>MNCI01016010.1:18769-56838 GCA_015680685.1 Gnetum montanum | reverse complement strand
TCGGCCGGATCACGCGTGCTATGCTCGTTTCGTATGGTTGAGTGTAGGGGTACCTCACCACTCATCAACCCATATATCCATTGCTAGGTTACCAAGAACTATGCTACTAGGCACACCAAGCGATAACACTATTGGGATTATCAAACAAATATGTGTTTACGCTCGAAGAGTTGTACTTATGTATTTAATCTATTTAGCTTATCTTACTTAATTAGCTTAATTATTGAGAAACATCGAACAAATAATTGAAAACATTAAATGCAAAAATAAAACATTTAAACTATCGAGAATGCTGCAAGGTTTATCAAGAAGCCCATCTTTATTATCGTCCACACTAGTGTGGTTTAGTTACAACAGTGCTTGAATAAAGATCCATACACTCAATGACTCCTACTGTGGGCACTTGGGAAAATATTCTAACTTTCAAATGTAAAAACTGTAAGAGTTCAACTACTACTATGACTTCTGATGCCCATAAACATGGTTGGGATCTCATATTTATCATTTTTGCTACAATACTACATCGATGGGGCCCCATCAATGTAGCAAACGTTATGTCGACGCGGCCCCATCAACGAAGCAACACCATGTAAATGGAGGCCCATTGACGCAACACATTGACACTTCATCAAAAGTTTTGGCCATACATTGATCCATGATGCTACCCCATTCATATCTTGACCAATAATTAATCATTTCAAATTCCACAAATAATGTCTTCTCTCATAATGTTTTATGTCAAAGGCATGAATTGAAGCTCTGTATATGGATTTTTAATAATATTTTCATTCTCTAATTCCTTGCATAAGGAGAATTTTTTAAAGGTCCATGCATCACTCTATAAAGATCTACTACATTAAATTGAGAAAGATTGTTGGGTAATATAAATGATTTATCAAATAAAAAAGTCATGCTTTGCATTTTCTTTGTTAGAAAGATGTTCCTTGCATTATAATTATCTCTTGGTATATTCTATAATTCTTATTGTAATTCTTGTATAGTTAACTATGCTTTAATAATATGTTTAAAAAAAAGAATACAAGATGTTGATTTTAGTACATGACGTCTTAATATCATGCTATAAATGTGATATTTGAAAATGGAATCACCACAATACCAATTAACAATAATAAATAAATATAAAAGTAATATTATCCAATAACTTGAAAGGATAAAAGTTGTATTGGTTAAATCTTTTAAGACATTCAAATCTGCCATCCCTAGATGTCTAGCATATTCATGTAGCTTGACAGCTCTTATTGTAAGAAAGTCGCATCTTCTACATGAAAACAATGTCAAAAATGACATCACAAGCATTTCAACTATGTTATATTGAGTTGAATCACAGTTGCAATGGCAGTCTAGGCTTTGTTATGATGTTGGGCTAACCTAGAAGTTAAGAAGTATTGACGTTTTGTTGGTGGAAACCAAAGAAATAAAGTTAACGATGAGAGCCATTACCGAAAAGAAAAGAAGGGACCAACGGTATTGTGAACTTCATGGTAACATCGTCTCAAATAATCATTATCCTTATATCAAACCATTGCACTAGCTTGCACATCTTATATTTTAATGTAGATTTGGGCGAAGTAACTTTTGTTTGTTGTCAATGATAAACCTGAAGCTGTTCAAAATGTCCTAGGCAAATCAGATGAGATCTTCTCGATGAAACAACTTTATAACAAATTTAACAGCAACACCGTGAAAGAAATGAAATTCATCTTTTCAACTATATGCTTCATTTGCAACCTTGCTCATTCTCCTCGGAGAAAGAGGCAGAGTACAATAAACTGCCTATAGATACTTCACAAAATGTAGTCTAAGAAGCCTGTAGTGTCAGAGAATGCCTCCTATTTATCTCGAAGCCACTTTTTTTCCCTGTATATTCTATCGAGAACCCTACAAAGAACTCTGAGGATACCAGCAATAGATCAGACTCAAATCAACTTACCCAAAAAAAGGTCTGAAATCCTAAACATTGAGAAGTCCAATGGTGTCAAAGACCTCAACGCCCACATCAGGAATTTTAAATGTGTACCCTGTATGGAATCGATTGCAATACTACTATGATTTGTTGATCCCTATCCTCTCACTCCCTGGAGTGGAATCATACCTTCCCTAATACAATGTAGAAAGTCTTGAAGAATTATTCTCAATGTTCATGGAGCACTATAAAATCAAGGTATCCCAAACAGTCAGTTTAGAAAAGTTAACCATTCCCCACGAAGAGTCTATGATTAACTACGACCCAAGATGGAAGATTGAGACTCTCAGGCTCTGAAAACCGATCGACACAAACGCCATGACAAAGCTATTTTCAAAATCATGTCATAGTAATATTTCCAAAAGTCTCAGAATGCATAAATACAGACCTTCTAACAAAGCAATCTCACTGGCAATCAGGATAGAGGCTGTTATCAGCGAACAACATTAGCCAAAAAGAGAAATGAGAACCAAAGTCTGGACAATAAGAAAAAGCAGCTGAAGAGCAAGACAGTTTCCACTGTGTCAACGCAGGGGCAATTCCAATTACCCCTGATTGTCCAACCCAACCAGACCTTCCCGGCGAATAGGGGCATGGGGTAAAGACATGCAGGCCACGTCAGGTCTTCATAAAGCTGAACTAACTCCCAGTAAGCATTCTCATTCTCAACAGCCTATAAATGAAAGAAGCAAATCATCCTTCCAATGCACACAAAAAAAAAAACGAAAAAAAAAAAGAAGAAGAAGAAACAAGCACTGAATGCCTCAAAACAGTTTGACCAGGTGAAGGATCATGATGCTTTAGACTGCCCGAAATTGGAGCACATAATTGAACAAAAACAAGAGAACGCAAATACCTTATTTAAAACACCACAAACTGTTAGACATCTTTGAAAACCCCTTTCTCCATATTAAATCTCTTTTCTCCATATTAAACCCCTTTCTCCATAAGCTATTTTCAAACACATCTCAAATCTCTTGTTAGCATCAACCAAAAACGTTAGTAAGCTAACTGCCCAAGCAACAACAGAAAGGATCAAAACCAACACAATCTAACACATCAAAAAGTAGAACAATGCCAAGTTGCCAACGAATACAAAAGAGATACAAAAATGCAAAGAATATGAATATGAGAAAGTATAATTGACCAAAAAACAGCATCAATTCCATTTGCAAGCTTCTTTTTCAAGGCCATCATGATATCAATTCAAAAAGATAACAGACCCCCTCCGACTGGGATCTACAGGCCTAACAATTGGAGGGCCTCATCAAAAATTCACCTTTGTATCAAATGTATGTATATTTTAAAAAACGAGAGAGAGAGTTTATCATGATGTTTTCTAGAGAAGTTATAAACAAGGCATTATTGCAAAATGAATAAAAAGATAGAGCAATAATCAATTTGTTTACTGTGGAGGGCAGCTTCAACTTCGTCAATAGTGTAGCTGGCTGCTGTCAGCTCAGCAGCAATTTTCGGCAACAACTGGGCTCAGCACAGTACATGCTGTGTAGGGAATCTCCTTTCTAGGCTTCCATTTGTCCTAATCAATTTAAACCCTAAAATATCATATAATGTTATATCCAGGTGTCTGCTTATTCGTTAATGCATATGGCTTGCTGTTCTTTGAGGATGAGTTTAGAAAAAAGAATGCACCGTTTTGGTGAAAGCAAACTCAAAACACGAATTTTATTTGGTGGAAGCGAAAGAATTTTATGCGCATGGAAAACTCTCTGTTCAGAGGATGTGCATGTTTTTTAAAGCTTTTCCTTGGTGGAAATGAAAGAATTTTTTATGCGTGTGGCCCTGCTCACCAGCCACAAAGAAGAAGATGTGCAGTTCTTTGATGAAAAAATGTTACAGGCTTGCTCACCAGCCACAGGCCAAGAAAATGTGCAGTTTTTTGAGAGAAAAATATTACAAAAGTCTGAACACAGAATCTAAACATTTTAAATAAATAATGAACCTAACCACAAGATCATGAAGGCGTTTGTGCTATCTTCTGTTAACAAAGTATACTTACACAACATAAGAAAGACAAGTAAGAGGAGAAGGCAGGGGGTTTAATCAACTCTTATAAGTCACAGGTTTATCCTGTTTGGCCGCTGAGATATATACAGGCTTTATGCAACAAAAATTGTTCAACCTGAATTGCTCCAATACATCCATAAGGTCTATAGGGTATAATTAAAAACAGTTTTAGTTTCGTTACAGTTAAAACAGACTGTCTCACGAAAAGAAAGAAACCTGGCTTAGAATTCTGCAACTAAAAAATGGGATAACTCAGTAGCTCAAATAATTCCAGCAGGTAGGAAGATTCTATTTGTTCAAAGACACGTCTTATAAAACGGGCATTGAAATTGGAATGGTTAGTATTATCACGACAAGTTGTTGTGTTTAAATTCTACTAAAGGTAATATGCTATTTTCGAAAGTTAAAGCTCCTGCATGTATCCAGGGGAGAAAATCTCTATAATTGTTATGCCAACTAGTTCTCTTGGATCCTTGTCACGGCACAATAATTACAGCTCCAGTTTCAGTTCCATTAGAACGCATTTAAAATGATATAAAAATATGAACCTTTCGTTATGACCAACAATGTCCTTTATTTTTCCAGA
Source organism: Gnetum montanum (assembly GCA_015680685.1). Classification (NCBI taxonomy): domain Eukaryota; kingdom Viridiplantae; phylum Streptophyta; class Gnetopsida; order Gnetales; family Gnetaceae; genus Gnetum; species Gnetum montanum. The sequence goes on along the minus strand of MNCI01016010.1, from coordinate 52,240 downwards.
AATATTACTTGTATGTAGTAAGTAGATACATAAAATCTCATTAAACAAATATGAATAAATTGATGAAGAAATCATATTGACAAGGTCTGAAACTTGAAGTCACAAATCAAAGAAAGAAAGAAAGAAAGAAATTATAATGGCGGATAGTAAATGATTTTCCTTTTAATGGATGCTTCTTTCAGCAATGAACCATCATATTTCTAATGCAAGAACAAAAAATTTTAACAGAAACAAGCTGTTCAAAGAAGCAACATATTAATCCGTTCCATTTATAGGTCACCTGTCATCTAATTAAGTCCATTCCAAGAAACAAGGTACTTGTTTTAATTAGCAGGACAGAAATTGCCAAGAATAGGATTTTTTTTTTCAAAGAACTAGATGAGGTATCTACCATAGACCCTAATTATGTAGTTGGAATAACTTTCAAGGTGTATTTGGAAACCATCAACATGACATTAAGTGTAATTATCAAAGTTCTTGTATATTTAAATTTAACAACATTGTAAAATCTTTTTAGTAACAAAAGATATTTATAATTGGCGTGCTATAGTTCACTGGTTGACTTGAGATTTGCATGTCATAAGTTACAGGTCTGATTCCAGTTGTGCTGACAAGCAACATTGCCATATGAACTATCCATGAAATAGAGTAGGATATATTTCATTGATAATCAATAAAATATTGATCCTTGATGCACAGATCATAAATATATAATCTTTTTAGTAGTTCAAAATAAAAGTGATAAAGCCTATCATAATGATACCCAATTTAACATAGTTCATCAGCACATACTCTCTAGATCAACAAGGTGCAGGATGCCCAAATATGAACCAAAACAGAAGTTCTTTAACATGTTGGTATGGGAGATCCTTGAGATCAACCTGTGAATGGCAAATCCTTATAATGCTGATGAGGCGGTAGCTCAACTTTGTTGGTTTGCAAATCATTAAGTTGCAGGTTTGAGCTGCAACTGAGCTGTTACACATATGTTACACCTAATGTTTTGATGCACAGGTACCTTGCAAAGTGGAGGGACGTTGGTTAGTTGTAGGCTGGGGAATTATACATCAATTTAAAAGATCTTAAAATTTTCTTCGAAAACATCAGTATGATAATTGGGGCTGTACATGCCCGAAAGTAATGATATTTGCATTCTCTCCGTGTTTGATGTGCAATGGTTGGATCATGTTTGCAATTAAAAACATATACTTTACATACATTTATGTGCTTGGATAGCATCAAGTTTGGCATCATTTGTGATTGGCAAGCTTCATAACAGGTTTTTCCCTAGAATAGCATTAGGTCTGGCATCAGTTGTACTTGACAAGCTTTCGAAGGTAAGATTTTGTTAAATTTATTTCTGGTAGGAAGACAGTAATATAAACTCTTTCTGAGGATTTGATTTTTTTAAGCTCTTATGCAGGAAATTGAAAGAAGACCAAGGCCCGTGGTATTTGCATCGTTTGCAGGTGGAGCAACTGCATGCATGATTAAAGTATTCCAGGTATATCAACGTTTATTAGAATGAAATTTCAAGTCAAACAGCGAAGTATCCCCTGATAAATGAATTATCCTACAAATAGATCTATAGCAAAATAGTGTATATTAATAAACTGGAAATGATGAATTGGTATCTTGAAGTGAATGTCACAAGCAAATAGTCAATGCTTCTGTTCTTTTGTTATTACTCATCCTCTCTATCTTTTTATGGTTTTAAGACTCGGTCCACAGGATTGCTAAAATAAAACAACAATGCATTTTAATATTGACTGAAAATTTTTATGACCAGAAAAGACGTACAAGAGCTAACTAATATTTTCTGCAGAAAGACTTATATTAATGAATAACGGTTATGTATGAATACTTAGTGTTAATGTTTGTTAATTATGTTTTTGTGGTAACAAAGAAACATAATCAATTTACTGAAGAGCCTCAATTGTTTATACCGAGGATTGCATAAACCCACTATATGTAGATGTTTCAGATAATGATGTAGTACATCCAATCCTCCAAGAATGTTATTAATATATTCTCTTTTTACTTGTTAATATCATAATAGATTTACATAAGAATGTTTGATGTGCAGAAATTGAAGATTAAGAAAATAATAGTTACCAAAGTAAGAAGTAAAAAAAATACTAAGGATTTTGTTGGAAACCGTTTAAAATATTTGAGAACGAAACCACCTGTAAAAATCAACAATAATGAAATCTTCAATAGAAGAGATTACAGAAACATCAACTTAGTAGGATATCATTCAAGGCAAAGATTAAGGGTATAAGATTCTACACAAGTGATCTTCAATTGAAGGGATTGTAAAGACATCCAAGTTTGCTTAGCAGATGCCTCTTCAATGGAAACATTTATTGTACCGTTGTATACAGTAATATTATATGCAGACACTTAAGACAACATATTTATCTTCTTTCCATAATATGGGGAATGATGATGAACACAAATAATGAGATCACCTGTGAGGTTCTGAGTCTGTCAACACAAAGTCTGACATGAAACCACGACTCACAGATAGCTGTATAGCAGTTGCTATATGAATATACAAAATACATATCATAATGATAAAGATGTGTCAAATAGTGAAGGGCCAACGTGGAAACCAGATACTATTAATATCTCATCTTAAATTGCAAAATCAAATATGGATAAATATGATTAAAAAATATAGAGAGCTATCAATGACGTAGTCTGTTCAAAAGGCTCGTTACTTAATAGCAGCATCCTCCACGTTACAAGACCAATTCCAACATGTTGTACAGAAATATAAGGATATTAACAAACAATACAGAGAAGCACAGGAAGAATTGCTGGAATGATCAAAAGAATTGTGTTTTAAGTAAAAGGAAGTAAAATTCTACGTGGCAAATTAATGAAATCACTGCATATGATGTGTAAATATGATGTATAAAGAGATATCAATTACCTTTGTAAGCACAAACAAAATGTTATCATACATGGAAACATACTTACCCTGAAGTTGACAAAATACAGTTTCAGAAACCCCCACATGAAAGATAGTGTAAGAAATAAAGATAGGGAAGATATACACAGTAGACAAACACGCCTGGAGAAGTCTAGGGCAAATAAGCAAAATTTTCAGAAAGTGTAAAAAAATGTAACTGAAATTTATGGACAAGATTTTATGCCACAAGTGTTCCCTGAACTCCTAGCAGGTTGTCCAGAAATGGCATTCCAGCCCATGGATATACAGGTGTGTAGTAGCACACAAACACAGCACATTGTTAATTGAAACAATACTCAAAATTAGGATCTTATGAAGAACACAAGAAGACAATCAAACCAAAATAAGAGTTGAAGACATTAGAATCCTCTCCATTTGAATCAACGCAGAAGATAAATCAAGAAAAACAAATTTTAAAGTAATGAGGAGAAGAGCCCAAGAAAGAAAGCATTGTGAAGTTTTGCACCCGAAATTTTTTTTCAACTACACCATTCCTCCCCATTTTCCTACATGAAATGACATCGCAAAGAAAGAAGTTGCAGCTGTAGAAACAATATCATGACAATGATGAAATCCCAGTAGACTTAAAAAATTGGTGAATTTTCCTGTGATTGATGAATGTTAGCATAAAGCAATGTTATGCTTTACAATCTTGATTGAAGAATTTTCATGATAAGAAAGATATTAAGTAAGTTTTTTTTCTTGTATGAAGCTTCTGTATCAGGAATATCTAGAGTGTGTATTAGTTATGCTTAGGTTTCATGATGGTTAAGAAACATTACCGTTGAGTTCTTTATATAATCGAGTAACACAACCAATCGTTTAAAAAATAGAATGCAAGATCACCATATTAGATACATCTATGAGTGAAGAACAGAACGGACATTCATCAAATAAAGAGGGGGTGGGCGGGGTGGGGCGCGGTGGGGGGTTGAGATATGTGGGGAGGGGGCCGGGGGGGTTGTCGGACCCCAAAAAGAGACATTCATCAAATAAAACGTGACTACATGAAATAAGAATTATATTTAGATGTTCTCTTGCTATTTCTCCAATGACTGTTAAGTTTCCATTTTCTACATGTTAATTCCGAACACCAATTGGGGCTTCTCCAAATCCAGTCTCAATTTTATCACTATAACTTAGTGTATATGAAAATTTTCAATTATGGCACTCTGACAAAAGATTATTATTGACATTACTTATTTAAAATTTTATTGTTAGAAAAATAGTAATATTTTAAATAGGAATACACTACCAAAAGCCTGCGAATGGTTCTAAAAGCAGATGTTGAATATACTAAACTGCAATTTGGGAATTGAGTGTACAATAGTTAAATGTAGGGCATCTATGATTGTTGAGTTGCTGGTTAATGTATTATCTTTTCTTATATCTCAGAAATAAGAACAATTACCACCATCAATGGCTATGACTAAAGAGTTCCGGTCTAAAATCAGATAAACAGAAACGTCGCTATTCCAGAATTTGAAGCTCCAGCAAAATTACAGTTACTGTATGAACCAAAGGGTTGTGTATATGAAACCGATTTTTGATCCCCATGAAACTGTTAGTTATATCTACAAAATATCTTTCCAAAATAGCCAACCAATATTGCAGCAGACATCAAGCAAAGCAAATAAACTAATATGACTCCAGTTCCCAGACCTGGAAAACAGAATTTATCTTTTTCTGCCTCCGCGTTCTCTAAGCGCCAACGTCAAAGTTTCTCCAGGACCAACATTGTAATATGCAAGAGAAAGATTGTCCTTGAGAAACCCTGCCCTACCAATAAGCTTCTGCTTATTTGCTGGAAGGGCAAGCTCCCCTGCAATTTTCTCTTTGACATTCAATATAGTTTCGGAAAGAGACTGAATTGTAATTTCCAGAGTCTGTCCATTGAGATGCCCTTCTTCGTGATTAGGAAGAGAGATAGATATCCGAACAGAACCCAGCAAACAAAAATAACAATCGCAGTTCAAGAAAACTTCAAGAAACTAAAAACATTCAGAAACAGATAGTGCAAATCTTGATTCACAAAATGTTCAACTTGAAATTCAACAAAACGAAAAAAATGCTATTTCAATAAACTGAAATAATAACAAACCAATCGTTTTGATTTGAGAAAATTGCAATTGTAACTAGGGCGTCTGCTATCTTATATTAGTAAAAAACAAAGTTCAAAAATGCAACAAAGGAAACAAATCCAAGTTTTAAGTAGAGTTCCAAATGAAAACACCATTGAAACCAAGCTACAAACAGACTAATCATCTGAATTAACCAAAAACAAACTAAAGCACGGCCAGAAATCTCAAGAAAACCAAAACAGAGGTAAACGAACACAGTACCGGGTGCTGAGCCAGAAACTGATCCTCGGGAATAAGCTGGAAGTCATCGATCTTAGGCCTCTTGGGCTCTGGTTCTTCCGGCAGCGGAGGGGGAGCTTCCTCAGGAGGCGGAGGCGGGGGCATAATTCCCTGAGCTTGGCCATCATGCGCTCCTTCTGTTCCTTGTACTTGGGATCGATCAACGAAATGCGCATGTGCTCCGCCATTTCGTTGATCGGAATCAGCTCTCCCGTGATCGGCGACACCACGAATTTCGTCGGGTCGCGTTCTGCGGGCAGACGCTCCTCCGGCCGCTTCCAGTTCTTCACGATCCTCAACGGCGGCTCCTCGGCCTCATCCGGGGCAGCTTTCAGGCTTTCTTCGACCAGAGAAACTTCTTCCTCGTCCATCTCCATTTCCATTTCCACTTCCCTTGTAGGATCCGCGGCAAGATCTTCTTCGTCCTCGAGGTTGAGAGCTTTGCTTCGCCTGATTACTTCTTCCAGAGTCATCGGCTGCGGAAGCTCCTCGTCCTCGTCGTCGGCAAACTCGATCGCTTCCACAACAACGAAATCGTGCCAGTCGATCATGGCCATCTCCATTCTCTCCTTCTCGATCTCGTCCTCCGCCTTCTGCCTCGCCTGCTCCTGCGAGCGCTCCCATTCAAGCCTGTGCAGGCAGCGCTCTAGAACAGTGGTCATGTCCGCGGAATCCTTCCTCAGCTTATCGTTTAAGCCCTTGGGCGGCATCAGAACCTTGGAATAGGAATCAGTGAGAGAGGTGAAAAACGTGAACATGCTGTGAGTCGGCTTCAGAAAATGGAATTGCGGATTATTGATCTCCCTGCTGGTGAGTCCCGTGAGGAAGGATTTGCCGTTGCGGGCAACGAACTGCGCCGTGAGCTTGATAATGTCCACTTCCTCGCCTGTGATTCCATCGGGGAGTCGAACAGTGTACTGTTCTGTTTCAGGCGGATGCAAGACCTTGGGCGGCGGGGGCGGGGGTTTGGCAGGGCCTTCTGAAGCGGTCCTCGGGGGCGCCGACCCGGCCGCGGCTCCGTCGGCGGATTCTGCCGCGGCTGAATCCGCAGAGGAGGCAGCAGTCTGTTTGTCGGAGGAAGGGGCGTGCTGCAACTGTGCTTTCCATTCTGAAACCCTATGCTGGTAATAGGCGTGGTAGGGGTCGGTGGCGTGCAGGAAGTTGAATTTGACGTTGTTCTTCTCGTTGGCGAGAATTCGCTTCTCGAATTCGGGGCCGTTGCGAGCAACAAACTGCGCGGTTTTGTCGACAATGCTGCGGATGTCCGGCGGAGGATGGATGATTCCGATTGTTCGTGTGTGCGTTGCTACAGACTGCGGCGCCTGCTGCTGCTTCTCGCTCTGGTTCTGGTTCTGGTTCTGGTTCTGGTTCTGGTTAGGGTTTTGATTTTCAGAGTTGTCGGCGCTTTGCTGCTGCTGTTGCGGACTCGTGGTTGGGCTCCCGGTGGGCGCGGGAAGCGCCAGCACCTCTGAAATGCCCGGCATTTTTCAAAAGCCTTCACTGCTATGCGGATCGCGCAATCCCTCTCGTTCTGGATGACCACCTGAAACAGCAGCACAGTCACGAAAAACGGGAACCTCGGAAACAACCCGAACAGCAATGGCAGCTCAGTCACGGTTTTTGGGATAACTTGAGTGCATTTAAGATGTGAGATATCACAGTCTCGCTACCATCTGGAAAAGCCACTCGCTCGCTTGCAGGAATTGGACCTACAATATTAAGTTTTGGGGATTTGTGGACCGCGGTTTTTGCACACATGGTCTAGGCTAATTCCAATATGTATTTAAGTAAAAAATTAATAAAATATACAATTTAACTATGGCATATACTTTGGTTTTTGCACAAACAGTCTACGCTTGAATCAAGTTTCTTATGTGAGTGATGTAGGATAACTCGTGGACCCTAGTTATTATACCCATGGTTTAGGCTAGAATCAAATATGCATTTAAGCATAGTTACCAAAAAAAAAACATGGGTAACCCAACTACATTGGAAGCTTTACAAAAACCAATAGTGTAGTTAGAAGGTTCATCATCATTATCATTTAACCCTTGTCCCAACAAAATGAGGTTAACTGTATAGTTAGAAGGTTGCAAGTTAAAAATGAAATTTATATAATGAAAGAATTATAAATATATATTTAGATTTTATAAAAAATTCACACTAATTCCTTAAATACAAGCTAATTTTATAATTGCAAACCAAATTGAAATATAGTGATTTCCTATTGTGCATGATGTGATTTAAATTATAACTTTCTAAAGTAGCTATAAAAATTAGAAATAATGTATATTCAAAAACTTTGCCAATGTCGGTCCCAAGCCTAGATATGGAAGAAGGAGGGTTAACATCAGGTTAGTAGCTTGCTGTAAAACTGTAACACCCTTCTTCCCATGCCTTAAGTTGGAGAGCATTATGTTAGGTAGAACCCCTAACAAAACAAGTAGTCATAGCAAGAGATATGAACAAATGCACTATGCAATGAAATGAACAAAGGAACCTGATGGGACGCAATATTGCATGGGCCACGATATCGCGTACGCAATATCGCAGTCCGCCACAATGTCTATAAATAAGAAGCGGCTCTCCCTTGTTTGGGCATTAGGAGTTAGATTGTAGCTAGACTCTGGCAGTTTGATCCCTCCAGAGTTAGATTATTTTTCCAGTGTCTGCCCGCAGTGTGGTGATTGTAATTGTACGGCATTCTTTATTCGAGTGTGACATACTTGGACGTGCACATGACCAGCAATAAAGATCGAGATTACTTCATCATTTCAACATTCACTTTGTTTATTTATTTATTTATTTATTTGTTATTTATTGCTTTCTCTCTCACCCTTAAACTCCTAGTAATGCGGAATGAGTACGACTTGATTACGAGCATTTAAGTGTGACTACTTGGTATCCCAGTGGCGTACCTAGGATCTGCGCTTGGTAATCCCAATGGTAGTCATGCATGAAGTCCAAGATGTGTACAGATAATCAAGGAATCGGCTGCTCATTGCACTTAGGCTAGATTAGATTTTCTTACCCTTTTCCTCCTAGCTTAGCTTAGTTAATATTATTTTCCACTACCTTCAGGAGTAGCATTAGAATTAGAACACATCATACACCTCACTCTGGACTAAACCATATGTGACAAATATAATACTAGTCCAGGTGGGAAGACAGCGAACTGCGACCTAAGGTTAACGATCTAGGTGCCACAACTAGTCCGTCTGCGGAGTTCGACCGAATCGCACGTGAAAACGCTCATATTCGTATGGTTGAGTGTAGGGGTACCTTGCCACTCATCAGAACCTAGCATGAAGCCATGACCCCAAAAAGAATAAAAGAGAAAACTAATAGCTGAAGAAAGAAATACATAAATATAGAATCATATAAATATAAAAATGCTAGAAAAGTGATGAGCGGCAAGGTACCCCTACGCCCAACCATACGAATACAAGCATTCACGTGCGATCTGGTTGAACTTCGAGGATTAAGTGCTTATGCACCTACACAGAACAAGAATGAGTTATGCAGTCATCGTCTTCCCAAGCTTACTTGTGAGGCACAATTGTATGGTTAAGTAAACTCGAGGTATATGATTTTTAATGTTTTTTTTTAATTTCTATCTTGGTCTCCTAAGTGTGTGAAATGAAAATATTTAGTTAACTAATGGGTTTTTTGTAACTCTAATGTTTAATCAAATCCTAACACCAGCATCTGTTCCCCCTCTTTGGACACATCCTAAACTAGTGTAACACTACTAGGATTACCAAACACTAGTCGTTACTGGGTTACCAAGTGTTCCATGTATGCTCGAAGTGGTCGTGCTGAGTGTGCTAATTCGTTGATAATTAATAATTCTATAGAAATAACATTGATTAACTAATGAGAGCATCAAATAACAGTAAATAACATTAAATGCAATAATTAAGCTATTCTGAATGTTACAAGGTTTATCACAAAGTTCGTCTTTATTTTCGAACACAAGGTGTGCTCAGGTACATAATGCTCGAATAAAGATCCATTCACTATATGACTCCTACTGCGGGCACTCTGAAATAATTCTAACTCTAGAAGAGAAAAAATGCAAGAGTTCGGCTAAAGGACTGAAAAATTACTACTCAAAACCAAGTGTCCCTGTCTCTTATTTATAGAAAATGAGACAACCTCTGACATCACGTGTCTGATGTCACTTGGCTAATCTGATATCACGTATCCATTATCGGGGGTCCGATATCAGGTCACTTATTTGGTGACTCATCATATCCCCACAACGAAATGAAAACTCATCTTTGAGTTCCTTACAAAATATTGGGAAGGTATGGGATTATTGACTAAACAACAACTAACAATGACATGGAATGATAGACTCAAAATGCCCAATGAACAGATTAACAAACATATTATAGCATTGGTGTTCATAACCATTATGGTGAACATTGTACATAGGTGACATCCAGACCCTCATTTGACAGCTTGAAGAGAAAGAGAGAAAAGAAAAATAAGGTGCATTGTTGCTGATGTTAAAAATGTGCACACCGTTGTTCGTCCATCGCCGCATGACTAAGCTTGTTCCTTGTGTAAATGCTCTTGCTCCAGTCCATCCTAAGTGCTCCCTCCTATCCTCATCCATTGTTCATCTGATCGCCATTTGCACATACAACACAATCATGAATTAGCAAGGATAGATAAGATATAATATAGTTGATACCTTGCCTTGATATGAAGCACATTGGCTACATTGTGGGTATGGTAGATACTAAGTTAGAGGTTTCTAACTAATGACTACCCAAGGTGTGTAGGGGTGAGATAAGTAATGGAATGGAAAAAATTGCGACAAGCCCCCACGACTAAGAGCGAACCTCTGGTAGCAATAGGATGGAAAATGAAAGAAAAAGGAAGATAAGAGAAATAACAATGGTGAAGTCAATAAAAATGCATAGAAGGGAAGAGAAAAACAAAAATGGATGTCATGGATGGGGTGAAACAAGAAATGTTTAAGGGAAAGAACTTAACAATTGCACCAAAAAAGGAATGCGAGTGGGTCCTCCCTAAAGTAGGCTTATGCCCTTTATACCCACAAACCAAAGAGTTCGTAGGCTCTAGGAATGACATATGGAGATAATAGTTAAGAATTTACCCACAAGAATTTACCAAAAAATAACAATGCACCGACCAAATATAGACTAATCATAAAACTGGCAATGAGGTAGAATACGAGAAGCAATACAGAAAAAAAGAGAGAATGGAATGGAATTCCAAAATCAAGGTTATGTAAAGTCCCTTGTGTATTATGTGGTTAAGGGCCTTCAGTCCAAATCCAGATTAAAACTAATTGCATCCAGTGACCTCGCATCAACACACATGACCAACCCATCCTTCTGAAGTAACAAGAGTGCTTCCATAGAGCAACCACCATCCTAAAAAGAGAAAAGCACGAAGTGAGAAAGGGCCTTAGTTAGAGGGAACCTTCAAGCACGGGTAACATGTCTTTCCAGTGCCATAACTAGTGCTTGTAGCTCATGTTCCTTTATTATGTCTAAGGAGTGTACTTTGAATTCCCACTAGTTTTTTTTTCTTTTTTTGAGTGAGAACCACACCATGCAAAGACTTATTTGATTCATTCAACTTCCTCATATTAGTCGATAGCGGAATGGTGTAAAACCTATGAAAAACATCTAAGTGCCTAAGAGAATAGCTAGCACAAATGCATCAAATCCCCTTGAAGTCACACCCTTTTCAATCCATTTGAATCCTTCCTTGCTTTGAAAAATACCAAGCCATAAATTCATTAATAGGTTTGATTAGAAAAAGGGATAGTACATTTCCAAAACAAAGGGAGACCATAGAGTTGAATGGATGAATGGATGACATGGACTCATTGCCCATTTTATCAAAAGAAACCATATCTTAGCATCAACATTAAAAGTCAAAGGTAAAAACCAAACATTAGCAATCAACACCATTATAGTACAACCCATCATCATGAGCACTTATTATGTGATGAGTGAGAATAAATGAAACAAAATATAACAGAGAAAGAAATAGTAAAAATGCTAACGATGGTGTAAAACAAAAATAAGTAAAGATGAAAATGTGTAAAACAAAAAAGACAAAAGAAAATAAGGGCTTAGAATAATTAGCATTGGTGGCCATCTCCCCCAGGACTAAGTTGGAAGGAGGAGATCTGAAATAATGAGCAAGGTTATCCATCAATAGAGATAGTGTTAGTATTGGCTATTTTGGGCTCATGGAAAGGTTTGGTTTGCTGGATGTTGACCAATAATTTCTTATCTGGGCTTCTAGGTTTATAGATCATCATGGCCCCTAAAGGAAAAGTTTCATGAATGATATAAGGTCCTTCTCACAATGTTTGAAATTTAGTTCATTGTGGCACATGTGCGGGATTCCAATAAAGAACCCTATCTCCTAGTTGGTATTTGACTTTTCTAATTCTTAGGTCATGATGTTGTTTGTTGAAGGCCTTGTGCAGTTCATTGGATGACAAGACGGCTAATCAATTTTCATCTAGCAAGTTAAGATTCATTAACCATTCTTTCCATGCTAGACTGAGGTCAAGGTTAAGGTCACATGCTGTAGATAGTGTACAGAGCTTAGCTTGGATAGAAAGTGTTGGAAGTTTACCGTACACTAACTCATAGGAAGAATAGCCTATAGGGAGTTTCCATGTGGAGTGGTAGGCCCAAACAACATTGTTTAGTTTGATGCTCCAGTCTCGCCTATATTTGCTAATGGTTCATGTCAAAATTTTTGTGATTTCCCTATTGGTGACTTTGGCTTGACCATTCACTTGAGGATGATATGGTGTAGTCAGTTTATGCTCAACTCCTAAGCGTTGCATCAACTTCTAAAAAGTTGCACCTGTAAAATGTGTACCATTATCAGAAATAAGTGCACGAGGCACACCAAACCTGTTTATGATTTGTTGTTGAACAAATCGTGTAGTGGTAGATGATGTATAGTCAGTAATGGCATCTACTTTTGCCCATTTTGTAAAATAATTAACAACAATAACAATGTATGCTTTTCCATTAGACATTGGTGTAATAGGCCTCATAAAATCAATATCCCATATGTCGAAGGGTTCTAAGGGTTGAATCCATTGTTGTGAACCCTCCATTCTAGCAGTCATTACCCCATCGCGTTGGTAGTGCTCACAACATTGGACAAAATGATGGGTGTTCTGAAACAATGTAGGCCAATAATATCCTACAAGCAAAATTTTAATGGTTGTTCGTCTCCCAATGTAATGACCACCACAAGGACCCTCATGAGCATCTTGGAGAACTTGCAATTGATCTACGTCGGGAACACACCTTCGGACCAAGCCATCGAAACACACCTTGTAAAGGTATCTATTGATTTCCATGAAATGTTTGACTCAGTGGAGAAATTGTTGTTTCTTTCTAACATCCAACCCTTGTGGTGTTTCTTATGTGAGAATGCTACTATACCAATTTATATCTATGGGTGATTGATTGTTTATTACACCTGCAAAGAGGAGTTCATCAGGGAAGCAATCAAAAATTGGGTATTCATCCTCTTTGTTGTCCCATTACAACTGAGATAAATGATCAGCAACAACATTCTTAGTGCCTTTACGATCTACTATCGTGAGATCGAACTCTTGCAAGATCTTAAGCCATCATATGATGTGAGGGCTCACCGTTGATTTATTCATAAGGAACTAAATCGCACTATGATCTGTATGTATAAATACCTTATAGCCTAATACATAGTGCCTAAATTTTTGTAGTGCAAACACCACGACCAGTAACTCTTTTTCTGTTGTGGTATAGTTGAGTTGTGCACCAACAATGCTTCGACTTGCATAGTGAATGTAATAGGAACATTTTTGGTCATCTAACTATGTAAGTACAGCTCCCAAAGAAAAATTGGACGCGTCAATCATTATATGGAACAATCTGGACTAGTCAAGAGCTTGTAGAATGAGTGTTTCTATGAGCTTCTACTTCAAGGTTTGGAAAGCTAACTCACATTCCTTGGTCCATTCAAAGGGTATGTCCTTTTTCATTAATTCTACCAACAATTTTACAATCTTCAAAAAGTTCTTGATGAAATGTCTATAATAGCCAGTATGTCCAAGGAATGATTGGACATCTTTTACAGTTTCAGTTTGACAAGTGATTCCTTGGATGACTTTAATTTTTTCAAGATCTACTTCTATCCTTGTTTGTAAAATTTTATGCCCTAATACAATGCCCTCTTAGACCATTAAGTAGCTTTTCTACCAATTGAGCCTTAGGTTGGTTTCAATACATCATTTTAGCACTTGCTCTAATCAGTCTAATGCTTATTCAAAGTCTACTCTGTAGGTGGAGAAATCGTCCATAAAAACCTCCACACCATTCCCTATTTGCTGCTGAAATATACTGAGAACCAAACGTTGAAATGTTGCTGGAGCATTGCATAAACCAAATGACATCTACCTATATGAAAATGTCCCCCAAGGACTCATGAATGTAGTTTTGGCTTGGTCTTCTAGTGCTATTTGGATTTGATTGTACCCATTGTAAACATTCAGAAAACTATAATAACAATGCCCTGTAATGGTATCTAAGACTTAGTCAACGAATGGCAATGGAAAATGATCTTTAATAGCCTAAAGTATATACACACCCTCCATTTACCACCTTTTTAGGCACAATGACTAATGGACTAACCCATTCATTGTCAGTAATGGGGTAGGTGAACCCAGCCTTTAGAAGTTGTTCAATTTCTTCGTTAACTACTTGCTTAAGCTTTGGGTTCAATCATCTTTGTGGTTGTTGTCGAGGCTTCATAGAGGAGTTAGTGTAAATTCTATGTTGGCATATCCTAGGATCTATTCTGATTAATTCAGGATATGACCAAGCAAAGGCTTTTGACCATTTGTTTACCATCTTCAACAGTCCTTCTTTTTGTTGAGGAGCGAGCTTAGCATTAATGATTACCAATTTTCCATTCCTGAGAAATGCATACTCCATACCAGTGGATAATGATTTTAATTCAAGGGGCTCTTGCTTAAACTCATCAGAGATTTCCAACTTCCCTCAATTGATATCTTTGGTATCAGTACTTGGAAGTTAGTGATGGACTTGCTCTAATGCATCTATGCTATCGATATAGGCATAAGTCAAGCTCTCAGTTGGTTCCATGCATAAATTTAAATTACTCTCTAGGTTAGTTGTCAGCCACTAGGTGCCTTCCTATCTTGTGGCTGCTGCATACAGGCATCTTTGTATGTTAGATACTTGTGCACACTAGTTGCATGCAGGCAATGTTAAGCATTGTACAAACTAGGACTTCTCATGCAATTGTACCCTGTGTCACTATATGCGATGCATGGAAATTTGTTCTTCTTGATCTTCCCAAACACATTTTCTTTTGATATCTCTAGGGAAAGATCATGGATTCCTAGGCACGCATCAATTGTACTTAGCCATGCTCTTTCCATTATGATTGGGAAGTCCCCCTTGCAGTTGTTGACTTGGATCACTAGGAAATCAGTTGGATACGACCACCCACAAACATTGGTGACAATGTCCTCCACTAGTCCCAATGGAATTATGATGGGTTGGTCAGCCAACTCTAAACGAATGTTACTCTTCTTTAGCAAAGGTAGGTTTCAGACTTTATACATTTCCTGGGAGATCAAATTAACACCAGAACTTGAATCCAAAAGAGCTTTACAAGGCTTATTTCCAATGATTTGCAAATAAATAAGAGGACTTCCAGAATCAGAGAATTTTCTAAGAAGATGGCCAGTTTTAATCCAATCAGTGATGGTGTGAGTTAACATGATAGTATGCATTGAGTGTAATTTTTGGTTCGAAGGAAGCTCCAAAAATTCAAACAATGATGGGGCGTTTGGATAATTATCCAATTGTGGTTCTAAGGACTTGGTTGAACTATTGGTTCTAAAGAAAGGTCTCTTCTTTGATTGGTTGTTTGAACCAACAGTAGGTTGAAGATTGACAGCCCTTGTAGCGTTACATTGCTACGGCTAGGCAAGAAGCTCGCCCTACATAGTTAGAGCAGGTGGTAATGGAGCTGAGGGTGGAAGATATGCAGACAGATGAGAAGGGTAGTACATATGTGGAACATCACCCCTAGAAGAAGAAGAAGGTCTATAGTACTCAGGAGTCTGGTAGTGAGGTTGAAGAGTGACGTGACTAGTAAAGTCACGTGGAGAGATTGGTTGTTGAACGTAATACTCATATGGGTCAGGTTGACAGTAAGGGTACTATTGACGTGGTAGTGGCATTCCCCATGACTATGGGTGTTGCCACTTTTGATACTATTCATTGGGTTATGGTGGAGCTCCACTCAACTAATATGTCAAGGGTTGGTGGAACTAACTTGGATTATCTTGAGGATAAGGTAACCTTCTAGGTGTTTGTTGTTTGTTTAATCATGGATTTAGTGCATACACCCCAGACTCTTGTAGATGTGACACTACTAGGCAACATCCCTTAGGATGGTCATATTGGAAAATCTCACATCCACCATCATTGTCTATGTCTGAATCCACAACCTTTTCAATGACGGTAACCTTGCCCTTACCCTTGTTATGTGCATACTCAACTTCTTTCTTTTTCTTTCTCTCTCAGTCACTACTTTGTTCTTTAAACTCCTACTATTTTTAGGATAGTTTAAAATTTTTCATCTAGGGAGTTCCACATTTGATCCACCTTTGCTGATACTTCTGATGCAAATTTTTGAATGGACAAAGTCTTTCTATTCACCATCTCTTCAAGTGGTGACTCTTCTTCATCTTTGCAAAATCTAACTTCCTTCTTTTGGAGGGAAGGATCTCTGTTATACTCCTCTGCATTTTCTCTTTTCCTTAACTCATTTTCCTCCTTGGTAACTCACTCCAACAATCTTTGTATTTGATGGGCTCTGAGCTCAAATAGCCTTCCTTGGGCATAAGTTCCAAGGGTTCTTCATGTTTCGTACCTAAGCCCACCTATGAGATGGTGTAGTTGCTCCTTTTGCAAGTAACCATGGCCAAGGCAATGATGTAATAATGAATAATATCGACTAATGGTAGCATCCAATGGTTTGTGTCCTTCTTGTTTCCATCCTTAGATTTGCTTACGCAGGTTGGACACTCGGGAGTATGTTTGATACTAATCGTTGAATAGCTCCAACATGGCACTCCATCAACGAATGGATTCCGATTTTAAGGACTGATACCAAATTTTTGCTTCCTTGATCAATGTTCATGAAAACAACTTTAGCTTTTGCCACTCATTTTCTATATTCTGTAAGGCAAATGCATCGTGGCATGCTTGTAAATGGTTTTGAGGATCAACATTGTATCCCCCTTCAAATTGTCGGATGTTATTCATGTCTAATCTTTTAATCCTACTGTCTTTCTGGTGCCTTGTTAGAATCCTAACAGCCTCTACTATATTTAACATACTTTGGGTGGCAAGTAGGGGTTCATCGTGATCATGCTGCCTATGGCATCTATGATGCCTGATGAGTGGCGAGGTACCCCTACACTCAACCATACGAAACGAGCGTACACGCGCGATCCGGTCGAACTCCGCAGACTAAATGCCTTAACGCCACAAGAAACACTTGGGGTTAATCGTTCGTTGTCTTCCCAGGCTTGCTTGTATGTGTCACAGTGTATGGTTAAGCAAGTCTGAGGTATATGATTTTTTTGGTATTTTTGGCTTATCTTCTATGCTACCAGGAGAAAAGAGTTGAGAAACTAAACTAACTCTAACTAAGATCTAAGTCTAGGTTAACTAGCGTCAGCATCCGTTCCCACTTGCCGGACACACCCTGAACTATGCAACTGCAGCTTACCAAACACTAATCGTTACTGGGATCGCCACACGTAACGCAAGTGCTCGAAGTGGTCGTACTGAGGCACCTATTTAGCCTACGTGTGATAAGCAGCCGATTCCTTGACTAGCCGTACACGTCCGTAGACGCTCGTAATCAAGTTGTACTTGAACGCACTAGGAAAGTAGTAAATAAAGCAATAAATGAAACCACGTGCTGCAAGGTTTATCCAAACAAGTTCGTCTTTATTATCGTACACAACTTGGATTCAGGTTACAAGCTGCTCGAATAAAGAGCCGTTCACTCTAGGACTCCTATTACGGGCACATGGGGAAAAATTCTAACTCTGGAGTGATCAATCTGCAAGAGCTTCGCTGCACTAGCCAGGATTTTGAAATAACGGGAGGGCCGCCTCTTATTTATAGATATGGCGGCTGGCTGCGATATCGCGTACGTGATATCGCAGGGATAGACGTGATATCGAGTACGTGATATCGCATGGGACGAGATATCGCGGCCTAGTGCAAGTCACGTCTCATCAATGCCTATGCTATTCCCTATTCTTCCTTCTTTTGTGATGTGTCTCTTTGGAATGCCCTTGCCCCCTTTCTCTACTATTTTTTCAGTGATTTATATTTCACCTACCATTTTCCTCATGGTCTCACCCTCTACGACTACATTCAGATCCCAAAGAAGAGGAGGAAGAAGATGATGAAGGTGAAGAGGCAGGAGGAGTAGCACCATGTTGATGCCTGCCACCTTCTTTTTGGTGGTCTTGACCTTGATCACAGTTATGTTCATAATGTCCATCATTGTGATGTGTTTGTATTACCCTTTATGTCTGTTGGTACTAGAACCTAGGTTATGAATAGTTGAGTGAAGATTCTGATACCCAACTCCTTGACTGAAGTCAAAGAGAGGAACATCATTTTGTGGAAAACCTCCTAAGACAAGTTCACCACCATTGTTTTTACTTAGGACATACAGGACATCCTAAGACCACTTCACCTTCACAGATTCGTAATGTCTCTCCTGTTGTAGATTCCTCTAGCATTATGCCTTTGTGGGTAGATAATCTCTCGAATCTTGTTCACACATCACGTACTTTAGCTGTAAGTGCTACATACCAATTTGTGTGAGAGCATGAAGAAGCATGCTTAGGATTGAGCGATTGGAAGGTAACACTATGCTACCTTCTAAATCACACCATCGTAGTTGTTCATCCTGGTGGAGGATAAAGGTAAAGTTTGGTACATACTCATTAGGATGAGTGTATACCATGTGAAACCATTGGGGTACTAGGAGATCGTCTCGTGCACCTTGCCTCTAATTGTTCATGGTATCAGACCTAGTTGGTGAAGCACTATTATAAGAAGAAGGAGACATGATTGATTACTCAGTGTGTGGTAACCTTTTTTGGTGATTGTAGGATAGTTAACCTTAAGGGTTTGTTCCAATGATGGAAGGATTTCATAAGTTCTAATTAGCACACAAACAACAAAATCCCCAACAATGATGCTAATGATGAGCGGCAAGGTACCCCTATGCCCAACCATATGAATACGAGCATTCACGTGCGATCCAGTTGAACTCTGAGGATTAAGTGCGTATGCACCTATGCAGAACAAGGATGAGTTATGCAGTCATCGTCTTCCCAAGCTTACTTGTAAGGCACAATTGTATGGATAACTAAACTCGAGGTATATAATTTATTATGTTTTTTTTTATAATTTCTATCTTGGTCTCCTAAGTGTGTGAAATGAAAAGATATAGTTAACTAATGGGTTTTTTGTAACTCTAATGTTTAATCAAATCCTAACACTAGCATCCATTCCCACTCTCTGGACACATCCTAAACTAGTGTAACACTACTAGGATTACCAAACGCTAGTTGTTACTAGGTTACCAAGTGTTTCACGTATGCTCGAAATGGTCATGTTGAGTGTGCTAATTCGTTGATAATTAATAATTCTATAGAAATAACATTGATTAACTAATGAGAGCATCAAATAACAGTAAATAACATTAAATGCAATAATTAAGCTATTCTGAATGTTGCAAGGTTTATCACAAAGTTCATCTTTATTTTCGGACACAAGGTGTGCTTAGGTACACAATGCTCGAATAAAGATTCATTCACTCTATGACTCCTACTACGGGTACTCAGAGATAATTCTACCTCTGGAAGAGAAAAACTGCAAGAGTCCGGCTAAAGGACTGAAAAATTACTACTCAAAACCAAGCACCCCTATCTCTTATTTATAGACAACAAGATAGGCTTTGACATCACATGTCCGATATTGCTTGGCCCATCCGATATCACGTATCCGATGTCAGGTTGCTTATTTGGTGACTCAGCAAAAAGAAATAGAATAACAAAAATTGCAAATTAGAATCTCATATATGTATGAATGATATAACATCACAAGTCTATTCCATACATGATCCATAAATCCATAAACAGAAAAGAGAATTAATGTCTAATGTAATGCTAAAAATGCCAACACATAATATCCAATGATCTAAACTAAGATATAATATCATCCAGTTCATATCATCATAATAAATCCTCCAAAATCTCCATCCCCTTTCCAAACTGATCAACCTTAAAATAAAATAGGTTATCAGTACAAAACTAAGTGAGAAATCTTGGTAACATCTCCAATCATTGAATGGGAAGATCTCATGGGGATTAGAAGGATCATGGCTGACCTACAAAACATATTAGCTTAACAAGCATACAAGCGAACCACCAAAACATCTAGACAAACATATAAATGCATAGCCACAACATCCATCTATCATAAAATGCTAAAACTAAGATTTTCCCACTCCAATAATCATCATAAGTAAGGAGGATAACACACACTACACTTAGTGTCATGTGTATAATGTTGTCACATGTCCTTGTTAAAAGCCAAACCAACATGTATGAAAATCAAATATCAAATTACCATGCACATGTATTTATTATTACTCTCAATTGGAACATGAAGTGTCACCTAGGACATCATCTTCAACATTATGGGGGCACAAACCAAAACAAAAGAACTAATGAGCCATAGAATCACCATCTTGTACAACATGCATCCTGCAGCAAAAGCCACATTGGTGCACTCTACAGTGAGGGACAAACATCAAAATCATCTCTAGGGGGCTCATCTCCAACTAGCCACACAAACTTGATGTTAGCTCCAACATCCAACAACCAAATAATCCCAAAAACATGGCAACCAAACTAACAATGCAAAACAATATCAAATAATAAACTCATCTCATCTAGAGATCCAATAATCCAAATATCCTATCAAGGATATAGTCCATAAATACTCAAGTTATCAATGCCCATTCCCAACACTTGGGAAGGTAATCATTAGAGAGATTCGAACTCATTGTTGAATGGATCTCAATAATTTCCTAAGATGTCAATAGAATCCTCAAGGAAAAAATAAGGTCCATATGCCAAAAGATTGATCATATAATTACATCGATAGGCCAAAAACCATCCACAACCAACATTCACCTAAGAATCAATGCTCTTAACAAAAATGGTCTAATTTGGTCCAAGATGATGCAACAATCTTGAGATCTTAACCAATGAGTCAATGAAAGGCTTGGCATGGGAAATCATAACAATGAGATTTAATATTTCTAAGTGATGAAATGAATATTACAAAAACTAAGAAAGATACCACAATTATTCAAAATTTAGTCTAGTCATAATACAATAAGCTAGGAGAATTCAACAATGAAGAACTCAACAAGGTAAATGTAAATATGACATGAACGGAAGAATCAACAAGGATCTCGAAGCATAGAGACTAAAAAATCCAAGTGAAGGGCTAAATCAACATCACAAAATACAAGTTCAAGGTACAATTACGCTTACAAAAAAGATGTCTTGGAAATCAAGAGACATCTTGGTTTGTGCTAAGACATCTCTTGGTTGAAGAAGATGTCTTGTTCTAGAAAGAGACATCTCTGACTTGGAGGAGACAGCTTAGGATAGGGCAAGATGTCTTATACTTAGGTGAGATATCTTGATAGGGATATTGGGTTTTGAAAGAGATGTTTGACAAATGTCTAGGATTTCTTATATAGCTAGAAAAGGTAGGGAAACAACTGAAAAAAACTCAAGAGGTAGGAAACAATAAGGAAGGGCTTAGTGATTCTAGACTGTGAATTCCCAAGGAAGGAGAATAATCTAAAAACTAATATAGAAAGAGGGACTTGAATTCAATATAATCAAAAGACTAGAAAAAACTTAATGTAAGGAAGACTAATGCAATATGCCAAGATCACAAAATACCAAGGGAAAGAGAAAATTGATTCAAACAAGTATGCAAAAGGAAGCTATTACAAAAACGTATCAAGATCAAAGCAAGAAAATGGATCTGGTAAGCTAACTTAGTGGAATGACCAAAATTCCCAAAACTACAATTTAACTATCATGGAAATCAACCACATCTCCCAAAAATTTAGGAACACAGCTCCATACAAATTCACCATAGATTCATCAATCAATCAAGTGTATGAATGACAAAACCCAATCCCATAAAAATTGTTGGACATATCCTTATAATTTCCATACCCACAATTAGCAAAAAAACAATAGGATATACACACATAAAAATTCTATCACACCACATTCCATCTGTATGAACAAAACCCTTCAGCCCCCAAATAATATCATAATCCTAAGGCAAAAATAAACAATACCCATCTCGCGTATGTGCATAGATCCTTTAATTGTAAATGGAAAAGAAGCCAAGATAACTCATTTCTTAGTCCAAATGAAGAAAATTTCAAAAGAAGAAAAGCAAGATAAAACGATTCACACAATTTGCACAACCAATTTGAAATCTCATAGCACTTCCTAGCTTCAATCTCACAACACCTCTCTCGGATTATCAAAGTATGTGGAAGAATTGAACCATGAGAGTTTTAATGGAGATTGACTAGAAACCATGGAACAAAAGAAAACATCAATTGTCCAAACTTCCACCAAGCCAAAAGAAAGCTACCAAAACTCTTTTCCATCTTAAACGTAACTTTCTCTATCACTCTTGTAACTCCCTCACATACTATAACCATTAAAAGAGAAAATACCATAAAATCTTACAATGCTAAAATATAGTCCAAAACCTTTCAATAAAGAAAATAAGATAAAGCTAAATATAATTAAATATCTAAAGTATACATGTTGACATATGAATCATGAATGACATATCTATTCACTTATACCATGCACTCTTAGAACAAATTGATAATATTAGTTAAACTAACCATTAATTATAGGCCATGTCATGCTTCCAACCAAATCTCATGAGATCTTACCACACTCAATAATAGGATTAGTGCACACCTGCTAGATGATAATAAAACAAAAATATATATGTGATTAAATATTAAGGATTACATAATATTAACCAAGAATCTAAAAAACCAAAGGCTCATCGTTAACATCATCAATGTAATGCATAAAATATGCTAAATCAACTAGACATATAAACATACAAGTATAAGGACAACATTCTTCACTAAAAAAATTATACATACCAAGGATGTCCAGAAATATTAGTTGCTACAAAAACCATACCAAATCTAATGAATGAGTCCTTTTAGATTTTGCAAATGCTAGAGCATTCTCCAGATGTAATGTGCAATGGTTACAGATCTCGGTTGCTATGGAAAATGACCAAGGGCTCGTTATGGTGTCCTCTAGAAATGATGCACAACATTGTTATCCAAATGCTGTGAAAAGTAAACAAGGGTTTCATGTTAAGGATGGATGTGGGTAAAGAAGCAAGTTTAATAATAGAAAATTTAGATAGAAAATTAGAACATTGGTAGTCTGAATAAAAAGACCTTTGAAATTATTAACTCCATGAAAAGATAAAGAATTAGCATTTCTTACCTCCGAGAAATAGGATGGAAAGCGGAGAAAGCTAAACATTTAGATCATGGTTATAAAACTCTTCTACTTAGTTGATGAATCGTGTTTTGCCAAGCCCTGATATCGAATCCTCGATATCAGGTACGTGATATCGTAGCCTGGGTAATGATATCGAATACACGATATCATGATTCTTGTGTAAGCCTATAAATACACATTTGGATGCATAGGAATGGGGGGAGTCAGTAAGCGTAAGTGTAGAGTCTTTTTGTCAGTTTTTAATTCACTTCAGTTCTTTCCCTAGTGCATGCCTACAGTGTGATGATTGTAATTGTACAGAACCTTTATTTGAGTGTGACTTACTTGGACACGCACATGATCAGCAATAAAGATCGAGATTACTCCATCATTGCAGCATTCACTTAGTTTTTAATTATTTAATCATTATTGTTATTTATTATTTTCTTAGTTAATATTTCTTTACGGTCATTTACTATTCCTGTTGTTAAATGCAAAATGAATACGACTTAATCATGAACATTGAAGTGTAACTACTTGGTAACCCAGTAGTGTATTTAGGAGCGCTTAAGTAATGTGTGCTTGGTAATCCCAAAAGTAGTACATGAGGTCCAAGATGTGTACAGATGATTAAGGATAGATGCTCATCACACTTAGGCTAGTTTAGATTTTTCTTCTCATCACCTATTAGCTTACAACAAGTTTATTTTCCATTGTCTCTAGGAGTAGCACTAATTTATGACCACATCATTCACCTCACTTTGGACTAAACCATACATGACCCAGTAAAGACTAGTCCAAGTGGGAAGACAACGAACTGTGATCCACGTGTAACTATTTAGATACCACAATTAGTCCATCTACAGAGTTCGATCAGATCGTGCGTGAATGATCATATTCATATGGTTGAGTGTAGGGGTACCTAGCCACTCATCATTGGTGTCATTTCCGAGGACAATGCTAGTTATTTAGATTAGTTACATCATCCAAGATTGTTGTAATGAAGCCTTGATGATATATCTTTCATAAAGAAGTAATTGCAAATAAGTCACACACAAATTCACAATAATGTCTCTCTCATAAGACTATGATAACGCAACAACTAGTAAGGCAATTCATTGGAGAACCAATGAATTATATGATGATGAAGATGAAGTTTGGAGTACTCAATCTTATGCAGTGGTCTCCTATGTACATAAACGAAGACAACATTATCCCAACTCATAAATTCATAACCTACCTTGTGACAATGAACCCTTGCTGGCCACTAAGAGCCTAATGCATATACAAGAGGCTGCTCGAATATCCTGTAGGCATCATAAGGAAAGTTGTCTACCCAAGCTTGATTTAAACAACTTTTCCAAGTTTTCAGGAGGCTATGACTTAGATCCGCAACATCATTTACAAGCCTTCCATGATGCTTGTGTATGAACAATATTGATAATGGGTGGTAAAAACTTAAGATCTTTCCTATGACACTCGTTGGCTAGGCAAAAGTATGGTACAATTCCTTAAGACCAAAATCAATTCAATGTTGGCCGACAATGGTAGAACTCTTCAATGAAAGATATCAAACCTATGCAAGAGTGTCAGCCTTGAGGAGACAAATCCAAGAATGGAAATAGGGGCAACATGAACCCTTGGACATGGCCTTAGAAAGATACTATTCATTGTTAACCAATTACCCAGGCCATGGATTCTCTGAGGAAAGGCTAATGTACTACATCATGGATGGGCTCCGTAATGAAACAAGGGAGACCGTAGGGATGTATGCCCAAGGTCAACTATACGAGCTACAAACCCATCAATTCCAAGAGCTTATTATTTGGGTAGAAAAAGTAGAAGGAGAAATTGCTAAATGGGAGAATGTTGAAAGCTCTCAACAGGACCAAAATCTTGAAATAGCAAAGGTCCATGATCATGAAGAGGAGAAATCAACTCACCTCAAAGAGGTGGAATCATCTTTTCCAATATTATAATCACTAGATGAAATTGAGGCAAAGATCAATAAGATGACGGAATGGATACATGAAAGATGTGGAGAATATGCCAACACTATTAGAGGTAGAACCATGATGAACCAAGAAATAGGACAGAACACCACTAAAAAATCAGAAAGAAAGGTTGAAGAGAATAAGAATAAGAACTCAACTGCTAATCATATGTATCAATGTAACATTTTCCTGTATGATCACCCCAAAGGTCAATGCTCAATCTTGTCACATTTACATGAGCATTGGGAAGGAATGTTACATCCAGAGTTCGTACAAAAATACCATGTTCAATCATGATGGCAAAAATGCTAGTCGTGGGGGAGGCCACCCTCAAACTAGTCACACCTTTCATACCATCTAAACCCAAGCGCTTATCAGGTTCAGCATCCTATTTCCCCAACTAGGTCAACATCCTCTATCTCACCACATCATTATCATTGTCCTAAATACTATCAACCCATGTCCTCTTCCACAAGATCACCACCTCATATTCCTTGCACTTGTCCTCACCCTTAATATTCTCACCCTTCACCTCCTTCTACATCTCCACCAGTTGTGCTAGAAGGTTTTGCACCATAGCACTAACCCATGAACATTACTTGTGCTACTATGGTCAATGGCAGTGGAGGTCCTCCACAACGTCAAAAGCATCCTTTCTTTAAGCACGACCAAAGAAAAAGATAACATGCTTCTGAAACCACTGCATCCTCCAACCTAGCACATGTTCAATGCTATGATGCATCTGGCTCCTCGAACACAATGCCTCCTGTTACCTTATTAGGGCCACTAATCAATACTCCAACTACCATGCAGCCCAATGAATATAACTGCATAGGGAGACATACTGATCCTTGCATACCATCTTACGGTCATGGGTGCCATGATGGGTCAACTCCTTATCAGTTAACCACATCTTATAATTTTCCCCACTATGCCTACTTTAATCAAGTGTGTGAACCCTAATTTGGGTACATTCCAACCACCACATCAAAGGACACCCAGTGGTTTGGATATGACCAAACTCCAATGTTCACAAAATGCTTGGATCTAAACCTTCCATTTATTAATTATTGCAATGATTAAAAGTTAGTTATGGGGGATATCCTCCATTCTAACAAGCAAAATTAATAAATGTTTTTCCTTTTCTTTAATTTTACAATTTTTTGTTTTCTAGTTTTTCATCTTTCAATTTGTTGTTTTATGTTTTTATTTGTTTATTTGTTAGTTCATCTTTTTATTTATTGTTTTATCTTTTTATGGGTAATCTCATATATGAATAAAACACCCGTGTGACTCATTGGTTGAGGTGTTGTTCTATGCTATCAAGTCTCAAGTGACTAATTATTGGATAGCAAGCCCACCACATCCACCCAACCATTGTATTAATAAGAGGTTCTACTCTGGGTATGATGATATTCTTGTCATAATGAAAACTTAAAAGTAATTTTGTGCTCATTATTCCTAGAGCGAAAAATGATGGACTAAGAGGGAATGGTCAGGATGTGACATCAAGGGGACTTGTGGATTCTTTTTGGTGACATCTATAGGTGCTATCATGCAGCCTGGTTGTACTAAGATCCTTGTAGATCTAACAAAAAATGGGAGTAAGAGTAATAAAGGCACTCAATAAAGAAACTCAAAACTATTCTAGGGGTCCCACTAGAAAGACATGCACCCATGCCTGAAGGTTGGTGACTTCTTTGGTTCACTGTTGGAAAGAACAAAGTGTCAAAGTGGCTAGAAAGAAAAAAAAAAGAGAGAGAAAGAAAAGATCAAGAAAAAAAATGGGCCACAGAGAAATTACAAATCACTCCTCTCTTGGACAAAATGCCACGTGATCATATGCCTTGTTGTCATGGTGCTCTTATGGTTGCCCATCATTGGATGAAACAATGCGATGTCACTGATCGAAGGAATGGACTTGGTCTAGATTTTGGAGCGATGGGCTAATGACACATTAATCACGCCCTACACTCAGGATTCATTGTGCCCTAGGTCAGTTACCTCATGTTCCAATCTCTGCAATCCCTTCTACAATTTGCCTCATCTCGTTGTTCATGAATTTTTGACTTGTGTCTTGTGTAGCATTGAACTCATACCTCATCACAGTAGTATTTACATGTGTGTGTGTTTTGTTGCATTGGTACGGATTACATTTAACCCTTTTAGTGCCTACGGACATTTCTAGGTATGGTTACGTAAGGGAATGAATGGTAGAAACCTGCTTTGGGGAGAACCCACTTGCGTAATTTTTGTAATTTGCACTCATCGCACACACTGCTACGATAATCTTTCCCTTTATCATCATTTTAAATTCCAACATTCCTCTACACCATAACATGTCCTTTTTCCTCATCCTATTCATGAATTTCATTGCCAATTTACACTTCATTACACTTTTGGTGCCTTTAGGTCTCTTCGACATTACCCTAGACCTTTCAAATTTAACCTTAAATCCTTCATTGTTGACCTTGGAAATTCAAAAATTCATCAATTTTTCCAAATACCCTATTTTCAAAAGTACACGATATCAGGTACCTAATATCGGGTCCACGCTATTGGGTACATGATATCATGTCTATAAAAACCATATATAGGGACCTCACCGTGCACATCAACGTCATTTTCATTGTTCATGCAAGGGGAGTTGAAATTTTCTTCCACGAATTTTGACACTCTAAGAACCTATCATTCCAACTTCCATATCTTGCTCATTAATGCTCCGATTCTCATTCCAATCGAACCTGTCTAAACTTGAAGTGTTTGAATTAGTCGTGGGGGAAGGGTACACTTCAAGTTGTGCATAGTTTTTTTGGAATTCATTGTTGCCCAAAGGATATCATAAAGGGTAAATGACCTTAAAAATGTTAAAACTGTTTGCCAAATTAATTTTATCTCTTCACCCAGACCATGGAAATTATTTTTCCCAGACCATGGAAATTATTTTTTGGAGTCACCTAATCAAAATTGGGCCCAATATCAAAACTTTTAGGGGAAACTTTCATAAAATTTTCTAACTCTGAATCACACTAGACAAGAAATAAATTTATTAAGGTAGGAAGTAAGGTATAAATCAAATTTTATAAATAGCCTTACTAGTAGATGATTCAGTGTGATTGCAGATGGTCCCTAAAAGAGTACAGCAAGGAGGACCCTCTCAGTGTGCATCCAAATGGCCAAGGAGAGGCAGAGGCCAGGTGTCTCTCAAGAAATGTATAGAATAGGAGGCACAATTATTCAACATCCATTAGGAACCTCCTGTTACTATGCAATTGGGACATGCTAAAGGAGGAGACGGTGGAACACCTGAATAGAGACAACATCTCACGTTGTCTCTGGAATGTGTTCAAGCAATTCATGAAAGGTCCACGTCAGTAGCTATGATTGTGGAACTCAACTTTGGACCTTTCATTGAGTTTTCCCTTGAAGTAGTCAAGGACCAACTTAAAGGGTCCCCACTATGGCCTATTCTCTCTAAAAGTGGTGATTGGTACCTGGGAGAGACATACCCATTTTGGCACAACAAAGAAGAAGGCACCACTTGTTGATATTGGTGGTATTTCTGTTGATTTCTCTACCAAAGCCATTTCAGAAGTTGTAAATCTTCTGAATATAGGGCCAAAAGTTGCTCACTTGTCCACTCGTTTCAATGTTGATGTGCAAAAGATATGGTTGAAAAGGGTGTACGACAAGGAAGATAAAGCCTATGGAGAGGTGACACTTGAAGAGAGAATCTACTTCAAAATCGGCACATATCACATTTTCCCAACAAAAGGTTTAAACAAAATTTCTACATATGTGTCTAGAGGAAGTGCCATCTTTATGGGCAAGGTTAATGCCAACCTACCCCATTTATATCTTATAGAAATTTTGAGGCGGTTTGAAGAATGTAAGATGGGGAAGTTCCCATTGCCCTTCCTCTATCTCATCAAGAAGCTGTGCTGATGTGTTGGAATTCTAGGGTATACTAATGACATCCCCAGAAAAGTCCAAAATGCTTCATTCAATGAATTATTGAAGCCACCAGCCCCAAGGAAAAGTGCTAGTGAGACACTGGAGCTTGAGCAGGAATAGGAAGCGGGGCCCAACACATAACTTATAAACCTGCAAGACCAACCACCACCGCCACCATAGGACTATCGACCGTCGATGAGCCAGCTCAAGGCCATCACTAAAACAGTCAGTTGGGGAAGTCATGATGAGGCTAATCTCTTCAGGGTCATCGATGATGCCATACGACCCACGGTCTCAATTGATTGCACATAGGGTGAGTTATCTATCCAAACAGGAGGAGGGGAATCACACTGGTCACAACAGATCTCTGAGAACGCTACATCTTTTTAGGTGCAATTAGAAACTAGTGATGGCACCATAGTCATGGTCATGTAGCACCAAGATGCAGCAAGAGCAGTAGAAGTGGTCACAGACCACATAAAAGAATCATTTAATGGCCTTGTTGTGCCACTAGTAGATTTTACAGTAGCACACGATGCTCAAACTTTGGCTGGTCCCTTGATGACTCTTACAAAGCATGAGGATGTTCTAAGTGCCCCGATCGTGGTGACGATCTAAGTGCCCATCCTTAGCATAAGTGGTTGTTCCATCTGTGAATAGTTGGTGTTCACGGGCATCAGAACCAGGGATATGGATCATTGATCATAGATTCTGATACACTTCCTCTTCACCATCGTTAGAAGGGGGAACATCCTTTACTAAAGAACCCGTGATACGGGGTTCCTCATCTCCTATTTCGCTAAGGACGTGCGGGGCTTTGCCTTTCAGAAAAGTATGTTGACTCTCCTACCTTCAGTCCTGAATACGTTGGGCATCTATGGGATGATAATCCCTTGTGTCAAAGTCATCCATAACGTATTCCGCAAATAGTTCTTGCATACCAAGCTATGCCAAGGCACGGAAGAGCATGTTAGGGACTGATCAATTTGGGGGTAACACGATGTTACCTTGCAAATCTCTCCATCGCAGCTATTCATCCTGATGGAGAATAAAAGTAAAATTAGGAATATACTCATCAGGATGAGTATATGTCATTTTATATTGTTTAGGACTTGGCAGATTTTGGTTATGTGTTTTATGTTGTCGATTGTCTCATGTATGATCCTTAGGTGGTGAGTTGCTCTTATGAGAAGAAGGCATTTTTACCGGTGTGCTAAATTTTACCATTATAAAATTTTTATTTGATTAACCCGAAGGTTCGTTAAGGCTCACAACGATGTGAGTGATATCCCTTATGTTCTATTCAGCACACAAACACTTAGTCCCCGGCAACGGCGCCAATGATGAGTGGCGAGGTACCCCTAGACTCAACCATACGAAACGAGCGTAGCACACGCGATCCAATCAAACTTCGCAGACTAAATGCCTAAACACTCCATGTAACACTTTGGGTTAATCATTCGTTGTCTTCCTAGACTTACTTGTTGTTGTCACGGTGTATGGTTAAGTAAGTCTAAGGTATATGATTTTTATGGTCTTTTATGGTTTTTCTCCTATGCTATGAGGTGAAGGGTTGAGAAAGCTAACAAACTCTAACTAAGGACCTAAGTCTAAATTAACTAGCGTCAGCATCTGTTCCCACTTACCGTACACACCCTGAATTATGCAACTGTGGCTACCAAACGCTAATCGTTACTGGGATCACCACACGTAATGCACGTGCTCGAAGTGGTCGTACTGAGGCACTTAACTAGCCTAAATGTGATGAGCAGTCAATTCCTTGACTAGCGGTACACACCCATAGATGCTCGTAATCAAGTCGTACTCATCCTGCATTATAGGAGTTAAGGGTGAGAGAGAATAATTACGATGAGTAGTTAATTGCTTGATTAGCCGTACACATTCGTTAATGCTCGTGATCAAGTCGTACTCATGTTGTGCTAATGCAGGTAATAAATAACAGGTAAGAAATAACATGTAATAAATCCTATTCCATGCACTGCAAGGTTTATCCACAAAGCTCGTCTTTATTGTTGTACACAACTTGCGTTTAGGTACAAAGCTGCTCGAAAAAAGATCCATTCACTTGGGGACTCCTACTGCAGGCACATGGAAAATATTCTATCTCTGGAGTGATCAAACTGCCAGAGTTTCCCTACTTTTAGCCTAGGATGGGAAATAAGGGGAGTGACGCCTCTTATTTATAGATTTGACGGCGGACCGCGATATCGTGTCTCATCGCTCGCTCTCTAGACTCCTCTACTACTTTGAGAATAGTTTGAAACCTACTATCCAGGGAGTTCCACATTTGGTCTACCTTTGTCGATACTTCTGATGCTAAGTTTTGGATAGGCAAGGTTTTCCTATTCACCATCTCTTCAAGTGGTGACTCCTCCTCATCCTCACAAAATCTTACTTCCTTCTTTCAGAGGGAAGGATCTCGGTTATATTCTTCCACACTTTCTCTCTTTCATAGCTCACCTTCTTCCTTAGCAACTTGCTCCAGTAGTCTATGAAATTAATGAGACCTAAGCTCGGATAACCTTCCTTGGGCATAAGTCCCAAGGGTTCTTCTCATTTCATGCCTAAGCCTATCTACGAGATGGCATAGCTGATCCCGTTGTGAATAACCATGGCCAGGACAATGATGTAATAGTGCATAATAGTAGCCCATGATAGCATCCAAGGGTTCGTGACTTTCTTGTTTCCATCCTTGGATTTGCTTTCGTAGGTTAGACACTCGGGAGTACGTTTGATACTTATTGTTGAATAATTATAACATAGTACTCCACCTACAAATGGATTCTGGTTCTAAAGACCAATACTAGCTTTCAGCTTCTTTTATTAGTGTCTGTGGGAACAACTTAAGTTTTTGCCACTTATTCTCTATGTTTTGCAAGGAACATGCATCATGAAATGCTTTTAAGTGATTTTTGGAATCAACGTTATATCCCCCTTCAAATCATGGGATGTTATTCATGTCTAACCTCTTGATCCTACTATCTTTTTGGTGCCTTGTTAGAACTCTCACGGTCTTAATTATGTCTAGCATGCTTCGAGTAGTGAGTAGGGGTTCATCATGATCATCTTGTTCGTGGCATCTATGGTGCCTACGTTGTTCCCTACTCTCCCTTCTTCTATTGCATGATTCCTTAGAGTGCCCTTGTCCTCTGTCTTGGCTATCTCGTATGTGACTTCCACTTTGTTTGCCCTTATCCTCACAATCTATTTCTCTATGGCTACATCCGAACACTAAAGGAGAGGGTGAAGGAGACGATGAAGGTGAAGAAGAAGGAGAACCACCACCATGACGGTGTCTACTAGCTTTTCTTCGATGGTCTCTACCTCGATCGCGGTTATGATCAAAATGTCCACCTTTGTCATGTGTCCTTGTTCCTTTTTCGGACACTTTGTGTCTATTGGTATCGACACTTAGGTTATGAATCCTAGGCCAAAGTCAAGGGGAGGAACATTGTTATGTGGGTGACTACCTAAGGCAGATTCATTGCCGTCAATTTCGCTTAAAATGTGGGGGGCATCCTTGGACCATTTTCCCTTCAAAGACTTATGGTGTCTCTCCTGTTGCAAATCCCTTTGACGTTGTGCCTCTGTGGGATGATAGTCTCTCGAATCATAGTCCTGTGTAATGTATTTTGCATGTAAGTGTTGCATGCCTATTCATGTGAGAGCACAAAGAAGCATACTTGGGATTGAAAGGTCAGGAGGTAACACTATGTTACCTTCCAAGTCACACTAACGTCGTTGTTCGTCTTGATGGAGAATAAAGGTGAAGTCAGGTACATATTCATCGGGATGAATATATACCACACGAAACTATTGAGGGATTGGCGGATCAACGACATGTGTATCCTGCAACCAATTGCTTCTTATGTTAGTTCTAGGTGGTGAAGTGCTTTTGTGCGAAGAAGAAGAAATCTTGTCTTGTTTAGTGTGCAATGTACTATTATCTTTTCCTTAACTAGCCCTAAGGGTTTGTTCCAACGATGTGAATGATTTCCTAAGTTCTACTTAGCACACAAACAACTAAGTCCCTGGAAACGATGCCAATGATGAGCAGCGAGGTACCCCTATGCTCAACCATACGAATACAAGCGTTTCACGCATGATCGAATCGAATTCCAAGGACTAAGTGCCTATGCGCCTTTGTGGAACAATAATAGGTTGGTTAATCGTTATCTTCCCAAACTTACTTGTATGTCACGGTTGTATGGTTACTTTAGATTGAGGCATATGATTTTTATGGATTTTATGTGTTTTATATCCTGTGCTAGTAAGGAGGGGGAGAGAGATAAGTAACTAATCTAATTTAACTACTCATTAACTAAGTTTTAATTACTCCTAACACTAGTATCTGTTCCCACTTGTCATACACATCCTGAACTTGTGCAACGCTGCTGGGATCACCAAACGCTAATCTTCACTGGGTTATCAAGC
>MNCI01016010.1:0-18763 GCA_015680685.1 Gnetum montanum | reverse complement strand
AATTATTAATTAACTAGGAAAGCATTAAATAATAATTAATGCTAATTAATCTATTATGTATGCTGCAAGGTTTATCATAAAGTTCGTCTTTATTACCATACACAAAGTGTGCTCAAGTACGCAATGCTCAAATAAAGATCCGTTCATGCTATTGCCACGGCAAGCATCTGCAAGGTCTGTCTCAAGGTGTGCTGAAACCTCCACGGACTGTCAAATTGCAAAAACTTTGATCGGCTAGATCCACAAGACTTAGTAGGCCACATCAAATCCATGATGTAACAACGCAAGCTCAACATCAACTACGCGCACTCTCTTCGGTGCATCCACGGACGGAGCTAACAGCGTACAGACTCACTCCCAACTAAATCAGACAAACGTTCATCAATCAACTTTCTTGAATTAGTTACCCAGCTTAGGTACACCTAATCAAGAGACAAACTTGCATACACAGTGGGACTTAAGGAAACATGAAGCAACAAAGTATCTAGAGATTGCGCTTTTGGAAGTACTCAAACAACGTGATAAATATTGCGAAAAGGTAGCAAAAGATTATAACAACGACATTGACCATACATAACAAGATTCTACAATCTTCATAATCCATCTTCTACTATTATTGGAACAATGATATGATGATAGACAAGAATAAGAAAACTGATAATACACAAGATAGTTCTAATATCTTCACAATCCATGCATAGCTTGCTTACAGACTGACTACAGACTTGAAAAGAACTATATTGATGAGAACTTCGGACTTGAGAGAGATGAGAGACACTTCGCTTCTTGACCGTGCTTTACAATGAGAGGTGAGCCTCTTATTTATAGATTTTCTGGGGCTCTAGCAGATGCTAGGGACAAACCGACTAACCGACTAGACTGATCCTTATCGGGATAACAACCTTATCTATAACTAGCTGACTTCTTACGCTGCATCCTTATCTTCTTAGCTGACACTACATCCTTATCTTCTTTGCTAATGCTACATCCTTATCTTCTTTGATGATGCTAGGTGATAGCTTTGAGAATTGCTTTGTGGACTCCACAAATCTTTCCACTTGTCTTCTGGCAATCTCGACAATCTTTGATGAGTCTGGATAGTTCTGAAAAAACGTTGGCGGGAGAGGATGATGCTTCTTTTGGCGGTGCGTTCTGTTTTGGAACAATGATATCATTCTCGTATCAAGTAGTGAAATCAAAGAAGTTGATTCTTTGAAATGTGAGGTAGAGCTTGGACTCCCATCTGTTGGATTCACAGACATGATTCAGATAACATCTTGCATTATCATTAGCAAATAGCGATCTTCTGGTAATCAGTAAATTATCTAACACTTCAAGTTGCTGTAGATGCTTTAGGATCTTCGATTCTAAATGACTCCATCTTAAATTGTTGATCAAAAAATCAATTCTTTCGGCCATATTTATGAAAAAATCTACTATTGGATACTGCTTGGACATGCTCATACTTGAATCTTGAGGAAATAACTGCGATATTTGTCGACACCATTTTACACGGTCTTCTAGACTTGTTTCTGGCCATGTTAACCAATCTTCACTATCTTGCAGTGGATTTTGTGATGAACTGTTTCCTTCTTGAACTGTTGTCATCATTTTCAACTGTGGTTTTAATTCTCTGGTTAAGGCATCTAGCAGAAAATTCACTGGACCAAGGATTCTCTCAATTGAAAACTTGTATTGTGCTGGGAGAAATTGCCACCAAGAAAATCTTTGTAATTTTGGAGAGGGCTGAATCTTCCTTTTCAAAAGACTTGCTAAATTGGCTGAATCTGTTCTCAAAATAAATGGATCGTCAATTAGATAGATATGAAATTTTTCCAAACCTCTGATTGCGGCTAATATTTCCTTTTTGGCTGGCCAATAATTGAGTTCATGTTTGTGGGAACTTCCGGACGTGTATGAAAAAATTTCTTCATCATTCTTTTCACCTTTTCTCAAAAGAACTGCTGCCCATGCATCAAAACTTGCATCGGTATTTAAAACAAAAGGGCCTGAAATGATAGGATTTAATGGAGGCAGATTCTGGCATTCCTTTTTCAGCTGGATCACTTGATCAGAAGCTTTCTTAGTCCATACAAACGGAACTTGATTTTTACACCACCGAATCTCGGTTGTCTTTTCACTAAATTTTTCAATATGCTTAGAAACATAATTTACACATCCTAAAAAGCGTAAACACTGTTCTTTACTTTCTAACCTATCAGGAAATTGCACAATCTTCTGTAACACATGTGGTTGCATATAGATTTTACCATCTTTTAACTGTACTCCTAAAAATTCAATCTCTGTCTTTCCAATCTAAAATTTCTTTGGATCTTTTGACAATCCAATTCCATGTTGCTTGCAGATATTAGCAAATAGTTGCAGGTGATTGACATGCTCTTGAACTGAATCTGAAAAGATTAAGAAATCATCTATATAATTTGCAATAAAATTTTGGTGCTTGCCAAAAACTGAATCCATTCGATGTTGAAATTGTGACGGTGCATTCTTTAAACCAAACAACATTACTATCCATTAAAAAAGACCTTGGGGTGTACTAAAGGCTGTCTTGTGTCTATCTTCTTCTGAAATCTTGATTTGATGATAACCAGATTTACAATCAAACTTACTAAAAATAGACTTAACTGCTACTTTTTGAATCAAACCTTCTTTGTTTGGTAAAGGCCACTTGACATCAATCGTGACTGCATTTAGTGGAATGTAGTTGATCACCATTCTGGCTTTTCCTCTCTTGAGTTCTGCACGATTTCTTACAATGAAACTTGCACATGAATAATTTGACTGTGAAGGAACAATCAAACATTTCTTCAAAAAATCCTCTATCTGCTTTCCAATTTCTTCTGTATCAGCTGGATTTAACAAAATCTCTTTACTTTGTACTGAAATATTATGAACTGTTGGAATATAAGCTACAGGACTGTCTTTATCCCAAAATTCTAGGGGATGATCACAACAACATTCTTGCAATGCATGAAAGCACGGAACTAAAGCTTTTTCTTCAGTGTTGAGATTTATCTGAGCTTTCTTTAATTGTTGACAGTGTTGATACTTCATCCTTGCTATTTCTTCTATTTCATATTGGGTCATGATTTTTGAAATACTAGGATTTTTCTTAAAACTTTTGATTTGAGGATGCTTATTTTTGTCTAGTGTAGCTGGAATTCTTCCTACAATGATGTTGGGTCTTGTATCTAGAACTGGAGATGAACGAATAACCATTTCTTGACCAATAGTATAGGGACCTATACTATCCATAAAATGTTTGCCTAATCCAATATCAAATCCACTATCTGACACTTGAACAAAATTTTCCATTCCCATATACTCATCATTTAAAGAGACTGGAATATCAAGTGCAAAATGAGATAAAGTTCTTGTACCATTCATGGTTTCTAGTGTCACTGGCTTAGGATTTTCTTCCCATTTTTCTAACACATCTTTATGACAAAAATTGAGGGTTGCTCCAGTATCAATGAAAGCTTGATACTTTCTCCATTTCGACTTTCCATCTACTACTATCTTGATAGGAATAAGCAAACCATTTTGAATTGACAATAAATGTTTAATCTGATGCTGCAATTCTAGTGTTACCTTTTTGCGCTTGATCCGAGCACCTTTTACTTCTTTCTTGACTAGAAACTTCTTCTCATAAGGCGTGATTAGGAAATTTGGTACCTTTTGAACTATTTTTTCTGGAGGATCATCTTCTGACGATGAATCTTCTTGCATTCTAGCATAAGGTAGAGTTTCCTTACATCCAAATTGTGAAGAAACACTTGGATCTTCATCAGCATCTTCTTCATTCCATTTGTGTTCTTTTTCAGATAATTCAGAGATATCTTCTTCTAACCATTTTTCTAAATCTTCCCAGCTTTCTTCATGAATCGCGCTTAAGGACTCTGCTTCATTTAAGGCTATATTCGAAAACCATTCTTCATCAGAAATTGAAAAATCTAACACACCTTGCAACATGTTACTACGGGCAATTGGTTCTTCGCGTTCTTCGACTGAATGTTCTGACTCTTCTGATTCTGACTTTTTTGAATTTGAATCTGACAAGAATTCAATAGTAAAACACTAGTCTTCACACTCTTCTAGATCTTCTACTGGTTCAAGATCAGGGTGATTCTCAAAAAATGCCTTCAATCTTCCACTATCTTTTGGCTTCTTATCTGGACATTCATAAGCATAATGTCCTTGTCTTTTGCAGGTGTAACAAGTAACTGATTTCTTTCTGATTGGTCCTCTTCTCTTTTTAGCAAAAAATCTTCTTCTCTTCCCGGGAAAATTTGGGCGTTGCTTCGACCATCTTTTCTTAGAATATCTTGGATAACCTTTTCTTCTAAATGTCTTCTTTAGATTCCTTCTAGGAGCTCGAGCAGGCGGTCCAAACGAATCTATTCCATCTAGATTGTGACACACTTTTGCACTTGGTAATAACTTCTGTAAACTGACATTATAACATGCAAATTGCAATTCCTGTCTAACCATATGTACAACATCTATAAAATAAGTCAATCCTAAATCCATGTCTTTCTCTAGAGCTTTATACAATACCATCTGTCCTAACTTTGCTGGCAAACTTCCTAAATACAGATAATTAATCATTTGATCTCTGTGTAGGGCTAGGCGATAGACTTCATTACCATACTCAGCACTAAATTGCTCAAAATATCTTAAATCTTGCAATTTTCTCTGACTAAGTAACAACTTATCCTTGAATCTCAGCTTTGAGGACAAATCTACAGTGAATTCTGTAACCAAAGCAACAAATACTCCATGCAAACCTGTTTGCAATATTTGTTCTTGTTGTTCAGTTGTAGCACTTTCCCACCAATGTCTGATTTTACCAGCAGCTCTGGTAAACGCTCCTATGATAGTGGTTCTTTCATCTAGTGCTAGGATATGCATAGCTACTCTTAGTTGATCAATCCATAATCTCAAAGCATGCAATACCTCTTTTGGTTGCAGATAATCAATATCAATCACTGGTATTGACGAATTCAGCCATTGTTGAAAGGCTGAAAATGCAGGCGGTGGATTAACAGTAGGTTTTTACCATGGTCTTGTAGGTTGTCTTCTTGCCATCATCATGTGTTGTTGACAATCATCAGCGACTTTTGTAGTCGATTTGAGTTCTTCTTCTTTTTCTTTGACTTCAGTTTCTTCTGTTGTAGGAGGAGCACTGGGCATAGGCTGTGCAGGTTGCTTTCCCTTTTTCTCTGCAAGTAATCTTTTGATTTTATCTAATAGAGCTTTATCACGAGCATCAATTCTAATAGTTTCTTTTGTCGGTGGAACAGGAGCTTCCTTGGTTGGAACTGGTAACTTCATTTGATTTTCAAGAGTGAAAATCTCATGAAATTTGATTGTCTCACTTGCTTGCTTTTTGAGTCTACTTTGTTGGGCACTTTTAGCTTTTTCTACATCCTGTTGAATCTGCTCATAAGCCATCAAATGTTCAGTCATTTCTTTTGAGAGCTCACCAACTTGATCACTTATCTTATCGACCTTTTCTTCAACTTGTTCTATTGAATCTTCTATATGTTGAAAATGCTGCAAAGCATATGATGTCCAATGGACCAAGTAGTTCAGTTGCCTTACATCTGACTGTTGATCAGTTGCACTATTGACAGAATGTTCTAATAGGTAACTACAATCGGCTCTTGTCTGAGGCGGATCTTGTCTTGATGCAGTAGTAGAATAAGCGGCTAGAGGTGGCCATCTTCCTCCACTCATCAATCTTCTATCGCCAACTTGCTTATAAGAAGTTGCTTGAAACATGTTAATTCTAGGATGAAACATATACATAGTACCATGAGTATCGAAATTTGGAGATGTAGATCCTTCTTCGGGCTTCTTCTTTGAAGAGCTTCCTTTCTCTGAAAGTTTTCTAGTAGGTAGGATTGACGGAATAGCTTCAAGTGTGATAACTGCAGATCTTCCAAACTGTTGCATTGGATATTGGCTCCATCTAAGCTTTGGCTTTTCATATGTTCTAAATTCTTGATCTTGTAACAAATGTTGAATTTTTGGAAATGAGTTGACATAACCAGGTGCTTTAATACTTCTTCCACATTGTAACAAGGTTTATCATAAAGTTCGTCTTTATTTCCATACACAAAGTGTGCTAAGTACACAATGCTCAAATAAAGATCCGTTCATTCTATGACTCCTACTGCGAGCACACAAAAATAATTCTAACTCCGGAGGGAAAAATGGCAAGAGTTTGGCTAAGGGACTAACTATCTAATGTGGAAACCAAGGGCATCACCTCTTATTTATAGGTAAGGAGATAGGCCACGATATCGGGTATCCAACATCACATGGTTGGATCTGATATCGTGAATGCGATATTGTGGTTCATCATTTCTAAAGGTAAATTATCAACTCCATCTTCCATTGGTCCTTCATAATTCCACATTTTATGAGGACCAACTTTGTAACTTGTTGTAGAAGATGACATATGTCTAATATATGAATGTATAAACATGAAATCCTCTACTCTAGTACTTCCTAATTGATTTCTTATCACTAAATGTATAAATGAAGACTCATGCTAATACGTTTCACAAGAGGATGTAGTTAAAATCTAAAATAAGAGAAAAAATACGTTAGGATATAACTATGTGCATTTATATATAAATATATACATGACTACTCTAATAATAGATATTTGATTATTACTTGTGATAGAACATGCATAGGGATATTATCTAATAATGGAGTTCCTACTCCATTTTGATTTCAAAATATAAATAGATTT
Source organism: Gnetum montanum (assembly GCA_015680685.1). NCBI lineage: Eukaryota > Viridiplantae > Streptophyta > Gnetopsida > Gnetales > Gnetaceae > Gnetum > Gnetum montanum. The sequence goes on along the minus strand of MNCI01016010.1, from coordinate 11,976 downwards.
AATGATTCAAAATCATAAGGAAAATCAAGATGCAAATAATTATTTTTAAATTTGATGTAAATTTCATATTCCTTTTTAACCTTACTATGATGTTCTTTATTTGAAAAACATTTGAGTAAATATGTAGTCCTTCTTTAATGGCTCATTTTTAGACCACATTGGATAAAGCAAATATCCAATTGACTAAAGAAGATTATGAAGCATATTTATAATGTTCCATTTTGTTAATTAATTTACTTTTTAATGGATACCATAATATTATCTACACTTTTTTGCTTTCACCACTTTATTATATAATGTTTATAATTATAATCATAGGTTTTCCATGTCATAGGTTGCCATTTTATGTGACAGTTAGACTATTTGTGTAGTTCTTAAAGCTGAAAATATATATTATATGTGACGGTTTGGCTTTTCTTAATAGCCTTATTTCAAATCTTTCGTTAACTAAGTTTGCTACTTCTTGTGGACCTTAAAATCTAATTTGGTATTAATGTAAACGTTAGTTGATTGAGTTATCCTTTTCATGGAAAATTGTGAAGTTTGATTAGCTCACAATTAATGTTGTTATGAATTGCAAGATATGTATTTTGGAAATTGGCATTTTGAAAACATAAAAACCCATTTTTAGAATATCAATGGTTTGGTGTTCTTGTAAACATTATCATGACTCTTTGTTTTTCTTATACCTATTCATAATAGTCTCTTTATTTGTTTATTTAGTTTTTTACTAGACTTTGAATGCCAAAATAATTAGTTTCATAAACGATTATGTTCTTTCAAATTGTTTTACATTTTATTGAAAATGACAAGAAGATATTATAATATAGCATAGGTAAAATACTTTTATCACCAAAATCCTAAGCTAGAAAATCAAAGGAAATTGGTTCTTCAAATCTAAAATATGAGAAGTTACATTTGAGATTTATATTTAGTTATGACACAAGTATCACTTTACCATGATCGTTTAAGATGTCCTTAAAAAGAAAATTGTTAGAGCACTTTTCAACAATAAGCATATGAAAACCATGATAAATTATAACAATAATCATATTCAAACTATGGTAAAAACCATGGTGATTGTGATCAATTATAAAAACTTTGATTATGTTATAATCTACTTAGAGTTGTGATTTGACTTGATAAGATGTTTTGCTAATTGTAATAGTTATTAGTCTTTGAAGTTAAAAGCCATGGTTGAGATCCAACTATGAGAGTTTATCTCATTATTGTGGTCCAATCATGAAAGATGAAGCCATGAACAAGATTCTAATAAACTTATCATAAATATGTAAAAATTATAACATTTCTAAAACAATCCATTAATAGAAGTGTATTCATTTCAATAATATATTAGTAAAATCATGGGCTATTATGGTAGAAACCATTATGTTTATCTTATTTTTGTTTTGAGTTGATTCATTTGTGGTTATTACCATCCATGATATTAATAAACACTAGGTCAAAACAAGTTCTGAGGAGTTACCATTGGAGGAAAGGTGGAGTTTTTCCATGGTGAAGTTTTTCAAGTCCTACAGTTAATTGGATCATGCAGATAAAATTTTATTTAATAAGTTAAATTTATATTAAGGAAAATTAGATCTATTATATGTCCATTAGAATTTGAGACTAGATGTTTCTTATAATGTAATTGTGGAGTTTTCCAAATTAATCATTACTAAAAATATTGTTAATAAATGTTTTTTTTTAGCTTAGTATGTCAACCTTATGAAAAATAGCTCTAGATAATATAAAGAATTAAGGCCAAAATGTCAAGCAACAAATAATTTCATGAAAATCAACCAACAAATAATTTCAATGTTAATTATTTTGTTGACTTTTATTTCACTAAAGGGTAAAATAATAAGTTGAGCTTGAAGAATGTTTCAAAGTATAGAATAGGACATATTATCCTTGGTGTAAGGGCTTAATCACCATGATAAAAAATTAACCACTGGATTGATGGTGATCAAATAGAGATGTAGGTAATGAATCCTAACATATTAGTATCTCAATGATGATTCACTATTGCTAGGAAAGATAATCAAAAGTTAAGTTAGAAACTATTAAAGAGAGAGAGATTTTCCAATTATCATGTTTAATTTATTAATGTTGTATATAAAATAATTAATAAAGTAGCTAAAAAGCTAGAGAACATTGTTGCTATATTTGAACAAAATTATGTTTTACAAAATCTTGTCCTATCATTTATATATTTCAAGAATAGTCATATAAAGTTGGTCTTGTCTTTTTATTTACATCACATATTATATTTAATATTTGTGATTTTGATATTATGTAATAATTAAAATATCATAAGGATATGATTTCCTTCCTAAATCCTTGGTATCTTCTTCCTTTTTTAATTTAAGGAAACATTAATAAGTGAGATAAATTGTGGCATGAGTTAAAGGGTTGAATGAAACAAATTATCAATCAAGGTTTATTACATTTATTATTATTGCTTCACTATTCAAGAAGAGAAGTATTAATAAATTGAGCCATAGTAATATCAAGAAAATGCTAGTTATTATGTGAATCTAAAAATTACTTATGCTAATTCTTGAAAAATACTATGATGTGTTTAAAAGCTTCTTGAATGTATTAAATTGTTGATAGAGAATTCTGAATGTCATGTTATCCTCATTCTTTCTAGTTAATAATAAACAAGGATAAATATTAAACCTCAAAAGTTAAGTAAAAGAGTGAATCATAACTAAAAATTTTCCATATTAAGTTTGAGAAAGGGTGTTGAGAATATTGAATAATTAGCAATCTCAATGTGTCACATTAAAGTTTGTTTAATCAGTCTATATGTCAAACAATGAATAGTGTTTATAATAAACTAATGATGGTTGTTAGAGGTATACTAAAAGATATGACATATAATAGAATGATCATAACCTTTTCCATGGAGGTATAAAGGAGTAGAACTTGGAGTCATGGAACTTATCATAAACCCTAAAACCCTAAACCCTAAACCTTAAGATATCCAAGCACAAAAGGTAAGCAACCATAAACAATATACATACATAAGGTGCACTCTAAAGCCCTTGTGTTGTTGAGATCCACTTATTGAAGCTTAGATCTTAATCAAACATAATATCATTATGAAATGACTTGAGGATGAAACTAGAAATAGAACCTAGGAAAACTATTTCGATATTTACACATACTTGAAATAAGTTGAGTAGGCTTGGCTAAGGTTTCTTCTCCTGCTTTAATAGAGTCTTCCTCTCAAGCTCTCTCTCTCTTTCTCTCTCTTCAAAATGATGATAAGATAATAGGATGAATTCTAATGGAGGGAAGGCTTGGCATTTATGATGGAAAAGTCACATAAGGGTTTGATTATTAAGTAATTCTAGTAATTAAAACCCAAAATTTTATCTTCCTTTTCTAAAATTAAAACATGTATTCTAATTTTAAAAGTAATCTATTCTTAAGACTAAAATTTTTATTACTTTTTTGGTAGTTAACATGAAAAGTAATTAGGTTAAATGCTACACAAGATCTTAGGTTAACCTTAAGACATGTTTCTATTTCTACTATCCTAATGCAAAAATAGAATATTAATTTAATTAAACATCAAAGAAAATAACTAAGCATAATATATATTTAACTATACATATGATAAGCTTGATGTAGAACCCCATGTGCCATGATCCATCGAGTACCTTATACCTATCCACTCAAACTCCAACAAGGATACTGCACATATGCTTTATTGAATAAAATGATATAATAATATAATTCCACCTTAGCAAAGAAAAATGTAATATTATAGAAAGTATGCCTTGTTAGTGGTTTGAAGGCTACCTCTCTTCTAGAATGGAGGCCAAAAGAAGTATGAAGATCCATTTAGGTTCCATACTAAATTAATCATTGGTCCATCTTTTATGAACTACATAGTCCAATTCTTTATCTACTATATTACAAGCATATGTAGGTAACTTGAAATTTGAATCTTAGCACGAGCACCTTCATACTTTATAAAGAAGGGGTTTATGGCTAGATGCATATAGGATAGGGATACATCTTAACTCTCTTGAGGATCATTATCTCTTATGTGTTTGATAGTGCTCTCTGTGATTGTGTGTACATGTGTCTCGTTGATCCTATCACTTATATAATTATCTAAGATGTTCATTTTAAGTTCACTTTAGAATACTAATTCATTTTGGGACTCAAAGTGGTACCAAGCAATGCTATTACACTTGATATTGAAGACAAGGTTTAAGTTTCAATGGAAGACCCATTCATAAACTTAAAGAAAGTAGTTACATGTGATAAACAATATGCCTAAGGGGAAGAGAGCCTATCCTAGTCCTACTCTTGTTGTGAATCTAATTATGGGGAAACTAATATAGCAAGAAGAAGTAGGAGAAAAGAAATTCGATGAGTTAGCTGAAAATATGAAAAATTTGTAGGGTTAGTTATTACAAGTAGATAGCATAATTTATGCACTATCTGTTGGGAGTAGAAAAGGCTTGAATGATTCAATAGTTAGTTGATTACATGGAAGTCATTTTCTTACTAAAGGTGAACTCTGGCTTTAAACACAAGCTTGCTTTTGTTTACAACTTTGTGTTAAGAAATCATGTGGAGCATCTAGGAGATGTTATTGATGATCTCTAGCTTATTGTCCATGAGTCCTAGGTTGAAGGGTGATAGTGAAAAGCATTAACAAAGATACAACAAGCATTGGTAGAGATCCAACAAAATGAGATTAAGATCTAAATCAATTGGTTGTGTAAGAAAAAGTAGTAGGATCAAGGTTGGATTGGTCAAATCCTAAGTTCTAAACAAAGAACCCAAAAATCTATAAGGTCAATAGAGATGATGCAGTTATTAATGCTTTCTTCTTTGAGATGGAGGATTTTTTAGATATGCATAAGTATGTCAAGGAAAAACAAATTTGTATCACTATCCAATTCTTGGGTGAAGTAGCAAGGACTTTGTGACTTGGTATTCTTCATGAAGAAAAAGCTGGAATAGGCAAATCCATAACCGCATGGAACTAGTTTAAAGAAACATTGATTGAGAACTTTAGTTTGAGAACTTCCACTGATAAAGTTTTAATGAAATTCAAAGAAATGAAATAGATTAGAAATCTAGAAGATTACATTTGAGAGTATGAGGATTAAACCTTACAAGTCCCATATATCAATGAAGTAGGTAAATACAAACTCTTCTTCAATAGCCTCAAACCTTGGGTACAACAAGAGCTAAAACTTAAAAAATCATAGAGTATAGGGACGTAGTCTAGGTTGCATATAGTTTGGTGGATTTTAAGTTATGGAAGAAAGATAAGAATGAAGTGGAACAACTACAAGAGAGTAAGAAGGGAAGTAATAGGTTTTGAAAAGAAGATGAAGAGAGAAATATTATAGACTTCAAGAGCCCATATGCTACTCCTACACTAGGTACTAAATCCTTTAACCTAGGACACAAAAAACATTAAACTTCTCATGAATAGAATGAATTTTAGAATAAAAGATCTCATTTTGAATGAACTCCTCTAAATCCTCAAAGACATGTAGGGATTAAGTGCTATGTTTATACTAGTAATCACTTTTCCATAGAATGTTCTCTTAGTTCTATGAATGCGAGTGATTGGAAAGCTTGAGATAAGAATTAAAGGTTGAATATAATTAAGCATAATCGTAATTCTTCATTGATGATTACACTAAGAAGAAATGAGAGTCTTTGTGACCATGGTGCAAGCATCTAATGGTTGTATCACACTGGTAGAAGGTGAATGGTCTAGCCTTTAATGAGAGTAGTTTGTGCCAAGGAGAGTGGAACATAGTTGGTTTGGTGCTATCACTTCTATGATGGGTTGATGCATTGTTACAAAATAGAGGTCTAAGAAGGGATGGAGGGAGGATGGGTGGGTGGGAAAGAGAGACTCAAAGTAAGGAGCACAAAATTTTTTCAAAAGGATAGGAAATGCCCCACAATTTTCTCAAAAGTGGATGAAATGTCCTCCAATTTTTCTCAAAGAGGAGGAAATGCCCCAAATGTTTCTTAAAGAGAAGAAAATGCCCTAAATTTTTCAAGGAGAGAGGGAATCCCCCCAAGTTTCTAAAGAGGAGGAATGAATGCCTCTAGATGTCTATACACTTGTATCACTATAATGAATAAAGAAATGGTTCACATTTCAAGTGAAACTTCGCTCTAAGTTAAAAAGTTAGTATAACTAGCATGGAAAAGGACAAGACTTTTGATGTCAAGTTGAGCTTAACATTCATGTTTTATGATGGATAGCCCTAGCCATTGGACCATCTTATCTACAAATGTTAAATGGATTTTGAGTTGCTCAATATTCTTGATATCTATTTTACCATCCATTTTTGGAAAAGTGTATGAATAATGACTTTAGCTTTGAGGAGATTGCTTCTTTCAAGTAAGGAAGAGTATAAAGGGTATTTCTTATTAATGATACAAAGGTTTCTTTCCTTCTGGAACAGGTGTTAGAAATAGCATAGAGATCCATTCAAGTTTCATGAGAAATTAATATCAACCCCTCTATTAAGAAGTACATAGCCATGATTCTTTATGTATAGCATCATAAGGATATGTAGGCAACCTAGGCTTTGGCTTTTGGCACAGGTACCTCCCCTACTCTACAAAGAAGGGGTTTAGGGCTACATGCATATAGTATAGGGATATGTCTTAGCTCCCTTGAGGATTGCTATCTCTTGTGTATTTGTTAGTGCTTTTTGTGATCATGTGTGTGTATGTCTTGTTGGTCCCATCACTTATATGATTACCTAAGGTGTACTTAATACACTTCAAATTTTTAGACTCACATATACTATGCACTTATGTTATGCTTGTAGGTTCTATGATTGGTAAGGCGTAGTCCATTTTGAGAATGCTTTGGAACACTAGGTGATTTTGGGGACTCAAAGTACTATCAAGTAGTGCTTTTTAAAGAAGCACCATTACAAATATTAACATTAACAAATATAATAGTAAGGTATTAAACAAACAAAAGCATACTACAAAGTTAAGATAAAATTAAACAAATGGGCTAGGCACAACACATACAAGGTTTATGTTACAAGACATACTAACAATAGAAAAGGGTTCTAAAATAGGGGTGTTAACAATGATGGGTTAGCTTAGTAGTAAAACTTTTAATTTGTAAGCTCTAAGTTATGGGTTTGATTCTGATTAGCAATGTTGAGCTATAAAGTTCTAATTAAACTATATATCTTGGGGTGTATCTATATTATAATTATTTAAGGGTTTCAACATCCCTAAAATAGAGGTGTTACATCTTGCACCTTTGTAAGGATGGAATCCTTCAAACAATGTTGAATAATCACTAGAGTTCTTTGATATAGTTTGTTCCATTCATCAATGAAAATGCAAGTAGATCTTGCACTTGGTCCTCAAGTTCTTACTTGTATATCAAGTCCTCCACTTTGATCATATAGAGTTTGTACTTTTGATTATCAAATTTATTTACCAAAATCAGCTAGTTCTTTTTGTATATGTAGAGCTTCCATTGAAAGAAAAAACTAAACAAAAACATAAATATAATCCACCTAATAACATTCTAGGTACCCAAAGAATAAAAATTGTACAACTTATCACAACACAACTTTGATTACAATTGTTGTAAACACTAGCTTAGTTATATATTTAATATATATACCCATAATTTGGTTGAGAAAATCATGCAAAAACAAAATTGAAGTTTTGAGTATCTATTATATTAAAAATTATCCAAATTATCATTTTACCAAATTCTATAACAATTTTGGTTAGATTGCTATACTTTCATGATAAGAAGGATAACTAATTCTAAATTTTGTACTAAATCTTGTGTTGGAAAATTCTTTGAATTTTCATGGATTGTTACCTCCATACATACTCTTGTGCCCTTCCAAATTTTATTCATTGTGCATTGAATTAACTAATTCCAAGTTTGGCACCAAATCTTGTGTTGCAAAATACTTTGAATTATCATGGATTGTTATTTCCATACATACTCCTATTCCCTTTCAAATTTTATTCCTTGTGCATTGCAATAAGAAAATATAAACATAGAAGCCATAGATTGCTTGGAGCAAATATATTGGTATTATGGATGAAATATTATTTAGCATTATAGATAGGCTTTCATTGGAATGTTATGTATGAAATATGATTTAGCATTACAGATAACTTCTTCCTCTAGTGTTATTATTTATGGACAGAAGTTGTGCAAACTAGAATTACAAAATATTGGGAGCACAACAATAATGGTTAGCAAAGAAGTTCCAAAAATAAATAAAAGGAAAATAAGGGGTGCTTTTTGGAATATCTTGAATGAAGTAAAGTCTGATACAAATGTCATACTCTTTCACTCACTAACACCACAAATTCCATCTTTTACTCATTAGCACTATAAATTCTAATTTAGGTTACAATAATAGAAACAATACAATTAACTTCAACATATTTTTATTCCTTTAAAAATAGCTTTAAATATTAAACAATAATAATTAAAAATCTAAATCCAACATAATATTTTAGAAATGTAAAGTATAATTAAAGTTAATAACATAAGATTTATCTTCCAATCTCTAAGAATAGATACATTTTATATTTACATCATGTTTATCAATCAAATGCCATCTTCTGATAAGACGTGGACTGCCATGAATGTTAATCAATTGTAAATTTTTCATGTGGACAAACTGATTAATCCACTTTGATTTTAATTCAATGCAACCTTGCAAGTCCAATAACTCCAGACAAGGCAAACTGTGAAATGTTGTCCCCAATTCTTTTAGATTTTCGCAGCCAACCATAAATAAAATCTTTAAAGATACCAATCCTCCAAAGTTGTCTGGAAGGGCAGTTATGTTGCTGCAGTGGTGGAGAGATAATTGTTCCAAAGATGAAAGGTTCTCAAAACCTAAAGGTAGTCCTGTAAGCCTTGGGCAATCACTTAACCCTAAAATACGCAAGGAAGTGCAGCTTCCTATATGGCTAGGAAGGACTTTTATAAATGCACCGGTTATGCAGACAGCTCTGAAATGTGGTAGCATGTGGAGTTCATCGGGAATGAAGTGTAAGTAGTTAACGGCAATCAGGTTAAGCCGGACCAAACACTTCATACTTAATAGAAGCCCTGATGGTATGCACCATACGTAGTTTCCTCTTAACTCAAACTGCTTCAAAGTTGAGACCACACTTCCGTGTTGTGGGCAATCAATGACCCTTCTATTTTGACTTTCTATCCACGCTTCGGCTTGAAATCTAAGAGTCAAGTGCTCCAGGGTAGATGCTACCTGCAACCAAAGCAGAAAAGAGGTCGGACACGGCATATATGTCAAATTAGGATTTATTTTAATAAACTAAATAAAATTCAGCGCATGTTGATGTGGACGGCTGTGGTTAGCTTAGGTCTAGACTATATTGTTTAGGTTGTTGGTCAGTCTGCACATCTTTGTATTCATAGGCTTTGAGTTCAAAGCCCAGACCTGGCATCCCTTTGCCCTTGTTGGTAGCAGATCCAAAGAATTATGATAAATCTGTAAGTTTGGATGAGTTAAATTTAAAAGTTTAAAAAATTATATCTAAAACCATAGATTTATTTCTAAAAATAAGATTTATAACCAATAAGGTGTTAACCTAGTAGTGAGACTCTTGATTTGAAAATTCTAAATCATGAATTCCATTCTATATATATGTTATATATGTTGAAGTGTATCTATATTTCAGTACGTAGAAAATTGACAGCTGATAGTAGTTGAACCCATGATGTATCACCGGAGTAAAAAACCTCTAACTAGCTTAAGAGCATATGCAAGACCTGACACTCACCCTCAAAAATATAATTCTTTTCAAAATAAATGAAAAACTGTAATTCTTCACCTGCCGAAAGGATACAACGTTTGTGGCTTGGTACTCAAGCTTCCTCAATCTAAGGCACCGCATGACATCCATTGGCGGGGATGACCACGATGAGGTCCAGTAAATAAGATTTTCAAAAGCTGCTTTGCATTCACCAACCACTTTTATGCCCTCGAGCCACAGCATATCGTCGTCGCGTGGATATCCTGTGGAAAAGATTCTGAGTGAAGAAGATATTAGGTCCAGCTTGTCTGCGGGCAACGTTGATGGCTCATTAATCACAGCGTCCATGAGAAAAATGCCCTTTACACCACGCCAATCATTCTGCAATGAATAAATAAATAATACACATTCTGTTTAGAATAAGGCTACAAAGATCATATCAATTTGGAATAAGGCTACAAAAATCATATCAACAAAATAATCGAGAAACCAACCCTAAAGCTAATTGGTAACTGCAGAAGAACTGACCGAGTGCAATCTTAATTGCAGCTGCGAGACGGAAGTGATCCTACTGGATTGCCCTTTCTTCTGACCCATCTCCAGGATTACGTCGTGTACTTTAACAGTCTCTAGTGATTGATCAATTTTGAACACAGCTTCTTCCGCGTACTCCAAGAAGGGGCTTCGTTGAAGCAGCGCTCTTCTTTCCAGCACTTCCATGATTTCTGTCCCGTACATATGCTCGAGAAAATTCCATGACCACATCCCGCGCTGAGAGAAGAAAGCGCAGATGTCGAGAAAAGCGTCAGTGTAACAATCTTCTAAGGTATCCAACGTGAACGAGAAAAACTCAACATTTTCGCCACCGTAACGATGGCCCTGCTCATGCTGGCGCTCCTGTTTAATGATGTCCAGCGCTTCTTCCACAGAGCGGCCCCTCTGAATCTCCCTGTCCAAGAAGGTGCCAACCATCTTGATTACCAGCGGGATCCCTCCACATACCTGCATCAAGTACTTCATCTGCTCTGCGTTAAGTACTTCATCTTCAGCGTTGCCAGCGCTACTCCTCTCCATTTGGTCTTTCAACATTTTAAGCGCGGCCGAGTTGTCCATTGAATCCACAAGTAAATCTTTCACATCATTGCCATGTCCGACGTGCAATCTGTAGCCCACACTGGCATCCCTTGCAGTCAAAAGCAACCTCAGCTTTTTGGAGGTTGCCAGTCTCTCTGGCAGTACCTTGGCTAATTCTGTCCCGTCCATAACATTGTCAATGTAAACAGAGCATGCATCCTGTTCGAAATACCTCAGGAGAAGTTTTTGTCCATCTGTGCTCGTTGAAGGCCTTCCAACTGGACTTCTAGAAATGTCGTTTAAAATCTTTGTTTGAACTTTCACCGTGTTGGGCCCGCCGAGCGTGGTATTTGAAAATTGGAAACCCAGGTTGTCGGCCACTCTTGCGTAGATGGCATCTGCAAGCGTGGTCTTCCCGATTCCTCCGAATCCATACAAGATCATTGCTACAACTTTCTTTTCACTTTCTAGTTCCAACATGTGCATGATTTTTTCCAGTTTTTCCTGCGGTATCACTGCAACCAACAAATCACAACTTCTTCAATCCGATTGTTTATGGTAAAAAATCTCTGTTTATGGTAAAAACTATCTGAATGTCTTCCAGTTTTGTGCAATATAATTCAAAGAATTAAAGGGATTTCATATAATAACTTCCTGTGTGAAAAGTGAAAACCAGTTTATTCTTTTATAAAAAAAAAACTGGTTCTCTAATGCTGAATAAACTGTTAAGGTAGCTTTCCTGCATATGTCGGGTACAAATCCATTCGTCGCAATGCAGGGGGTTGATTTGCATCGTAAGGTTGTATGACGACCTGCAAAATCAAGTGTTGATACATCTTTTGAATCCTATGACGAAGATCTTGTAGATGCTTCTTCTGTACAGGTCCTCCAAAGAATCTGATGGTGGTTGAGAAACGCAAGATTAATATAGCGCGCCACATGACTCTATCAACAACGAATCAACCAAAATGATATCACTCACTTGTACCAGCCAGAAGATTTGGTTTGGGAGAAGCACATGCCTGCTCCATCAATGATCACCTGTAAGGCCTCTTCCACCGAACCCTCAATTTCGTGTCTGAGTTTTGGCCTTTGTTTCAAAAT
>MNCI01016007.1:0-31659 GCA_015680685.1 Gnetum montanum | reverse complement strand
CTACTAAGTCACAAGGGGCTGTACACCACCTTGCTCTTGAGACTCTATTCCATTCTCTTTTTGTCATCATTCTTTCTTCATTTTTCACCTCATTGCTGGTTGTATTAGTAGTCCATATTTTGGTTGATGCATTTTTTTCTTTTTGGTAAACTCTTTTGGTTAAGAACTTAACTCTTATTTCCAAATGACATTTCTAGATCCTATGGACTCTTTGAATGTGGGATTGTTAGAGCATTAAGGGCATGAGCCTGCTTTGGGGAAGATCCACTGGAATTCCTATTTGGTGCATCCGTTAATTTCTTTCCCTTAAAAATTTCCACAATCACCATTTATTTCGTTCATCTCCATCTTTGACATCCATTTTTATCGACATTGTCATTGTTTCTTTTTCTTCATCTTTCTTGTTCTTTTTCTTTTTCTCCATTCTCTCGCTACCTAAGGTTCGCTCTCAGTCATGGGGGTCCTGGTCCAATTTTTTTGATTTTCTCTAAACCTCTAAACTTCGGGTAGGCAGAAATATTATATGTTCAGATCTATATCAGCCATATCACAACTTAGCCAATGGACCTTACATCGAAGCAAGGTATCAATTGCATTATGATGCATTTAACCTTGCTAATATAAGACCGTGTTGTGTGTGCAGATGGCAATCATACACCAATGAATGGGATTCGGAGGAAACACTTGGAATGGACTAGTGTTGAAGTAGCTATGGAAGAAAGAAAATCGATGGCATGGTTATGGATGAATAAAAAAAAGTGCAATCTTGGCATTGGCAACAATAGAATTTTTATTTTCTCTCTCTCTTCTCTTTTCTCCCTCAACTGCCAAATAAGGCTGGATGTCAAATGTGTATAGTGTTCACTCTTGTTGTCATGAACACTAATTTTGTCATGTATTGTAATGATGATTCGTTCACATGTCACTCCATTCACCATTAGTATCATTCAAGTCAATAATCCCATACCTTCCCAATATTTTGTAAGGAACTCGAGGATGAGTTTTCATTTAGTCATGGGGGTATGATGAGCTACGATATCATGTACGTGATATCGCGACCTACCATTACATCTATAAATAAGAGGCGGCTTTCCCTTGTTTCAACATCTAGATCTAGACCCTTAGCCAAACTATAGTAGTTTTACCATTCCAGAGTTAGAATAATTTCCATGTGCCCACAGTAGGAGTCTCAAAGTGAACAGATCTTTATTTGAGCAAATTGTACCTAAGCACACATTTGTATATGGCAATAAAGATGAACTTTTTGATAAACCTTGCAACATGTGGACTAAGCTAAATAGGATTTAAATTATTGTTAAATGTTTAAATGCTTTCTTAAACAATTAATCCTTCTCAACCCTTGACTCTCCTAGTTAAGTGCATTTAGTACGATTGCTTCGAGCATGTGTGCAACGCTTGGTAACCTAGTAATGAATAGCGTTTGGTAATCCCAGCAGCATTGCAATGGTTCAAGGTGTGTGCGGCAAGTGGGAACAAATACTAGTGCTAGGATGACTAGAACTTAGTTAGTAAGTAGTTAATGAAAGTTAGTCACTTAGTCTCTTCACCCTTCCCTCTTAGCATGAGGCACTAAAAATATAAAAGACATAAAAATTATATACCTCAAACTTACTTAACCATACAACCATGATAATATAGGTAAGTTTGGAAAGACAACGATTGATTAACCTTAAGTGTTCCATTATGGCGCATAAGCACTTAGTCCTTGGAGTTGGACTAGATTGCGCATGAGACGCTCATATTCATATGGTTGAGTGTAGGGGTACCTCGCCACTCATCAACAATGTCATCCCAACACATGAAAGCATAACTTACCCGATGATGATGAACCCCTACTAGCCACTACAAGTCTAATGCAAATACAAGAGGCTGTTTGAATCTTACATAGGCATCGTAAAGAGAGCTGTCTACCCAGGCTTGATTTAAACAACTTCTCTAATTTCTTAGGAGGCTATGACTTAGATCCACATCAACATTTACAAGCCTTATATGATGCCTGTGCATGGAACAACATTGATAACGGTTGGCAAAAGCTCAAGCTCTTCCCTATGACACTCATTGGCCAAGCAAAAGTATGGTATAGATCGTTAAAACCAAATTCAATATGATGTTGACCAACAATGATAGAACTCTTTAGCAAAAGATATCAAGCCTACGCAAGAGTGTCAGCCTTGAGAAAACAAATCCAAGAGTGGAAACAAGCACAACATGAACCCTTGAATCCAAGAGGTCATAAGTTCTTTGAGGAAAGGCTAATGTACCATATCATTGATGGGCTACATGATGAAACAAGATAGACCCTAGGGATGTATGCCCAAGGTCAACTATATGAACTACAAACCCATCAAATCCAAGAGCTTATTAAATAGGTAGCAAGAGAGGAAGGAGAAATGGCTAGATGGAAGAGTGTTGAAAAACATCAATGGGACCAAAATCTCAACTTAACAAAGGTCCATGATCATAAAAAGGAGAAATCAACCTATCACAAGGACAAAGAACCATCTTTTCCAATACAAAAATCGTTAGAGGAAGTTGAGGCAAAGATCAATAAGATGTTGGAATGGACACATAAAAAGTGTGGAGAATATATTGATATAATTGGAGATAGAGTTTTGACAACCTGAGAAGCAGGACAAAATAACATTAGACAATCAGAAAGAAGGGATGAAGGAAATAAGAGCTCAACCACTGATCATACATATGAATGTAACATTTTCCTGTACGATCATCCCAAGGGCCAATGCCTAATCTTGTTACATTTATATGAGCATTGGGAAAACATGTTACACCCAGAGTTCGTACAGAGATATTGTGTTTGATCATAGTGGCAACAATCCCATTCATGGGGGAAGAAAACCCTAAACTGGAGACACCCTTCATATCATCCAAATCTAAGCGCTTACCTAGTTCAACATCTTGTTTCCCCAACTAGGTCAACATACTCTATCTTGCTAAATTATCATTATCCTTAATACCATTAGCCCATGTCCTCAACACAACCACTGCCTTGTGCACCTTACACTTCTCCTAATTTTCAACATTCTCATCCGTTCCCTCCTTCTACATCACCACCAACTATTCCTAAGGTGCTTGCACCATAGCAACAATCCATGAACGCTACTTGTGCTACTATTGCCAATAGTAGTGAGAGAACTCAGCAACATTGAAGATGTCCCTTCTTTATAAATGAAGCTAGGAAGGGACAACACAATTTCAAGGCCACTGCATCCTCCAACTTAGCACAAGTCCAACACTTTCGTGCCCTTATCTTCAAACCCAACGCCTCATGTTACTTCATCAGGGCCACCAACTAATACTCCAACAACCATACGACCCAATGAATATAGCCATGGAGAGCGAAATCCTGATCCTTGCATACCATCTTACGATTGCAAACATCATAGTGGGTCAACTCTTTACCTAAGAACCACATCTTACAAATTTCCCCACTATGCTTACTATAATCAAGTGTGTGAACCCCAATGGGGTAAGTATGACCAGGTTCCAATATTTTCAACATGCAAGGATTCTCATCTTCCATTTATTAATCCTCTCCATGCTCAAACATTTAGTTATGGGGGATATCCCCCATTCTAGTAATAAGCAGGATTAATAACCACTTTTCATTTTCTTTAATTTCACAACTTTTTTGTTTTCCAATTTTTCAGTTTTCAATTTCTTATTTTATCATTTTGTCTTTTTGTCTCCTTATGTTTTTATAAGTAATCTCGTTTATAAATAAAACACTCACGTGGCTCGTTGGTTGAGGCATGTTCTATGTTATTGAGTCTCGAGTGATCAATTATTTGGATAGTGAGCCCATTACACCCACTCATCCACACTACAAATAAGAGGTTCTGTTCGAGGGTACAGTGATATTCTTGACATTCTTAAAACTTAAAATTAATTTTGTGTTCATTTTATCCAAAATGAAGAAGGATGGACCAAGAGGGAATGATTAGGATGTGACATCAAGGGGACTTGAGGATTCTCTTTGGTGACGTCTATCGGAGTTATCATGCAATGTGGTTATACTAAGATCCTTGTAGATCTAACAAAAAATGGGAGTAAGAGTAATCAAAAGGGCACTCAAAAATCCAATGCTGTGCTAGAGGGTTCCATTGGAAAGACATGCATCCATTCTTGATGGTTTGAATCTTCTCTAGATTCAGTAAAGAGAAAAAAAAGAAAGAGAAGAAAAGAAAAAGAAAAGAAAAGCAGACAAAGGAAGTGCCACAAAACAAAAATCACTCCTCCCTTGAACAAAATGCCAAGTGATCGTACGCCTTGTTGTTCTGGTACTCTCATAGTCGCTCATCATGGGATGAAACAATGCGATGTCACTAATTAGTGGAATGGACTTGGTCATGATCTTGGAACAATGGGTTAATAACATGTTAATCATGCATTTCATGCAGGATTCACTATGCCCTGGGTTAGCTACCTCATGTCCCAATCTCTACAATCCCTTCTATAGTTAGTCTCATCTCACTATTAATGTAATTGTAGCTTGTGTCATGTGTAACATAGAATTCTTACCTCATTCCGGTGATATTCACATGTGTGTGTGTTATGGAATCAGTGCGAATTACATTTAACCCTTCTAGTGCCCACGGACACTTTTAAGTGTGGTTACACAAGGGCATTATAGGTTAGAACCTGCTTTGGCAAGGATCCACTTGTGTAATCTTTTGTAATTTTCACTTATGACATAGCTCACATACACCATTTCTTACCCTTAGCCTATTTTTCATAACATTCTTTCCCTACTATTATTCCTCTGAATTTCAACATTTCTATGTATCCATTACATGGCCTTTTTCTCTCAATTACCACCTAAGGACTTATTATTCAAGTCCACCCACATATCATTATTCATGCCTTCACAACAAGCTAAATTACCCTAGAATCCTTTAACATGTACCACATGTCATCATTTTCATTTTTTATTACAGACAAAACTTTCCAAATTCGGTATTTTTTATTGTTGTGCCCAATGTCACTAGGGCCACGATATCACTTCCCTTTTGCCTATAAATAGCAAAGCGCCCCCGCAACACTTAGCATTATTTTTCACAAATCACGCGAGGGATTTTTTTGAATTTTTCTCTCCGACTTGTGAGTGTGACACCATTTCTTTTCTACCTATATCTCCCTCACTAGTACTCCAATTTTAATTTCGTCTGAACCTACTTGAACCAAAGTGTTTAGCTTAGTCGTGGGGGAGGGACACATGCCGAATAACACATAACTTTTTTGGAATTTATCATTTCCCAAAGGATATTATCAAGGGTAATTAGCTATAACATTTAGAATAATCATGCTAAGAATAATTGAATCCCCTTAGGTACATCGGGAAACTAAAATTGGAAACCACCTAAGTAAAAAGGACCTACTATTATAATCTTTCAGGAAACATCACACAGAGATTAAAAAATTAATTAATTAAGGCAAGAAGTAAGGTATAACTTAACTTTGGAAACAACCTTACTAATGCTTAACCCCGTGTGATTGCAGATAGCCCCAAAACATGGACAAAAGGAAGGTCCCACTTGAGGTGGAAGTAAATGACCGAGGAGAGGCGAAGAACAAGTCCCTACTGGAAAACATGCAGAGTAGGAGGAACAATCATTTAGCATTTATCAAGAAGACCCTCCTACCGTATAGTTTGGGTAGGTAGAAGGAGAAGCTGTAGCAGCACCTGAACAGGGACAACATCTCACGTTGCCCCAGGATTGTGTTCAGGCCATCCACGAAAGGTCCACATTCATTGCAATGATTATGGAATTAAATTTTGAATCTTTTCCAAAGTTTGCTCCTGAGGCTATTAGGGATGACCTCAAAGGATCTCCCTTATGGCCTGTCCTCTTTGAAAGCTGTGCATGGTACCTAGGGGAGATGTACCAATTCTGGCACAACAGAGAACAAGGCACCACTGTTAACATTTGTGGTGTGACAATTGATTTCTCCATGCAAGACATTTTGGAAGTATTAAAAATTCTGAATACATGGCCCTAGGTTGCTCAGTTTTCTACCCGTTCAGACCCCGATGTACGATGAGTTGGCTTGGAAAGGGCATATGGAAAAGATAAGACATTTGGAGAGTTGATGACAGAAGAGAGGATCTATTTTAAAATTGGAACATATCACCTCTTCCCCACGAAAGGCTTAAAAATAATCTTGACATATGTGGCTAGAGGTTGTGCAATGTTGATGGGAAAGGTTGATGCTAAGCTGCCTCATCTATACTTGACGGAGATCTTGAGGCGATTCAAGGAATGGAAGACAAGGAAGATGGCATTGCCCTTACCTTGCCTTATCAAGAAGCTATGCCGATGTGCTGGTATCAGGGGAAACACTAATGATGTCCTCCGAAAAGCCAAAAATGCTTCATATGCTGAATTGTTAAAGCCACTAGCCACAAAGAAAATCATTGGTGAGATGTTGGGACGAGAACAAGAAGAAGAACAAAAGAATGAACCAATTGCAACTCAACTTGTAGGACCCAACTAATTTCTAGGGATGGGACCCAACCAACAATAGGAAGCAGGGCCTAGCACAGGCCAGGATCATCCGCCACCGTCGCAAGATTACAGACCGTCAATGAGCCACCTCAGGGCCATTGCTGAGATGGTTAGTTGGGGAAGTCATGATGATGCAAATCTCTTTCGTGTCATTGAAAATGTCATACAACCCATAGTTTGTTTGGATCGCACAAGGGATGAAGTGTCTATTCATACAGGAGGAGGGGAAAGTATTTGGTCACAACAGATCTCAGGAAACGCTGCATGTTTCCAAGTACAATTAGAAACTGATGAAGGGGCTACAGTGGTAGTCATGCAACCCCAGCATGCAGCAAGAGCCATAGAACTGGTCACAGACCATATTAAATAATCATTCAATGTACCTGTTGTACCACCGGTAGATTTCATGGGAGCACGAGATGCTCAAACTTTGGCTAAAACATCAATGACCCCTGCGGAACATGAGGATGCACTTGATCGATTACTACAAATAGGACAAGTGATGACGTCCCTATTTGACATCCCTTAAGATGTTACTACAATTTAATCAAACCTCATTTCCACTAAGGAAAGGCTGGTATTAACAGAAGTGAGGGCCGAGCATGCTGAAGTAGAGGTGTAAAAATTACAAGAAAATATCATGGCCCTACAAGCAACATAGCGGGACCATTTGCAATTTGTTCCCACAGAACAACTGGACAATTTTAAAATTGAGCAACTAACCAAGCTACTAATGGAAAATAAAAAGGTGGCTGAAGAAAAAGAGAAGGTGGTTTGGGATGCCTCTGCAGCATAGCGCATATCAAGGCACTCAAGGCCTTACAGGAGGAAAACAAGCAGCTTGTTGCTGACAACCTTCGGTTAACCATTGTGGAGAAGCAAAAGAATGTTCTTAAAGAACATTTTCATAAGTTGTGAGAACAGTTCATCTAGGTCAACCAAGACATGAGTTGTTTAGCCAAGGAGAATCAAACCCTCTCAATGGAGGAGGTACGCACAATCTGTCAAAAGACCAGCTAAAGGAGCACTTCCGAGACCAGGTGGGGATGTACAAATAGATCCTTAAGAAAGAGATCCATATAGCCAAAGCCCACATCAATGCTATTAGTGCTCAACACACTGATTGGCGGGCCATATTGGACACATATGCGTTTGCCCACTAGGCAGAAGTTAAGAACCGGGACCTGCAGATTCAAGATCTAACAGAATACATGGAGTTGGCAAACCTGCAATATGCGAACCTTGCCATGTTAATAGCAAGGTGCCCGAGAATAGAGCTTGAGCAACAGGTAGCTACCACCTACAACAAATATGAAACAAAATTTGCGGAACGCAAGAAGTTACTACAAAAACTAGAGATCTCAAATTCTAAACTTGAGGTGGTGAAGGCAAGCTACCAAGGCCAAAAAGGTGTTGCAACAGATTTGGTTCAATGGCTTGTGAATTTTCAAGAGTACAAAGATAAAGCCAAAGCCTACCAGGAAGAATGATGGGTATTTGCAGCCTGGTATGTCGAGGCCAATCAAATGTTTCTGTAATTACCCTACTCATGGGAGATGCCAACTCCATCAAACATCGAAACACTAGCATGGACGGCACAAGATCCCTAGACCGAAGAGGAGAAACTCTAGGCCATACTTCAACGCCATCAAGTCCCAAGACCTAGAGTGCAAGATAAGGGGAAAGCACCTATGGAGGAGCCACCGCCACCAGGAAATACATGAGTTCCACCAATTTTGTAGCTGTAGCACATTCTTTGTGTTGTGTCTTAATTTTGTCTTGATTCCACACTGCGACATAAACCCATTTTCACCATCCAATAATCCCGTACTTATCCACTATGTAATCAATGGAGCTTGTTCTCACTATAACTTGAGGGCAAGTTTTCACTTAGTCGTGGAGGTATGATGAGTTGCCATTTAACCCAGTCGTGATATCGCGTCAGTCGTGATATTGTATACATGGTATCGCAGCTTGTTTCCTCATCTATAAATAAAAGGTAGATAGTTCCAATAAGAAGTCAGTTAGTAAGACAGTTTTAGAGTTAGTTTGATTTTAGTTTTCATTTTTTCTCTCAACCCTTTTCCTCCCAGTGTATGCCCGTAGTGCGGTGATTGTAATTTTACGGCATCCTTATTCAAGTGTGACGTACTTGGACATGCACATGACCAAAAATAAAGATTGAGATTACTTGATCATTACAGCATTCACTTAGTTTAATTAATTAATTGTTATTGTTATTTATTGCTTTCGTAGTTAATATCTCTTCACCCTCAACTCCTGTTAAACATGGAATGAGTATGACTTGATTATGAGCATTTAAGTGTGACTACTTGGTAACCTAGTAGCGTACCTAGGATCTATGCTTGGTTATCCCAGTGGTAGTTTTGCACGAAGTCCAAGATGTGTACAGATAATCAAGGAATGGATGCTCATTGTACTTAGGCTAGCTAGATTCTCTCTCACCCTTTCTCTCTTAGCTTAGTGAACATTATTTTCCATTGCCTTTAGGAGTAGCATTAGCATAGAAACATATCATACACCTCACTTTGGACTAAACCATACATGACAAAGCTAATACTAGTCTAGGTGGAAAGACAACGAACTGCGACCTAAGGCTAACTGTCTAGGTGCCACAACTAGTCCATCTATGGAGTTCGACCAGATCGCACGTGAAACACTCGTATTCATATGGTTAAGTGTAGGGGTACCTTGCCACTCATCAGTGATGGACGTAACTATTGTAATAATGGCAAACATGGTGGGAGTTATGTCTAGGTGGTGCTAGGAGTTACATGTGGTGGTGGTGTAATTGACGACATGGTAGTCTTGAGCATTATGAAAGTTGCATAATGGCCTAGGTGGTGAAAGTAGCTAATGCGGGATGTGGGCATTTAAACACCTAGACAAGTGGCTATAAAGGTGGGGGAGAAAAGGGAGAAGATAGGAGGGGCCTTCCTCTCTCTCATCAATAGGCAACATCCAGGAATCAATGAGCCTCTCTCTCACATTAGGGGCTAGCCTCTCTTTCATTGGGGTCTAGCCTCTCCTCTCTCCAATGACATGTGTGAAAGATAGAACAGTGCACATGCCAGGAAATAGAGGCTACAAATAATGTGTCTACAGCATGTAGAGTAGACAATAGCAAGAACATATCCCTTTGTAGTGGGTTTTCATCCTTGTTTCCACATGGGACTTCTACTTGGCAGCAACCACGAACGATAACAGTTGGTAGTAGGATCTCTCTCTCTCTCTCTCTCTCTCTCTCTCTCTCTGTGGAGATTTGAATTGATGACTCTAGTAGGGTTCTCTCTTTTTTTCTCTTTTCATCAATAGTGAAGCTACAATAGGCAACCTCCCTAGGTTTTCTGCCACCAATTTTAGGTTAGGTGGTAAGCAACGGTGAGGCACATGATGATGGAACACCAAATAGATCTCTCTCTCTTTCTTTTTTTTTGGTAGCTACGAGCAGTGTCAGCTACAACAACGTCTACAATGATGAGACAACATGAACCAATGGGAGAAACAAGGACTAGGGAAAAGTTTAAATTTTTTAGTTACCTACTATGTTTTTATAAAGTCTTGAATTTCAAGATAGTTCAATTTGACTTCTCCTAACTTTTTAGTTTGATTTATTTTGTTTTGAAATGTCACATGTTCCTCTCTAGCTAAGACTATTCCTGGCTTTTTTGCACCCATACATGAGGTACCTTAGATAATAGTCTCCTCAAATGAGTTTTTCCCTAGGTGTTGGTGTGACCAAAATTTATGCATCAATATCAAACTTTCAGTTTACAAAAGGGTGTTAAATGTGTTTAATTGTTAAACATGCTTTTCTTTTATTTGTCCTAGTCTTTAGGAACTATCCTTAGGGATTTGGTTACTATTTTGTTTCTTTAGAAGTTGCTTCATATTAGGATTCAGCTTGCTATTTTTTGTTGATGTATTTGCCTATTTAAGGCCATTATCAATTGAATAAAAGTGTGAAATTCAGTTGCCTCTAATTGCCCTTGTTTTGTTTTTTTTTTCTCTTTATCTAAGGTTAGCAGTGCACAGCCTCAGAGGCTGACATACCCATGCTGACAGAAAAACACCACAATGATATCATTGTTTTAAAAACTTACTTGAATTGGTCCTTCCTTGGTGACACATCTTGACACATTCAAATAATCATGTTCATAAACATTTGACCTGCAAATGTATGTGCCTTCATAGGAAATAAAATTTTTAACAATCACAAATGCTGATCCATGACTATAGGCTCGGCATATTTCCCAATCTAGTTGATATATTATGGGATTTTAAATATTTTTTATTGAATAGAAAAATGAATAATGTAGACTTATATTAAGAAATTATGGACATTTATATTAATAATGTAATCAACAACTTATAACCTGTTTAACATTATAGCTCTTTTTCACCTTTAGATGTGGTAGCAATGTAGCCTTACAAGAATCTTTTGTTTAGCTGGCCACATCTACATTGATATATGGATACTTTTCAGGCTTGCAAAAAAGTTTTGTTTCTTGCACAATTATTATACTTTTCAGGTTGGTGCACCAAGTGAAATGCAATGACTCATATTTAAAATCAGAAATTTTAAAATTAAAATTTATTATAAAAGTCACGCTGAATCAAGTAGACAAAAATTCCAATGCCGGTACCATCATTGCACCGACCATGAATTGAAAAACTACGCATCATATATCATACCATACACAATTCCATGAGGAAATCTTTTGATCTTAAACCCTGGATGAGGACTTGGTTTCTTTCATCGATTTGATTTTTATCCCGCTCAAATGCTAGCCGTATCTTCATAAGCCATGCATTACTACAATTCTTAGCTCAAATTTTTTTAAATATATAACTTACATTTTAGATGAGTGATAAAAAATGATTTTTTCTGGACGGTCTAGCTGTTTGTAAAGAACATTGATAATTAACTTATGAAAATGATTGTTGCATCATTATGGTTATAAAAAAATTTATTAAATGACAAAAAATGTATTGAAGATGATAGGAAGAAATTGTAAATCAAGTGTTTCATATTACTAAATAGTCAAAAAAAAATCATATAGTAGACCCCACTTTATTGGGATAAGGCTATGTTGATAACAATGATAAAATGAAATGATCATTAATTTTAAAATTAGTAAAATTTGGAAAAAGTGAGGTACTTAAAAAAGGGAATTTTTAAAAATTGATTTATGACTAATAGTTTTTGAAAGTTTTAAAATGTTAATGATATTATTTTGGTGTAATTTTTCAGTAGAATAAGGAAAATACAATACCATGCTACTAAATAAGATGCTAATTTTTTTTTTTGAATTATACCCATGTGAAATAAAAAAAATATGATACCCAACTGAAAAAATTATCTTAAAAGGGTAATAGTTCCTTTTCAAAAGGAAAATGTTTGTTTCCAAAAGCTTATTTGCAAGTTGATTTAGTCTCAAAACTTTGCTCTCTTGTTTTTTAAAAAAGAATGATTGTAAATCAGCTTGAGTCAATGTCAAAACTTTGCTCTCCTTTTTAAAAGAAGAAACCATGTCTAGCTTTTCTGCCTGAGATGATGCTCTTTTTATGAATTTTTCGTAGAGGATCAACTTTTTCATGGTCCAACCACCATGTGAGGAGAAAAATTTGCTACCATTACAAGCATGTCTTTATTAATGATCCATGTGGGGCTAACCTTTTCATGGTCTTGCTACTCTGTTAGTAGCTATCGCTAGGAAAATAAGACTCAATTTTGGAGGTTGGTAGTTGCACCATGTGACTTAAACCATGAAATATTTGGGAAAGCAGATCATCCCTACACCCCTCCTGTTAGCTACATGTAGCAATGCTACAACTGTGGTCTTCCCTCTCATCCACATTATCACAATTATTAATGTACCTTGGATTCCACCCTTAACTTGTAGTGTAACTTAGCATGTCTTCAAGGTAGCATGTACATAGGGGGTGGTGATGTGTGGTGTAAAGGGTGGAGGGTATGGTGGAAAGAAGTATGTTGTAAGGAAGAGAAGAATGGTCAATGTTGGAAGCAAAATAGATGTACACACCAAGATATATAATTTAATATTAATTATGAGGATAAAATGCATAACTTGAAGCTTTCAAATCAAGAATCTTACCACTAGGTTAACACTCTATTGTTCCACTTAAATCATTGTGTAAGTGGTTATATTTTAAATACTTGCATAAGTGGTATTGTAGTTGGTACAATTGGATATAAACTTAATGATATAATGGTTCATCATATCCCCATGATTGAATGAAAAATCATCCTTGAGTTCCTTACAAAATATTGGAAAGGTATGGGGTTATTGACTAAATGAAAACTAACGGTGACATGGGTGACAAACTCAAAGCGCCTAGTGAATGAATTAACAAACATATTACAACATTGGTGTTCATAACTATTATGGTAAACACTATACATAGATGACATCCAGACTCTCATCTGACAGCTTGAAGATAAAGAGAGAGAGAAAAGAGAATGAGGTGCATTGCTACCGATGTCAGAAATGTGCACTATGTTGTTTATCCATAGCCACGTGATGAAGCGTGTTCCTTGCATAACTGCTCCCACTCCAGTCCATGCCGAGTACTTCCTCCTATCCCAATCCATTGTTCGTATGGTTGCCATCTGCACACACAACATAGTCATGAATTAGCAAGGATAGATAAGATACAATGTAGTTGATACCTTGCCCTGATATGAAGTACCTTGGCTAGGTTGTGGGTATGGTAGATACTGGGTTAGAGGTTTTTAACTAATAACTACCCAAGGTGTAGGGGTGAGATAGGTAATAGAATGGAAAAATTTGTGATAGCCCCCATGACTAAGAGCAAACCTTAGGTAGCAATAGGGTGGAAAAACTAAAGGAACAAGAAAGATAAGAGAAATAACAACAGTGAAGCCAATAAAATGGATGTCATGGATGGGGATGAAACGAGAAATGGTTGATTGCAAAGAATGTTTAAGGGGAGGAACTTAACAAGTGTACCATAAAGGAATGTTAGAGGGTTCTTCCCAAAGCAAGCTCATGCCATTTATGCCCTAACAAACCTGCTAACTAAAGAGTCCGTGGGCTCTAGGAATGATGTATGGAATAACGGTTAAGAACTTACCCACAAGAAGTTACCAAAGATGAACAATGCCTCAAACAAGATATAGACTAATCATAAAATCAACAATGAGGTGGAATATGGGAAGAAATATGGAAGGAGAGGAGAAAATGAAATGGAATCCCAAGAGTAAGGCTATGTAAAGTCCCTTATGTATTATATGGTTACGGTGACTGAATAGAATTCATTCCAAATCCAGATTCAAACAAACCACATTCAGTGACCTCGCATCAACACATTTGACCAACCCATCCTCTTGAAGCAACAAGAATGCATTCATAGAGTTACCACCATTCCAAGGAGACAAAGATAGAGAAGTAGGAAGTGAGAAAGGGCCTTAGTTAGAGGGAACCTTCAGGCATGGGTAACATGTATTTCCAGTGCCATAACTAGTGTTTGTAGCCCTTATTTCGTTATTATGTCTAAGGGGTGTGCTTTGAATTCTCACCAGTTTATTTTTTTGACATGAAAACCACACCATGCAAATACTTATTTAATTAATTCAACTTCCTAATGTTTGGTCAATGGTGGAATGGCAGAAAACCCATGAAAAGCATCCAAGTACCCAAGAGAATAGCTAGCACAAGTGTGTCGAATCCCCTTGAAGTGACACCCTTTTCAACAATTGAGTCCATCCTTGGTTTGAAGAATACCTAGTCACCAATTCATTAATAAGTTCATTTAGAAAAAGGAACAGTACAGTTCCAAAGCCAAGGGAGACCACAAAGTTGAATGGAGAATGTGGACTCATTGCTTGTTTTATCAAAAGAACCATATCTTAGTATCAACATTGAAAGTAAAAGGTAAAAACCAAACATTAGCAATCAACACAATTATAGTACAATCCACCATCATGAGCACTTATTGTATAAAAAATGAGAGTAAATCAAACAAAGAAATAGTAAAAATATGAGCGATGGTGTAAAACAAAAATAAGTAAAAATTGAAAAGATGTATAAAAAAAATATGTAAAAAAATACAAAAAGAGTTGAGGGCTTAGAATGGTTAGCATTGGTGGCCATCTCCCCCACAACTGAGTTAGAAGGAGGAGATCCAAAATCATGAGTATGGTTGTCCACCAATAGAAGTAGTATTAGTACTGGTTGTTCTAGGCTCATGGAAAGGTTTGGTTTGTTGGATGTTGACCAACAATTTCTTATTGAGGCTCTTAGGTTTGTAAATCATCATGGCCACTGAAGGAAAAGTTTCATGAATAATATAAGGTCCTTTCCATAGCATTTGAAATTTAGTTCGTTGTGGCACATGTGTGGGATTCCAGAAAAGAACCTTATCTCCCGATTGGTATTTAACTTTTCTAATCCTTAGGTTATGATGTTGTTTGTTAAAGGCCTTGTGTAGTTCATTAGATGACAAGGCAGCTAATCGATTTTCATCTAGCAAGTTAAGGTTCATCAATTGTTCTTTCTATGATAGATTAGGTCAAGGTTGAGATCACACATTGTAGATAGTGTATAGAGCTCAGCTTGAATAGGAAGCATTGGAAGTTTACCATACACTAACTCATAGGGAGAATAGCCCATAGGGAGTTTTCATGTGAAGCG
Organism: Gnetum montanum; assembly: GCA_015680685.1. Taxonomy (NCBI): domain Eukaryota; kingdom Viridiplantae; phylum Streptophyta; class Gnetopsida; order Gnetales; family Gnetaceae; genus Gnetum; species Gnetum montanum. The sequence continues at coordinate 16,415 of MNCI01016007.1, read as the reverse complement.
ATATGCCTAGAGAGCATCGTTCAATTTGGAGCTCTAGTCTCACCTATATTTTCTAATGGTTTGTATCAATATTTTCATAATCTCCCTATTGGTGACTTCGGCTTGACCATTCACTTGAGGGTGATATGGTGTAGTCATCTTGTGTTCCACTCCTAATCGTTGCATCAACTTTTGAAAAGTCACACCTGTAAACTGTGTAACATTGTTAGAAATAAGTGCACAAGGCACACCAAGCCTGTTAATGATTTTTTGTTGAACAAATCGTGTAGTGGTAGATGATGTACAATCCGTAATAATGGCTTCTTTTGCCCACTTTTTGAAATAGTCAACAGCAACAACAATGTAGGCTTTTCCATTAGACATTGGTGTAATAGGCCCCATAAAATCAATTCCCCTTATGTCGAAGGATTCTAAAGTTTAAATCCATTGTTTTGGACCCTTCATTCTAGCCATCATTCCCCCATCATGTTGGAAATGTTCACAAGATTGGATGAAATGATGAGTGTCCTAGAACAATGTAGGCCAATAATATCCTGCAAGCAATATTTTAATGGTTGTTCATCTTCCAACATAATGATCCCCACAAGGACCCTCATGAGCATCATGGAGAACTTGTAATTGATCTACATTAGGAACACACCATGAAACTAAGCCATTAGAGCATACCTTATAAAGATGTCCATTGATTTCCATGAAATACTTGGCTCGGTGTAGAAACTGCTTTTTCTTTTTAACATCTAACTCTTGTGGTGTTTCTTGTGTAAGGAGATAGGTAAGAATGCTACTAAACCAATTTGTCTCCATGGTTAATTGATTATTTACTACACCTACAAAGAGGAATTCATCAGGAAAGTGATCAGAAAGAGGATATTCATCCTCTTTGTTGTCCCATCTTAACTAAGATAAATGAACAACAACAACATTCTCGATGTCTTTATGATCTATCATTGTAAGATCAAACTCTTGTAAGATTACGAGCCATTGTATGATGCGAGGGCTCACCATTGGTTTATTCAGTAGGAATCGAATTGCACTATGGTCTATCTATACAAATACCTTATAGCCCAATACATAGTTCCTAAACTTATCTAGTGCAAATACCACAACCATTAATTCCTTTTCCATTTTGGTGTAGTTGAGTTATGCACTAGCAATACTTCGACTTGCACAATGAGTGTAATAGGGTCATTTCTAGTCATCTAACTTTGTAGGTATGGCTCCTAGAGCATAGTTGGATGCATCAGTCATTATGTGGAATGGTCTAGATCAATTAGGAGCTTGTAGAATAGGTGTTTCTACAAGCGTCTACTTCAAAGTTTACAAAGCTAGTTCACATTCCCTTGTCTAGTCAAAGGGTATGTCCTTTTTGATTAGTTCAACCAATGGTTTTGCAACCTTTGAAAAGTTCTCAATGAATCTTCTATAATAGCTAGTGTGTCCAAGAAATGATTAGATGTTTTTTATAGTTTCAAGTTTACACGTGATTCCTTGGATGACTTTAATATTTGCAAGGTCTACCTCTATCCCTATTTGTGAAATCTTATGCCCTAATACTACACCTTATTGGACCATTAAATGGATTTTTTTTTTGCAGTTGAGCCTTAAATTAGTTTGAACACATTGTTTTAGTACTTACTCTAATTAGTCCAATGCTTGATTAAAGTCCACTTTGTAGGTGGAGAAATCATCCATGAAGACCTCTATACCATTCCCTATTTGTTGCTGAAAGATACTTAGAACCAAATGTTGAAACATTTCAGGGGCATTGTATAAGCCAAATGACATTTTTCTATATGAAAATGTCCCCCAAGGACTTGTAAACATAGTCTTGGCTTGGTCTTCTAGTGCTATTTGGATTTTGTTGTATCCACTGTACCCATCTAGAAAACTATAGTAGCGATGCCCTACAATGGTGTCTAAGACTTGGTTGATGAATGACAATGGAAAGTGGTCTTTGAATGTTTCCATGTTTAGTAGCCTAAAGTCTATACACATCCTCCATTTACCTTTCTTTTTGGGCACAATGATTAAGGTACTAACCCATTCACTATTAGCAATGGGGTAAATGAACCCAGCTTTTAGAAGTTGTTCAATTTCTTCTTTAATGACTTACTTTAGCTTTGGGTTTACTTGTCTCTGCGGTTGTCGTCGAGGCTTCATGGAGGGGTTAGTGTAAATTCTATGTTGGCATATCCTAGGGTCTATTCTAGTTAATTCGGGATATGACCAAGCAAAGGCTTTTGACCATTTGTTTACCATTTCTAGCAATCTCTCTTTTTGTTGAGGAGTGAGCTTAGCATTCATAATTACCATTTTTCCATTTTTGAGAAATGTATACTCCATACCAGTGGGCAAGGGTTTTAACTTAAGGGGCTCTTCCTTAAAGTTGTCAAGGATTTCCAACTTCCCCTAGTTGATACTGTCAATGTCGAGATGTGGAAGTTGGTGATGGACTTGCTCTAATATATCTATGCTATTAATGTAAGTGTAAGTCAAACTCTTAGTTGGTTCCTTGTATATAGTTTAATTACTCTCTTGGTCAGCTGTCAGCCACTAGGTGCCTTCCGGTCTTATGGTTGCTACATACAGGAATCTTTGTATGTTGGTTACTTGTGCACTCTAGTTGCATGCAGGCAATGTTAAACGTTGTACAAACCAGGACTTCTGCACGCAATTACACCTTGTCTCACTGTATGCGATGCATGGAACTTTCTTCTTCTCAATCTTTTCAAATGTGTTTTCTTTTGATATTTCTAGGGAAAGATCACGTATTCCTAGGCACACATCAATTGTGCTTAACCATGCTCTTCCCATTATGATTGGGAAGTTCCCCTTTCCATTGTTAACTTGAATCACTAGGAAGTTGGCTGGATACAACCACCCACAAACAATGGTGACAATGTCCTCAACTAGTTCTAATGGGACAATTATGGATTGGTTAGCCAACTCTAAAAGTATGTTACTCTTTTTTACTGGAGGTAGGTCCTAGGCTTTATACATTTCTTGAGAGATTAAGTTGACACCAGAACCTGAATACAAAAGACCTTTGCACGGTTCATTCCTAGTGATTTGTAGATATAGAAGAGGACTTCTAGGATCAAAAAATTTCCTAGAAAGGTGGCCAACTTTAATCCAATCAGTGATGACATGAGTCAACATGACCGTATGTGTTGTGCACAATTTTTGGTTTGAAGGGAGTTTCAAAGATTCGAATGATGGTGAGGTGTTTGGAGGATTAGACGCTTGTGGTTGTAAGGACTTAGTTGGATTGTTGCTTCTAAAGAAAGGTCTCTTCTTTGTGTGGTTGTTTGAACCAATAGTATATTAAGTATTAATATCCCTTATAGCATTATGTTGCTGCAGTTGGGTAGGGAGCTCACCCTGCATAGCTGGAGTAGGTGATAGTGGATCTAAGGGTGGAAGAGATGTAGTCAAATGAGAAGGATAGTTCATTTGTGGAACATCACCCCTAGGATAAGTAGTTCTATAGTACTCTTGGACTTGGTAGTGAGGCTGAGGAGTGACATGACAAGTAGAGTCATGTGGAGAGATCAGTTGCTACATGTAAGGGTTACTGTTGATGTGGTGGTGGCATTCCCCATGATTATAGGTGTTGCCATTGTTGATATTGCTCATTTGGTTGTGGTGGAGTTCCTCTTGGATAATATGTCAAGGGTTGGTGGAACTGCCTTGGGTTACCTTGAGGATAAGGTAACCTTTGGGGTGTTTGCCTTCTGTTTAATCATGGGTTGAGTGCATATATCCCAGATTCTTGCAGATGTGAGATTATAGGGCAACATCCCTTAGGATGGTCATATTGGCATATCTCACATCCACCACCATTGTTTGTATCTGAATCCACAACCTCTTTGATATGATCACTTTACGCTTACCTTTGTTACGTGCATATTCAGCTTCTCTCTTTTTTCTCCTTTGTCGATCACTACTTTGTTCCATAGACTCCTCTACTATTTTAAGAATGGTTTGAAATTTATTATCTAGGGTGTCCCATATTTGATCTACCTTTTCCAATAGTTCTGATGTAAATTTTTGAATGGGAAAAGTTTTCTTATTCACCATCTCTTCGAGTGGTGACTCTTCTTCATCCTCACAAAATTTAACTCCCTTCTTTTGGAGGGAAGGATCTCTGTTATATTCTTCCACGCTCTCTCTTTTCCTTAACTCACTTTTCTCTTTAGCAACTTGCTCCAAAAATCTTTGTACTTGATGGGCCCTAAGCTCATATAGCCTTCCTTGGCCATAAGTCCCAATGGTTCTTCATGTTTCATGCCTAACCCCATCTACAAGATGACGTAGTTATTCCCTCTGTGAGTAACCATGGCCTGGGAAATGATGTAACAATGCATAATCTTGATCCATGGTAGCATCCAAGGGTTCATGTCCTCCTTGTTTCAATCCTTGGATTTGCTTTCACAAGTTGGACACATGGGAGTAAATTTTATACTTATTATTAAATAGTTCTAGCATGGTACTCTATCGGTGAATGAACTCCACTTTTAAGGACTAATACCAACTTTCTACTTCCTTGATCAATGTCCATGAAAACAACTTGAGTTTTTGCCACTTATTTTCTATGTTTTGCAAGGCACATGCATCATGAAATGCTTGCAAATGATTTTGAGGATCAGCATTGTATCCCCCTTCAAATTATGGGATATTATTCATGTCCACTTGTTTGATCTTGTTGTCTTTTTGGTGCCTTGTTTGGATTCTAAAAGCCTTAGTTATATCTAGCATACTTTGGGTAGCGAGTAGGGGTTCATTGTGATCATATTCTCTATTATGTCTATGATGCCTATGTTGTTCCCTACTCTCCCTCCTTTCACAGTGTTTCTCAAGAATTCCCTCATCCCCTTTCTCAACTATTTTGTTTATTATTCCTATTTCACCTACCATTATCCTCAAGGTCTTTCCCTCTATGAATACGTTCCAATCCTGAAGGAGAGGGGGAAGGAGATGATGGAGTTGAAGAGGGAGAAGGACCATCACCATGATGATGCCTGCTTCCTTCTCTTCGGTGGTGGTGGCCTCAATCACGGTTACAATCAGAATGTCCATTTTTTTGATGTGTTCATGTTCCTTTTTTGGACCTTTTATGTCTATAGATACCAGAATCTAGGTTACGAATAGTTGAGTGAGGATTCTGATACACAACCCCTTGATTGAAGTCAATAGGAGGAACATCATTGTGTGGAAGACCTTCTGAGGTAGGTTCACCACCCTCATTTTTACCTATGACATATGGGACATCCAACGACCACTTCCCCTTCATAGATTTATGATGTCTCTCCTATAGTAAGTCCCTTTGATGTTATGCCTCCGTGGGTCAATACACTCTTGAGTCATGTTCATGCATTACGTACTCTACCTATAAGTGCTACATACCAATTCGTGTGAGAGCACGAAGAAGCATGCTTGGAACTAAACGATTGGGAGGTAACACTATGTTACCTTCTAAATCACGCCAACATAGTTGTTCATCCTAGTGAAGGATAAAGGTAAAGTTTGGTATATACTCATTGGGATGAACATATACCACATGAAACAGTTGAGGCATTGGTAGGTCATCATGTATACTATGCCTCCGAATATTGATTATGTCAGACTTAGGTGGTGAAACACTCTCATAAGAAGAAGGAGACATGATTAATTCTTTAGTGTGCGATACTTTTCTCTTCTCTTTTCTAATAATTTTTAAATAACCAACCCTAAGGGTTCGTTCCAATGATGGGAATATTTCCTAAGTTCTATTTAGTGCACAAACAACAAAGTCCTTAGCAATGACACCAATGATGAGTGGCAAGGTATCCTTACACTTAACCATATGAATACGAGCGTTCACACACAATCTGGTTGAATTCCATGGACTAAGTGCTTATGCACCTTTATAGAACAAGGATGAGTTAGTTAATTTTTGTCTTCCCAAGCTCACTTGTATAGCATAATTGTATGGTTATGTAAACTTGAGGTATATGATTTTTATATATTTTTATGTTTTATGTCATAGTGCTAGAAAGGGAGAAGTGAAATAATTAGGTAACTAATTTAATTTAACTAATCAACTATGCTCTAACTAGTCCTACCACCAACATTCGTTCCCACTTGTCATACACATCCTGAACTAGTGTAGCACTACTGGGATTACCAAATGCTAATTGTTTTTGGGTTACCAAGTGTTCCACGCATGCTCGAAGTGGTCGTACTAAGTGTGCTTACTTGGGAGAATTAACAAGGTGAGATAGAAAACATTAATTAACTATAGAAAGTATTAAATAACTATAAATAACATGAAGGGTGAGAGATAATCTATTTTGAATGTTGCAAGGGTTATCACAAAGTTCATCTTTATTTTTGGCCACAAGGTATGCTCAGGTACACAATGCTTGAATAAAGACCTATTTGCTTTATGACTCCTATTGTGGGCAGTTAAAAATAATTCTAACTATAAGAAGGAAAAAGTGCAAGAGTTTGGGTAAGGGACTAAGAGACTAAATTAACCTATTGCCAAACCAAATGCACCCGCCTCTTATTTATAGGCAACAAGACAGGCTCTGACATTGGATGTCTGATATCACTTGGCAGGCTCTGATATCTTGGCCCCGATATTTTGGTTCATTAGGTAGTGTACTAGTTTTGATTCCATCTCTAACTTTCTTGTTATTCTTTTAGCTAGTTTCTTGATTGAAATTAATCATCTTTTCATAATGCTCCTACTTTTTCTTTTACTTTCTATGCTAGTTTCTTCCTAGCTTATTTTCTTGTCAATACTAAAATGGTTCAACCCTTTTTAGAGTGGCCAACATTTAACTATAAAGTTCTACTTAACTTTTAAAAAAATTTTGTATTGGTGATGAGTAGCAGTCAGCTAAGTTGATGAGGCCTCATTAAGAAGGCCCCATCAATGTGGCCCCATTGACTAGGCCTTATTGATGTGGCCTTGTCGATGCATCATTTCATGCATCAACATAGCCCCATTGACACAAGTTCCATTTTTCCTTATAAATACATGCTCACTAGCCACATTTATGGCATTAGTTAGTCTTAGCGTAGTAAAGCTCTTGCAGTTTTTCATTTGAGAGTTAGAATATTTTCCCAAGTGCCCTTAGTAGGAGTAATTGAGTGTACGGATCTTTATTCAAGCAATGTTTTACTTGAGCATGACAGTGTGTGTGGTAATAAAGATGAGCTTCTTGATAAACCTTGCAACATTTTGGATAGTTCAAATGTTTCATTTATGCATTTAATATTTTTAGTTATTTATTTAATGTTTTCCAGTAATCAAGATAATTAGGTAATTAAGCAAGATAAGCTAGATAGATTAATTACATAAGTATAACTGCTTCAAGCATAACACACATTCGCTTGGTAATCCCTTAGTGTTATTACTTGGTGCACCCAGTGGCATAGCACTTGGTAACCCTGCAATGGATATATGGGTTTAGGACATGCATGGAAAGTGGGACCAAATGCTTATGTTAGGACTAGTTAGAGATCAGTTCATTAGTTAAATCAAATTAGTCATTAAAATACTTTATCCCTCTTTTTAAGCACCAAAGAACCTAAAACATAAAATTATAAAAATCATATGCCTTGATTACACTTAACCATACCTTTGAGCTTCACAAGTGTAATTGGGAAGATAATGAATAACCTTAGGGCAAGGTTCACTACCTAGAAGACTAGTGCATTGGAAACTATAGAGTCTATGGAATTTGACCAGATCATGTGTGAATGCTTTGTGATTCCTATGGTTGGACGTAGGGGTACCTTGCCACTCATCATTGACATCATTGCTAGGAACTCTGTTTGTTGAAATGTGCACTATCTAGGACTAGTAATCATTATTAATATCATTGGATGAATTCAAGGTCAACATTACTCTCACACAACATATAATTACAAAAGCACATTGATATTTTACTTGTTGCAAAATGTCTTCTTCTCACAAGTGCGAAGATGTTAAACTACCAGTCCCACAGGAGTGCAAAGTCGTATATACTCATCTCGATGAGTATGTACTAGACTTCACCTTCATCCTACACCAAGATGAAAAGCTACGATGGTGTGACATGAAGGGCAACATCGTAATTCCCCCCGATCGATCTATGCTCAGGATGCTATTTCAAGCCCTTAAGAAGTTAGGCATCTTGGATCTTCAAAAGGAATACATTGTGAATGGTTATGACACTTGGGACTACCATCCCACTAAAACATAATGCAAGCAAGATTGACACCAAAAGAAGCACCATGAATTTTCAAAGGGAAAACACTTTACTAACTCCTTGTTCCTGTTAAACCAAACTAACAATGAGGATCCTTCCTTTGGGGGTTCTTTGCATGAAGATTCTCCACCCCCTATTGTTGGTGATGAGGGTGTGGCCCTAAACCTGTGATCCATCATTAATAAACTAGGTTTAGGAAAAAGTGATAGTCAAGGTAGGAACTTGGACAAACATCATGATGGTAAGGGATCTAAGGATGATGATCATAATGAGTGAAGAGGTGGTGATGGTGGTCCACCTTCCTCTTCATCCTCTTCATCTGATTCCAAACACTCCTCTTCATATTTTGGTTTTAATGGAAGCTGCTATAGAAATAATTAGAATCCACCATAGAAATAATCATGATGAAGGTGATAAATGAGACAATAATGACCATAGAACTTTCCAAGAACATCGGGGTAACAAAGGACATCATCAACAACAACGCAATAATGAAGATGATGAACTCTATTGGCAACTTGAAGCATGCTTAACATTGCAAAGGCAGTAAAGATCATAACTAGGCATGTAAAAGATAGTCGAATCAAACACTTAGATATGAATAATGTCTCAAGATTTAAAGGGGGATATAACTATGATCTATAGACACATTTATAAGCTTTCCATGATTCTTGTGCCTTTCAAAACATTGAAAATGATTGGCAGAAACTGAAGCTCTTCCCCAGGACACTCATCAAGGAAGTTGAAAGCTAGCACCAGTCCTTAAAGCTAGAATCTATTCACCAATGGGGCACAATGCTTGAGCTATTTAATGACAAATACTAAACATACTCTAGAGTGTCCAACCTAAGAAGGAAAATCTAAGGATAGAAATAGGGAACACATGAACCCTTGGATATTTCCATGGGAAAATATTATTCTCTCTTATACTGATGCCTTGGCCATGGTTATTCTTAGAGGGAACAACTCTGCCACATCATAGATGGGCTTAGAGAAAAAACAAGAAGAACTCTTTGGGTTTATGCACAAGGAAGAATTTCTAAATCAAGAGCTCATTAGATCCAAAGGATGATACAACAAGTAGCAAAAGAAGAAGGTGAGTTCCAAAAAAGGAAAAGTATAGAAGAGTATAATAGGGATCTTTCCATAAGAAAAAGGGAGGTCCAATTCTATGATGAGGAGGATTCATCACTTGATGAGGTGGTAAAGAAAAACATCTTGTCCATTCAAAAATATATTTCTAATATTTTGATAAAGGTTGATAAATTATGGAACTCTTTAGATGAAAATTTCCAAATTTCTATGAAGATCGTAGAAGCATCCAAAGAATAAAATAACAACCATGACTACAGGAGGTAAAAGGAAGCTGAACGTGCCTACCAAAGAGGTAAGGGTAAAGCTACTATAATAGAAGAAGTGAAAATTAACTTTGATGATGATACTAGTTGTGAAATTTGTCAATATGAACATCCAAAAGGATGTTGACCTATGGTGTCACACTTACAAGAGTTTGGGGTGTACACACTGAATCCTCAAGTAGCACATAGGCAAGCACCTAGGTGATTATCTTATCCTCAAGGTAATCCAAGGTAAGTCCATTAGCAATAACAAGCTTATTATCCAAGTGGAGCTCCACCATAACCATATGAGCAATACCAATAGTGGCACCAATCACAATTGTGGGGAATGCCACCACCAAGGTTGCAATATCCTTATAGGCAATTAGATCGACAAAAGTATTATGTTTAGAAACCTATTTCTCCATGAAGCTTTGGAAGCCATGCCTCATTCTAGCATCATTATTACCCTCTAGAGTACCATCGAAACCATTCATCATCTACTCAAGGGAAGCACCCATACCCATACCATCCTCCGCATCCATCTACACACATCCCTTTGTCCTCTACCTAGTTACCTCCTACTCCATCCATGTAAGGTGAAATTCCCCCATAGCCATAGCAATGAAATGTTATGAGGATTTTGAATTTACAATTGGCCTTCCAGTTGAGTGGTTTAGACAATTGATCTAGAAAACAATCATTTTTTTGATCCAATAGTCCTTCCAAACCCTCACAACCTAATGTAGTTGCTCATCCTACATCTCCAACACCCTCATCCTTTGCATCAAATACATTCAAGAGTCCTTGAAACCAAACATTGCCTCAAATCCACACTATGATGCTAACTCATGTTGTTTCTGATTGGATCAAGATTGGAAATCTTCCCAAAAAAATATTTGACTAGGAATTCCTCTTATTTACTTGCAGATCATTAGACATGAGCCATGCAAGGTGCTTCTTGACTCTTGTTTTGGTGTTAATTTCATCTCTCATGACATGTACAATGCCTAGAACCTACCACCTCTTAAGAAGAGCAACATTTGTTTAGAATTGGTAGATCAATCAATCATTATTTTTTTGGGGTTAGTGGAGGAAATTCTAACAATAGTTAGTGGGTGGTTCTATCTTGCTAATTTTCTAGTGATCAAGGTTGAGAACTACAAAGGTGACTTCCCCATCATTATGGAAAGGACATGGTTAAGTAGGGTTGATGCACAAATGGGCATAAGTGACTTCTCCTTGGAAATATCTAAGGAGAATGAATTTGGAAGGTTATAGAAGAAATGTGTTCCATGCATTGCGTAGAGTGATATCAGGTGCAATTACATGTAGAAAATTTGGTCTATTAAAAGTACATTCATCAAAGCATGCAATTAGTGTATATAAGAAATAGGTATCCAAAGGTATCTATATGCAGCAACCATAAAATAGGAGGACACCCAGTGGTTGACAACTAACTTGGATAGTAGCACACTATGCATGGAATTGATTGAGAGCCTAACATGTGCTTATGTAAAAGGCATAGATAAAATTGAGCAAGTTCATCACCAACTCTTTGATGATGAAGATGATGATACTTGTTGGAAAGAGTTGGAAATCCCTGATAATTTCAAGTAGGAGTCCCTAGAGTTAAAAACTCTACCAGTCAGCATGGAGTATACATTTTTAAACAATGGAAAGCTATTCATGATCAATGCCAAAATTTCTCTTGAACAAAAAGAAAAGCTATTAAAGGTAGTTAAAAAATGGCCAACAGCCTTTGCTTGTTCACATCCTAAGCTAACTGGCATTGATCAAAGGATATGCTAGCATCACATTTACATTGACCCAGCCATGAAGCCAAGAGGGTAGCCACAAAGATGGCTGAACCCCAAATTGAAGAAAATCATCAAGGAGGAATAGAACAACTCGTCAAGGTGGGGTTCATCTATCCCATCAAAAATAGTGAGTGGGCTAGCCCACTCATAATTATGTCCAAGAAAGGAGAAAAGTGGTAGGTCTGAATTAATTTTAGGCTATTGAACATGGCAACATTTAAAGATCATTATCCATTGTCATTTGTGGACCAAGTGTTGGATACTATTTTTTAGCATTGCTATTATAGCTTTTTGGATGGTTATAGTGGTTATAACCAAATCCAAGTTGTGCTAGAAGATTAGGCCAACACAACATTCACAAGTCCTTGGGAGACTTTTGCATATTGTAAGATGCTATTTGATCTATGCAATGCCCTTGTAACATTTCAATGTCTAGTCCTTAGTATTTTCCAATACCAAATTGGTAGTGGGGTAGAGGTCTTTATGGATGACTTCTCTACTTATGGGGATACATTTGAGCAAGCCTTGGATCACCTTGAGTAGGTTCTAAAAAGATATGTTGAAACAAATCTTAGGCTCAATTGGCAAAAAAGCTATCTAATGGTCTAGGAGGACATAGTACTAGGACGAGGAATTTCATGAAAAGGGATTAAGGTAGACCTTGAAAAGATAAGTGTCATCCAAGGAATTACACATCAACTAGAGATATTTAAAGATGTTTGTTCATTCCTTGGACACATTGGTTACTGCCAGTGATTCATAGAGAATTTCTCTAAGATTGCAAAGCCATTGGTCGAGCTTATGAAGAAAGATGCACCATTCATCTAGACCATGGAATGTGAACATACATTCCAATAATTAAAAAAGACAAACTCATAGAAAATCTAATTCTATGGGCACCAGACTAGTCTATACCATTTCACATAATGATGAATGCATCTAATTATGCCCTACAATCTATGCTTATGTAGTTGGATGATAAAAAACATCCATATTACATACATTGTGTGAGTTCAAGCATTGTGGATGCATAGTTAAATCACATCACAACTAAGAAATAATTAATGGTAGTGGTGTATTCTCTTGAAAATTTCAAGCACCATGTGCTTGGTTATATAGTGTTTGTGCACATAGACCATAGTGTCATCCGCTTCCTAATGAACAAGCCAATAGTGAGCCCCTGTATCATACGGTGGCTCATGATCTTGCAGGAATTTAATCTCATGATAATAGATCAGAAAGGAACTAAAAATGTGATACCACCCTTCTTGATTAAGATGAGATAATAAAGAGGAGGAGAGTTTGCTTTCTGATCAATTTCTAGATGAACTTCTCTTTATATGAGCAATTAATGAACAAGTGCCCACTGAAAGAAAATGGTATGATGGTATCCTCACTTATCTTCTCACTCAAGAGATGCCACAAGTTCTAGAATTTAGGAAGAAATAATAGTTTCTTCATTAGGCAAAGTACTTCATGAAAATCAATGGATAACTTTATAAGGTATGTGTTGATGGCTTGGTTCACTAGTATGTGTCCCTGATGTAGATCAACTACACATTCTCTAGGATGCTCATGAAGAGGCCTATAGAGGCCACTATGTAGGGAGACACATAGCCATAAAAATCTTGATGGTAGAATATTATTTACCTATAATCTTCAAGGATTCCCACCAATTTGTCTGATCTTATGAGCACTGTCAATGAGATGATGGGATGACTGCTCGAATGGAGGATCCTCAATAGTGGATTCAACCATTGGAACCCTTTGATATATGGGGCATTAACGTTATGGGTCCCATGACACCCATGTCCAATGAAAAGGTGTATATCATCGTAGTAGTCAACCACTACACAAATTGGCTAGTAGTATCTTTCACTAATTATACATCATCCACTGATGCTTAATTGATACAATAGAATGTTCTAAACTAGTTTGGGATGCCATGTGCACTAATTTTTGATAATGAAACTCACTTTATAGGTGCCACCTTTTAATAACTTATGCAACACTTGGAAGTCAAACATAAATTAACAACACCCTATCACCCCCAAGCCAATGGTCAAGTAGAGGTAACTAACAAAGAGATCACAAAGATCCTAACAAGGACCATAAGCAAATATCAAACAGACTAGAGCACAAAACTCAACAATGCCCTCTAGGCCTATTACTCAATAGGAAAACTCCCTATTAGCTACTCTTCCTACAATCTAGTGTACGGAAAAATTCTAATGCTTTTGATTCAATTTGAGCTCTATATACTCTCAACAACTTGTGATCTAAATCTTGACCTAAGTCTAGCATAGACAGAAAGATTGATCAACCTCAGCATGCTTGATGAAAATTGATTAGTGGCCCTATATTTGAATGAGATGCACAAGACATTTAACAAGAAATGTCATAACCTTAAAATATAGAAAGTGAAATTTCAACCAGGAGATAAGGTTTTCTAATAGAACCCTACACATGCACCCCAAAAAATAAAGTTTCAAACATTATGGGATGGATCTTATATAGTTGATCAAACCTTTTCCTCTAGGGTCATGTTAACCTACAAACTTGAGGACCCACATGGAAAGTAGTTGGTCAACATTTAATAATTGAAACATTTCCTAGAGCCAAGACATGCTAGTGCAACTACCACCTCAATGGATAGACAACCATGCTTCATTTTCTACACCTCTTCAATACAACTATGGGGGAGATGACCATCCATGCTAACCATCCACATGGCTCCTCAATTTTTCACTTTTTGATTTACACTTTGTTGATTTTAATTCATTTTCTTGATTTTTATTTTACAAAATTGTTAGTATGTTTTACCTTTCTTAAATATTTTAACTTTTTTCTATATTTTACTTTATTGTATTTCTATATGTCACTTGTCATTATTTTTGCTAATAAAAGTGCTTTATTACTATAATACACAGTGCCATTATTGTTATTTGCTAATGATGGTTTGTGCTTAATGTTGTGATTGTCAATCTATGATTCCTATTTTTGAATTTTGGTGTTTGATAACTATGACATGGTTTATTTTTAATAGAATAGGTAGTGAGTCCACAACATCCACTCATTCACAAACTCTATGGTTTTCCTTTTTTTGGAGGTTTGAGTTCCCTTCCATTAAAGAAACTCTTAATAAACTGGTGACCTTGGTAATTTTTGAAATTGGAAAGGATTCAAAATTTTGTATAGGGTGTGACTTTAAGGGGACTCAATACTCTTTGTACTCTTCTACTTACTTGGGTGCTTGAGTATTTTCATTAACTACTTATCATTCCATGTTCCAAGAACAAGAAGTCAAATAAAGTCTTTGCATGATGTGGTTCCCATCCAAAGAGGACAAAAAAAAGGAGAAAAAATTAAAGAAATATGATGGGAATTCAAAGCACACCTCTTAGAAAAATGAATAGGCTACAAGAATTGGTTATGTGACTAGAAAGACATGTTACCCATGCCTGAAAGTCCCCTTCAACTAAGGCCCTATCTCACTTCCTACTTCTTCTTTTTTCTCTTTATGGAATGGTGGTTGTTTTGTGGGTGCACTCTTGTGTCTCGAGGGGGTGGACTAGTCTTGGAGTGGTGATGCGAAGTCACTAAAAGAGGTTGTTTTTGGTTTGGACTAAGGATGGATCTTCTTAGAGCATTTTAAACAAAAACTCCATAAGGAACTTCTTATGACCTCGATTTGGGATTCCATCCCACCTTCTTAGTCATCCATCTATGCTGCCATAACTCACCTCATTGCCAGTTTCTATGTTATGTTTGTTGTCCTAGTTTCGTGTGTTGGAATTCTTGGATAGATTCTTTTGGGTTGGTCCATAACTTTTCATGACCATTAATTGATTGTGGGATCCATGGACTCCTTAGTTGAGGTTATGCAAGGGCAAAAAGGCCATGTGTCTACTATGGGGAGGACCTACTTGCATATCTATTGGTTTGGGTGGTTAATTCCCTTACCTTAGACATTATTACAATCCTATCTTTTGCATATTCCATTGTGTATCCCACAAATTTCTCCTTACACTTTCATTAAATTCATTCTCCAAACCATTTGCTCAATTTTCTAAACTCCAATACACTCTTCTACTATTTTCATCATGTTCATGATTTTTTTGGGCTTCCATTTGAGTCCAATTTAACTTAAAAACTTGTATTCTGGAAATTAAACCAAAGTCAACAAAAGTCATGGTGGTCAATGATTACATCAACTAGGCCTAGTTGACGTAGCTAACCCTTTCAATGGGGACCCATTGACTAGGCCCTGTCAATGTAGGTCAAAAATCCTATAAATGCCACCACGAACTTAGAAATTTTTAACATTTTCTTCATAATAAGAGGGGAATTTTTGCCATTTTTAGAGCCCATAACTTTGCAACCATTTGTCCAAATTACTTCATTCTTTGATCCTATAGCTGCCAGAGGTAAGCTCTTCATCATGGAGGCTACAAAACCTAAGGTTTTTTATGAAATTTTTTGAAAATTGTTTCAACTCCCCCAAAGGGTTAAAAAATTTAATGATATGAAACCATTAAATTTTGAAAGTTAATCCTTTCAACACCCTTTGGAATGACTTATTAATATTAACACACAAATTTAATTATGATTAAAATTGATTAAATTAATCATAATCACAACTTAGCTAAGTGTAACTATCATAAGGACATAAGGTATTCCAATTGTTTCATGTTACACAACAATTGGTAACCCATGGTCATGTTGTGATTATAGATGGCACCAAGATTGAAACAACTGTAGGAGGGAGAACCCTCTCAACCAAGGAAAAAATGGCCCAAATCTGGAAGGAATGAACAAGAATAAGTCTAGGAGCCACCAGAGGCAACCCATGCAATGGGACCCCTTTAAAAGAATCTTGAAGTGAAATCTATTTGATAGATTCCCAAAGAAAAAGTTCCAACAAAGGAATCAAAGTGAGGGGAAGCACCAGGACCCATACCAAGGCTTAGCTATAGGAATCATCTAGGATCCAAGGATAGGTTGTCTTACCTATA
>MNCI01015996.1:6134-18812 GCA_015680685.1 Gnetum montanum | reverse complement strand
TTGGGTTGAGCCGCAGGTCATGCTTGAGACATCGTTTAAGGACTAACTCCAAATCTTCTGAATGATCTTCCGACTTCATAGATTTGACAGTTATGTCATCTACGTAGTCATTTAATCTCTCTAGGAGGTAGTCACTAAAGATGTATGTCATAGCACGTTGATATGTTGCTCCAGCGTTCTTTAGTCCGAAAGGCATCATAGTATAACAGAAAGTTCCCCAGGGGGTTATGAATGTTGTAGTTAGATGATGCTCTGGGTTGATATGAATCTGATTATAACCTAAAAACCCATCCATAAAAGATAGTATCGCATGACCAGCTGTTGTATCGATAAGTTGGTCGATACTCGGTAGTGAAAAGTTATCTTTAATCATAGCCTTGATCAGATCACGCAAGTCTATACAGATGCGTATTCCTCCCATGTTCTTAGAGATGACTACGATGTTCGACACCTAATCCGAATAATCAACCGTGCGAATGAAACCATCCTGGTATAGTTTGGTGATCTCATTACGTACCGCTAACCCTATTTCAGGCTTAATCTTTCGTGTTTTCTGTCTAACTGCCTTGATGTATGAGTCTAAAACTATGTTATGTTGTATTAGTATCGGGTCTAGACCCGACATGTCTTCATATGACCACACGAATACATCAGCGTTATTCTGGAGCACCTGCACAATGTCACTTTGTGTCTTTTGGTCAAGGAGAGAACTAACTCTCAGAGTCTTACTTTCACCTTTGTGCATAATCACAGGGACCTCATTGAGGGGGTCCTCGGTCACATCACCAACTTCCAGATCTAGGATTTGGGCTAGATGTTCTGGTCAGTCTTGGGATATTCCCGATGCTACTATGGTCACGTCACCAAGGGAAGCGTCTATTTCTATTAGCGCGTAACTGACTTGTCTAGTGGTTTCTCCATATGGGCCTATTAGGGCTAGGGGTGCAAATAAGGCTAAATCCATTTGTCAAAGCGTCCTGCAAAATCGCTGAAAATGGAGCCTATTAAATTATTTTTTTTTACCTTTAAAGCAATAAGAGTTTGTTATTTTCTTTTATGGTTGCGTGTTGGAGCAGTTTCCAGTTTAAGGTCTTAGCGAATCGTTACAAATATGTATAGTTTTATGATGAAAGAGTGATACAGGTTTCCTAAGTATAAGCGTGCAACTTCTGTGGATTGAGATGAAAAAGGTATCATGGCATGTCTAGCATGTTGGAACAATGAATTTGAAATTTTGTGCAGACCGCAGTTAATACAATCGGATTATGAGGTGGAACACTGTTCATTAGGTTAGGATCATTTCGGACCATAATCAATACAATATCTACGAGATTAATGCTCCGATCTTCACGCTCCGTGTCACACTAACAGACTAGCATTTTTAGGAAAATTTAGAACAATTCCGCACTTTTCAAGCACAAAATCAGTTAGTTTCAAGCGCTATGTTTATAAATCTATGATTCATGCTCAAAACAGACCCTAGATATCGTGTATTCGAATTTTGGCTATAGCAACAGCGGGGTAGAGAGAAGGTGTAAGCAGATGATTTCTTGGAGATTTTTTCAATTGTAGTTCACTTGCAGCTATGGCACCAAAGTTTAGAGGGAAGAACACCAAACTGGCTAAGATAGATGAAGTGCAGAAGAGTTTGTAGTGGATTTCACAGGCCAGAGTCGAAACTCGGGAAGTTACTCCACTCAACTAGTGAGTCGCCTTTCATTCCCCTACACAACCATTTTTTCTTTGCTATAATATTCCAATTGTATTTGTTTCTGTGGGTTAGGTTATCATAGGTTGTTATATTGCCTTCGTTGCCATTGTTAGAAGCAGATCTTGCGTTATCGTAGGGGTTTTGGTATGACCGGGTAATATTGTGCAAATGTAGCGTATAGCTGAAAAGGTCTAAAAGTTGTGTCTATGTGTAGCGTAATTAGGGTTCTGTTACCATGCCTGTAAGGGTTGTAGGTCATGCTGGGATAATATGCAATACTGCCTTCATCGCCATTGTTAGGGACAGACCTTGAGTCGTTACAAGGGTTTAGGCGATTTTGGCAGTGCATTTCCAACATTAACCTGTAACTTTTTGGGAGTCGAGGAGACCCCAATGTCACGTGATAAATGTTTATGTTTAAACTGTTCGTCTAATTGTAATGTGTTTTATTGTACAGGATTACACCAAAGCCCATCTTAATCGTTTTGGACATTGTGTACGTTCTATGCTGTCTACATGCTCCTGTGGCCCATGTTCCTCCTCCTCATGCTCATATGAATGAGGAGGCAATATAGTTTCAAAGAGGCACACGAGAGTTTCTACAATTTCTGCTACGTAATTTCAGTATCATCTTCTGGTCGCATCTGCCAGCCGATGAAGCCGCTACCGTTCTAGAGATGCTACTAGTCAGGTCGACGCATAGCATCTTAGCATTTCTGGTAGACAATGCAGTCAAGACTAAACAGGTGCAAGACCACGAACAGAGTGCCAAGGGTTTGTGGCGTTTGTCCTGGATCTGGGAAATGCCTAGGTTTAACTGTTACCATGCCTACAATACTCTGTTTGTGGCCCACCATTTAACGACCTATTTCCAAAATCCACTTGGCGTTGTGTACTATGCAGGCGGGTAAGCATTTTTTGTAGCAAAGATAACATGTTAACTAATTTTTTAGCTTTTGTTAAGTGTAAAGCACTATCTGTATTCTGGTGTAGATTTTTCATTAATGACATTAGTCTCCTGGGTGAGAATGATACATTGTCTATGGCCGAAAGGGCCATAAGAGAATTTACTTCCACCAGCAATGTGCGAGCCGGTGTCATGGGACAATTGGCATTCAAAATCCCACACTATCCCACTCACTACGTTGAATTTTTTACCAAGTGCCAAAGGCTCGAGTGGTTGGATAGGGAATGGATGTTGGATCCTCCTCTCACCATCGCAGACGTGCAAGTGAAGATCCCTCCGTTTCCTTTACCATTTGGGCACGGTAAAGTTCTATCATGATGATTAATTGTACAGAGTTGCTAGCTGGAAACTATGTGTAAATTTGTCTAATTTTTGTTTTGTGTTGACATTCGAGGAGTCAAGGGAAATTACGATTACGGCTTCTAGTCGTGAGGCAAGCAACGTCTTCTTCCATTATGGTGACATAAAGGACACACAACGCGACCCTGGCTACATTAACCAATAGCCTTCGGGAAGCTGGACTGATGGACTTGTTTTTGGCCATAACCCCCAACATTACCGCAGGTGAAATGTTGACCTTAGTTAAATCCTTTAGTGAAAACGCTGAGCGTCTTTGTATACGCGTGCATAATGTGTGTGTGAATTTTGACATAGACGCTCAACTGCTCACTGAACTTTTTAGTGTTCCCTCCGATGGCTTTCCTATAGAAGAAAAGTCAAAGAGGAGTTCTAAACACCAGCCAACTATAGAGGAGTGGCTGGGGGTTAAGAAGGAAACCAAAGAGATCCCTGCTGATAGGATCGAGCTGGAGGTGGCCAGCACCATTTATCCCCTTTTTTGAGCCCGGGCCTTCCCCAAGACACTCTCCCAGGGGAGAGTCCTCACCATAGAGAAAGCTCGGATTATGCAAGAGGTCATGGAGGAGGGGACTCGATACAATTGGGCCAGCTATTTTGCTGAAGGCCTGTGCATTAAGATGATCAAGCTTCACAAGAAGCTTGAGTCCCGTTTTAATGTACATTTTTCCTTCTTCATAGCTTGTTTCCAGTGTTTTGCTGAATTCTTGGTATTCTAAAGGAATAGGGTCTGGGTGTAACAGGACCGTAACCAGATTTCCAAACCGTGGATTTCCCATGTCTTCGGCACCACCCGATCGCAGGACCCTCCTAAAGGAATCAGAGAGTCATTTTTAGTAACGACTAGGAACATGGCCGCACCTCCGGCATGGGGTCTAGACAGCATGGGTGGGGCACTCCCCTCCTATACTGGTAATGTATCGAGGGGGAAGCACCTGGTAGCTGAAATTGTAGATACATCAATGCAATGAAAGAAACCTCATTTGGCTGAGGAGACTATCGAGCCAACAGGTGGAAAGGGAAAAATGGTACAAGTCAACATCCAGAGAAATAAACCTCCAGCCGGTAAGTAAAGAAATGTGCTAATCGCTATACTACATGTGGACGTTGTTGCGTCGTCGCGTAGTTGGGGTAGAGAAAACAAGTGGAGTCTTACACTGACTGATCACATTGCATGTTATGTTATGTAATAGAGAAAAGAACGGCTGTGAAGCAGTTGACCCCTGAAATAGGGGCTCTAGTTTTGCGATGTGAAGGAGGGACCCCAGTCTTTGAGGAGGAGGCCCCAATTAATAAGACGAATGGTGCACAAAATCTCATGCACGAAGAAGATGCAACACCAGAGGATGTCAAATTCCTCTCAGCTGAAATGAGGAAAGGTAAGTGGTTTGCCCTTCGGTGAGCTTGACTTTCGCCGAACGCCAAATATTTATGTTACTGTTTCTGAAGATTTTTCTTTTTGTTTTGTAATATCTCAACTATCTTCATGTGTAATAGGTGATCAGAGCATACCCTTATTGACAATGGCGACCCGACCTTGGGGTGAATTTCTTGATAAATTTGCCTTTATGGAAGGCGTCGTCAATGATATGATCAGCCGCTTGGAGTAAGTTGATCCAGAAGCTAGTACGTTGCAATCATTACGCAGGGGTCATTCTATCGTGGCATTACACTATTCGGCTATGTCTAATCGTTGCTTTATGTTATTAGGAGTTCGCCTCATATGGGACCCGTCGGAGCCTATTGATTTAGACACCACCGAACTCCCATCGAAAACAACCGTCGTGTCGTACAACATTTACGATGAGATGCGTAAATGTTCCGTATGCTCGACTTGCTCCTTGTGGGAATGTCAAAACGTCAATGAAGACCTATGGAAGAGGCTTCAGAAATCGGAGAAGAAAAAAGTGGCTCTAGATGCCAAGGTGGGGGATTTGAGGTCACGAAATAAATTCCTACAGGCCCAGGGGATGAACAACGAGGACTGGCAAACAGCTGTTATTGACTATGCCTGCTATTGGACGGTTGTCAGGAACAGTGTCCAGACTAGCTGGGAACTGGTTGAGCAGCGAATGCAAATGGATCTCCTGGCTCAGAAGAATCAAGACTGGAAGGATTTTAGCGCGAGGGTACAAGAATGGGGGTAGATGCAGAAAAATCACAAAACATGTGTATAAGCGAGAAAGCGCTGCCTACCGCCAACATTACAGAGACTCTGCTGTTGAGGCTCAGTCCCTTCAGCTATTCCTCGACATCATTAGTGCTTCTGGAGCTTATGAGAAGTTCCAGGAGCAAGTGACTGTAAGCGCCTCTCTGGAAAGAGAAATAACTCTTCCTGGAGGGGAGACTACCTTTCCTTCCTTCTTCCCTGAACCACCTCGATGGACTCCTATAGAGAAAGGGAAGGTTAAGGCTGGAGCTAATTTAGGAGATGGAGTCTAGTTTGAGCTTACTAAAGACGAGATCATGCAACGTCTATGGGTAGGCCTAGAGCAAATCCCATTTTCAACCGATGCAGGACCATCACAGGTAAATTGTAAGATTACTGTATATTTGGTATATCTAGTTTGGATGATAGTGCTAATACGTATGTCATGTCTAATTGTAGGAACGACCTGAGGAGGGCCCCCAGGAAGATGAGCATAACGAAGATGACGTTCCTCACACAGTGAGTCTGCACGAAGTGGAGCGTGATAGAGATGATTAGTCCTTTGGTGAGTGACCTTATGAAGGAGAGCCTTGCGGAGAGAACCATCCCCAAGAAGAGATGTTTCATGAGAAGGGTGGCCCTTATGAAGATGACCTACTTGAAGTAGAGGTGAAGCTAGTGGACACAGGCGACAGCGGTAACAAAGGGAATTCATAGTGTGGCTATATTAGCCACTGTTTTATCATGGTGAACTAGAAAAAACAATGTTATTCTTTGACGAATTTTGATGCAATTCCTGTGAATTTAGTGTTTCATTTTTATATTTGCTTTTTTTTCATATGTAAAGCGTAAGCAAAAGTGATAGTTTAAGGCCATTGCGGGCCGTTAGTTTATGCGTATAGCATGAATGATATTGCGAGTTTAAAGATCTCACTGGCCAAATAAGCGTAAAAGGATGAACTACATTTGCCAGTTTTAAGCCGTAGCAGCCATTACTAGTTTAAGGCCATTCCGGGCCACTGCTATTTTTAGGCCATTTCAGGCCTTTTCAGCGTAATGATAAACGTAATGTGTAAAGTTAAGGTAGAGCATCAAGCTAGGGTAAAGGAAAAATTTAAAGGTAAAGAAAATGTTTAAAACATAAGTAGGGCAGCTGGTGAAAGTGTGAGTGTAAAGATAAAGTAAAGCGTAAAGCTAAGGTAAAGCGTAAAAGATAAAGCGTAAATGTAGAGCGTAAGTAGAACAGCTGGTGGAAGTGTGAGCGTAAAAATAAAGTGAAGCGTAAAGCTAAGGTAAAGCATAAAAGATAAAGTGTAAATGTAGAGCGTAAGTAGGACAACTAGTGAAAGGTTGTTAGTGTAAACCATTTAATAGTTGAGCAATGTGATTCATTGTAACAGTTTACACCAGCGTCGTTTCTATGTTAATTCCGTAGCTATTTCTTAAGTGCCTTAAGCTTCGATGATGCATAGGGACGGGGAGACTTGTCACTCTGTTCTCTCACGCCACCATCTTCCTCTCGGAATGGTAATTCAGCCCAAACCGAACTGTCATCAGCCAATGTCTTGGCTTTTTCAAGTATTGGAACAAGAGGCTGGTCATCGGGAATTTTGATTTCTGAACCTTGTTCCATTTCTATGTTGTTGACAACTTGAGGGGTCATTTCATCACCATGGATGATCACTTCCCCTTCTGCGTAGGGTAAATGGATCTCTTGATGGATGGGTGATGAAACTGCCCTCAGTTGGACTAACCAAGACCTTCCTAGAATCAAGTTAAAGCTAGGCATCTCCTCGACAACAATAAACGTTGTGTCTGTGAGGGATTGATCCCCTACCACAAAGTTGATATGCACAATCCCTTTAACTTGAACTCGTGCCCCGTTGAATGACTTGAGACACGACGTCGTTGTGGGGCTGATCTGATCCATTAGGCCCAGCTTGTCCACTATAGGATATGGGATGACATTTGTGGCCATCCCATCATCTACATGTACTCTCCAGATTCGGTGTTGACCAACCCAGATGGTGATGAACATGGACGCCATTGTCACCTGACCCTTTTTTAGATCATCCTTAATGGATTCATCATGAAAGGTCAATAGGGGAGACCTAGGTTTTTTGGCAGTGTGATGAAGCATGATGGAGTGAATCACTTCTTCATCTGCTGGCAAGCTTTCGTCCACAGGTATGGACGTCAACATGCAAACCATGGCTTCACGATATTTTTGTTACGTCATGAGTAAATCATAAAGGCTCAATGTAGTATTCTTTTTTTTTAGTGCTTGTTTGACTTGTGTAAAGGCATCGAGGAGATCCTGCCCACAGTCTAGCTGCTTGCTGCCCTTTTCTTCTTCCATTTTCCCCAGGAGACGAATTTCTCGAGGAATAACAGCCTCTGGTCAAGGGTTACATTTTTTGGGCTGGGAGGAGATGGTTTCTTTTGTTGTTGCATTTGCGTAATCTCATCCCTTTTAGGAGGTGGGGCCAATGGCGTGGAAGCCAGAGGCTTAGGCTTAGGAAATCCCAGCGTAAGATGGTCCTTGGCCATGTGAGCTGTCACACCCCTTTCTTCTTTTCTGTCAAGTGGGGATTAGGGGCTTGACTTGGGGATTTGTCCTTGTATGGAAGAAGCAGCAAATGGCTTTTGCACCCTAATGACAAAGGGTGTTTTAGGTGTGGGCGTGGGCAAGGCCGCGGCTTTACCGATGGTCGATTGTCGAGCGATAGTTTGAGAAGGGGCTTGGAAGACAAAGGGTTATCTCGAAGCACCATTCTTCAACACTGACGAGCTTGCCATCTGGTGTGGGTGAGAAGGCACTCGCAACACAAAAGGTTGCTTCGGCTATGCCTGGCGATCACCCTCCGTACTCACCACATTAATGGTGTACCCTGCGTTGTTTGGGTTCATCGGGTCTTGGTACACATGCATCGCTTGGTTTTCTGGATGTGCTGAACTGCTACTGTCTAAGATTAGATTACTGTTATCGATCATGCGTTGAATGTCATCTTTCAACGCCTAGCAGTAGTCCGTATTGTGACCACATAGTTGGTGGTAGTCACAGAAATGGTCTAAGTCTAAAATGCTTGGGAATTGGCGGTTCATTAGGCAGAGCTAAAGAGGGATTCTTGAGCAGCTCACAATGGCATCTATGGCACTTCAGAGCCTCTTCAGATACCGTCTTATGTTGGATATGTCCAGTTCCCAGTAGTTCCTTCAGAAGTTTTGATGGTCTCATAGGCAGGGCCGTATACTTTAAGTGATCTTTGCGTTCAAAGTTTAGCCTAGGTTGTGAAGGTGCCTCGGGGGCAGATGATTTCTGACTGGTGCTGCTAGAGCTAACTGTAGGTTCAAAAAATGTCGCAGGTGTCCTCTTGTTGTTGTTTTTCTTCTTGGCACCTTCAGCTAGAGCTGCGACTATCATCGTCATCGCCTTGCCCTTATCTTTACCCTTGTTATGAGCGTTCTTGTAAACCACATATGCTAGGTCTTTGCTAGCCTCTATCGCATCTTGAATGCTCTTAGTTTAAGCAAAGGCTTCACTGAGGGAGTGAGGAGTGAGGTAGTACAACTTTAACTTGATGAAGTCATTAACTGCCCCCTTGAAAATGGCTAACAGATGAGCCTCCATAATAGGTTCACGAATTTCATTCAAGGTTGCACTCCAACGCTGTATAAACTTTTGGACCGGCTCGAGCGGATCTTGTTTGACCCCCATAAGTTGGCCCAATGTGACTTCTGGTTTTAGGTTGTATTTGAAACGCATCACAAATTGGGTCAGCAGCTCTTCCAAGGTTGAGACGGAAGAGTGGGGAAGAGCACGATAGCAGTCTAAGGCTTTACCTGTTAAGGACATAGCAAAGACTCAGATTATAGTATGTGGCCACTATTGTAGTAACAAGGATTCTGACCTGAAAGTGATGAGATGGGTATTGGGATCGCCCTCCCCATTGTATTTTGTAAAATGGGAAAGTGACATCCTAGGAGGAAACGACAGAACAGGGACTGCTGGACTGATGGGATTGTCATGGTAGAAGTCCATGACTTGTACCATCTCAGAGCCAGCAGCCTTGAGGTGTTTAACCTCTTCAGTGAGAGTCTGGATAAGTAAGAAAGCTTGATCCAAACCCATGGACTGAGTAGTTGGCTAGCTAGTTTGGGCGCCATACAACTGCTGTGTAGAGGGTGGGAGTTGAGCGGTTGGTTGTGGGATATTTTCGGTGGATACGGCTAAGGGCGGCATACCGTATAGTGTAGATTGTTGTTGTTGTTGCACCACAGGGACGATCCACTAGCTGAACATGGGCTAAGGGACAGATCGTTGTGACTGGCCAACAGGGGTGACCTGTTGCCCAACTGTGGGTTGTGAAAGAAAACTTTGTACTGGGTTTTGGACTGGACGAGTTACAGGCATGGTATGAACCTACACCCATGGAATAAAATGCACAGATGTGGAAGCAGGTATCACAGATGGCATCCCAACCACTTGGGGTGGGAAGGTCATCCCTACGTTAGTTTGAGATGGAGCTTGTACCTGCGGGAAAGAGGACAGCGTAGAACAGTGGTGATGGGCACATACACTTGAGTACTTTTGATTGTGTGGAGAGGCATAGTTTCTCCCATGAAAGGATGGAATAATGAGTTTGCATAGGTGTGTGGACTGAGGGTATGGTATGAATCCCTGTGTTCAAATTGAGCCACAAACTCATCTTCTTCCTCCTCGTTTTGAGGTTCCACAATGGATTGATGTGAGGTTTGATTCCTAGACATAAGGAGTTATGATAGGAGTTCGTGATGGTGTTCGATGAGCGGGATGACATCATACGTGATCAAAATGAAATCTTGACCTCCTTTATAAATTAATTCATAATTCCTCTTTGCTTCCAGCTCAGCTTGATCAACGGCCAGTTTAGCCTGGATCTTAACACAAATGAAATTATACTGTTTCGTAGTTAAGGTGGTGAATGCAGGATCCATACCCTATAGTCTCAGTGAGTGACAAGATGATCCCTGATGACTCATCATGCCGAGGGCAACTGTGGACTCAGCAGCGGTGATAGGGCCCAAGGTTGTAATACCGAAGTTGGTAACAGACATAGCAGTGGTGGGTACAGAGTTCATTTTTTTGCACAGATCGATAGTAATAACGACAATTGTAAAGATCTTAAAGGTGAAGGTAAGATAAAGCTAAAATTGGGCTTTCTACCCTGCAGGATTCCAGAGGAATCGTCGTAGCGACCAATCTGTACCACACAATCACGTAAACCACCACGGAGGTATTACGTTTACGTTGGTCAAAGATGGGTACAGATAGCTTACAGGATTACCTGTAAAATGTCGATCGGAGGTTCAAGCCCTCCTTCTAGTGCCAGAAAATTATAATGATGGAAAAAATCAGTTGTTGGAATCACCGAGGGAATTTCTGTGTACACAGTTTTAACCCCAAATCCACGCTAGGGCCCTGCTGAAGAAATGAATCCAAGGTGCCCTGAACGGTCTTGTTGATCAGACAGGGACTTAATAATTAGTAAAATAGTTAGCGGTTTGTACGATGTGGAGATAAATTCGATGAAAAAATATATTGTATGTTCACGAGAGATGGAGATTTATCACAAGATTGAATCTTGAAGATAATGAATGTAATGCAAACCATGCAAGAAACAATTGTAGACTTAATGTAAACGATGCATACTAAATTGGATCTGAAATATGTGCACGATCTCAAGATCCAAGATCTGCCTTGTTAATGTAAAAATGAAGAATACAATGGGTTTACAAAGTAGACTTTGGTTTGGACGAAGTATCTGCTGCCAATAAGAAGCTACTTGGAGATTAAACAAGCAAAGGCCAATCTACCTTGTTTACTAGCTGAATCTGGGCGCAAGGAGGTCAGGCCCGAAGCAAAGGGCTTGTTAGCTTGAAATCTTTGGTTAAGATTGCTTCTCTCTGCTATTGTCGAAGTTCTTCTACCATCAATGTGTTTTTTTTTTTTCTTTGCTCTGTTGAAATTACTAAACTTGCCAAACTGCTAACTTGTGAATCTATTGACTCTTTTGCTCCGTTTGCCCAAATTGTCATGCCTCTCTTCCAAGCATTGTTTGCCCGGGTATTTATAAGATTAGGATCAGGAGAAGAATGTGGTTTAAATGATGCGTGTTCCAGACCCACAAAATGCCATTGACTTGATGAGCGATAGTCAAAGCTTGCTACATCACGCTGCACTACGCTCTGAAGCGTAGCGTAGCGTAATCATCCCTTGTCTTTGATGCTGCGAACTGTCTTATGTTTACACTCCACTGTACCATATTACGCTACGTTGCACCATATTATGCTGCATAGCATAACTCAGCGTAAGGTAACCGACCCTCAAAAGTGTTGTCGTTGAGCATCTCTTGCTTCTGTTCAGTCTTCTTAGGGGTTATTACGTTGAACTGCATAATGTAGCATAATAAGCCCTTCGCTGAAAGAAATGCAACCTACGCAACATATTGTGAATTTGCACCTAAACCTTTGGATCTGGCTGAACCTTTTAAGTCTTGCAATTTCACGGTGTTTCAATATGTATGGGGAGTCAGGCTATGGGATGTGTGAACATTATGGATGGCTAGCCCACGATTGCACCCTTGATTATGAGGTGGTATGCATGGATTTATTTTTCTTCCCATATTTTTGGATTCATTGGTTGGATGTGGAATGATGGATAATGGCCCTTGTGTATAATCAGAGGACATTGATTGAGGTAAGGAAGGTGTTGCACCAGATTGGCCTTGTGTTGGCTTGATTGATGTGGTGGGTACATTCATGATTTGCTTTAGTTTATAGCCTTTCCTCCAGAAGGGATGTTTCTAGCATTACAGTTGGGACCCACTGGTGTCAGCATGTCTATGCACAATTGCAGCACAAGTATTACTTGTTTGTTGATATTGGGGTGCTAAACCTTCCTGAGTTGATGGATGTGGCACATAAGGAGGTGGATGATGAGAATATAAAGTGTAGGTTGGATGGTAAGAGGCACAAGGTGGTGATCCTTCAAGGGATGTCATGAATTGATGATACTTGGGAGAGTGGTAGTGGTGATTAGAAGTCGAGGATGTAGAACTAGTTTGAGAAACAGGGTGTTGAACATAGTATCCATGCGATTTTGGCGAGTAGGAAGGATAGGGCTAATTTGGTGGTGGCCTCCCCCATGACTATGGTTGTTGCCACTACGGCTGATAACTGTGTTGAGGCTAGTAATAAGTCTCCCTAGGATGGTACAATCAGTTGTGGGACCGTCTCTAATTACCTTGTAGGAGAGGAAATCTCACAGGCATGTGCTTTTGCACAAACTTCGGATTTAAGACACCTGCCCAATACTTTGGTAGATGCAACAAGACTAGGCAATGGCCCTTCAAATGATCATATATGTAGATGTCCCATCCATTATCTTTGTCTGTGGTTGAGTCTATAGCCTTACTTTCTTTAGCCATGTTTTCCTTTTGCCGAAAAGTGTTC
>MNCI01015985.1:0-28474 GCA_015680685.1 Gnetum montanum | reverse complement strand
GGGAGAGATCCAAAATAATGAGCATTTGTTTGAATTTCTTAGAAGTGCCCAACTTCTCCCAATTGATGATCGTAGATTCAGGGGTGGAAGTTGGCAACACTCATGTTCTAATGTATATATGCTTTCATTGTTATCATGAGTTGTCTCCTCAGTTCGTTCCATGCATATTTGTCTACTCCTTTGAGTAGCTGTCAACCACGGGGTGTCTACTACAGGTTGTGTGGTTGCTACATATNCTCCATGTCATCACCTGATGAATCACTATATGTGATGCACGGAAATTTCCTCTTCTCGATCTTTCCACATATGTTTATCTTAGAGATTTCCAAGGAAAGATCGCGGATCCTAAGGCATGCATCTACTGTGCTTAGCCATACCCTTCCCATTATAATTGGGAAGTCCCCTTCGTTGTTGTTCACCTAGATCACCAGAAAATCAGCTGGGTAGGACCAACCACACACAGTGGTAATAACATCCTCCACCAATCCTAAGGGAATGGTGATCGACTGGTCTGCCAGCTCTAATTGGATGTTGCTCTTCTTAAGTTGTGGCAAGTTCCAGGCATGATACATCTGTTGTGAAATTAGGTTGACTCCGGAACCTGAGTCAAGAAGAGCTCGATGTGGTACATTTCCAATGATCTGTAAATAAGTAAAGGGACTCCCAGGGTCAGTTAGTGTCCTAGGAAGGTGGCCTACCTTGATCCAGTTAGTTACGGTATGTGTTAACATAACCATATGCATTACGCCCTGTTGGACTGAAGGGTTCCCCGAAGTGTTAGTGGTTAGAGGAGTGTACATGGCCTCAACCGCTTTTTGTAGCGAGAGTTTGTCTGGGCTTTTGGTTCTGAAGTAAGGTCTTCTCTTTTTATAGCTATCAGAACCAGTAGTAGGATGAATATTTATAGCTCTCGCAACGTGACGTTGCTGCAGTTGAGGAGGAAGTTCCTCTTGCATAGTTGGAGCAGGAGGTGTTACGGGAACTACTTGAGGTGGAAGAGGTGCAGATGGATTAGGAGGATGGTGTGGGTATGGAGTGTCTTCCGGAGGAGAAGGAGTCCTTCTGAAGTACTCCTAGGCTTGGTAGTGACGATTGGGAGTTGCATGACCGATAGAGTCACTTGGAGAAATCGACTGCTGCACATAATATCCATAAGGATCGGGTTGCCGATAAGGGTACTGTTGTGTTGACGGTGGAATCCCCCATGACTATGGGTATTGCCACTATTGATGTTGTCCGATAGGCTGTGGTGGAGTTCCACTTGGATAATACGTTAGTGGTTGGTGGAACTGCCTTGGGTTACCTTGTGGATAAGGTAACCTTCGGGGTGTTTGCCGTTGGTTGAGTCTTGGATTTAGTGCATACACCCCAGATTCCTGTAGATGTGAGATAATGGGGCAACATCCCTTAGGATGTTCATAGTAGCAGACCTCACATCCACCATCATCGTCTGAATCAAAATCTACAGCCACATCGAAGTTAGTGATTTTTCCCTTACCCTTGTTATGTGCAGGGCCTAAATCTCTCCGCTTGATTTTACCTTTGTCACTACTTTGCTCTACCTTAGACTCTTCTACAATCTTTAAGACAATTTCAATTTTAGAGTCCAAGGAGCTCCATACATTGTCTACCTTAGCCACTATTTCTGTTGTTAATTTTTGGATCAACAAGATTTTCTAGTTCACCAACTCTTCAAGTGGTGACTCATCCTCTTCATCATAAAATTTCATTCCCTTCTTTCGAAGGGAGGGATCACGGTTGTACTCCTTTGCACTTTCCCTTTTACGTAGCTCACCTTCTTCGTTTGCTACTTGCTCCAACAAACTTTCAACTTCATGGGCTCTGAGTTGTGAGAGTCTCCCAAGAGTTCTTCTAGTTTCATTCCTTAGCCCATCCACAATGTGGCAAAGTTGATCCCGCTTAGCATACCCATGGCCAAGGCAACGATGTAGCAGTGTATAGTAATAGGCCATGAAAGCATCCAAGGGTTCGTGATGACCTTGCTTCCAGCCTTGGATCTGCTTATGCAAATTGGACACTCTGGAGTACATCTGATATTTTTCGTTGAACAGTTCGAGCATCGTACTCCACCTCCTGATGGTTTCTGGTTCTAAGGACTGGTACCAGCTCTCTGCTTCCTTGATGAATGTCCTTGGGAACAACTTAAGCTTTTCCACTCACTGTCTATATTCTACAAGGCACAGGCATCGTGGAATGCCTGTAAATGATTTTTTGGCTCAGCATTGTATCCCCCTTCAAATCGTGGGATGTTGTCATGTCTAAGCATTTGATCCGACTATCTTTCAAATGCCTTGTGGGAATCCTAACTACCTCTATTATGTTAAGCATGCTTCAGGTTGCGAGTAGGGGCTTATCATGATCGTCTCTTTCATGACGTCTGTGATGTCTTCATGGTGGTTCCCTACTATCCCTACGTCCTTGCCCTTGTCCTAACTCCTGACCTTCTTGTCGCGGTCTTACATCCTTTTTACTTTTATCCTCCCCTTTATGTTCATGGTGGCTACGCCCAGATGTGGAAGGAGAGGGTGAGTGATGTGAAGAAGGGGAAGAAGAAGGGGAACCATCGCCATGACGATGCTTCTTTCCTTCTCTTCAGCTGCTTCGGCCCCGATCATTATAACGATCAAAGTGTCCATCCTTAGCGTGAGTGGTTGTTCCCTCCATGAACAGTTGTTGTTCATGAGTATCAGCACCAATGTGATGTATCGTTGATCGTAAGTTCTGATACCCAACCTCCTCTTCATCGTTAGGAGGGGGAACATCGTTTGCTAATGAACCCATGATAGGGGACTCCTCATCTCCTATTTTGCTAAGAACGTGCGGGGCTTTTCCCTTTAGAAAAGTATGTTGACTCTCCTGCCTTAAGTCCCTCATACGTTGGGCATCTATGGGATAATAATCCCTCATGTCAAAATCTTCCACAAAGTATTTAGCGAATAAGTCCTGCATGCCAATATGTGCCAAGGCACAGAAGAGCATGTTCGGAACAGATCGATCTGGGGTTAACACAATGTTACCTTGCCAATCTCTCCACCACAGTTGTTCTTCTTGGTGGAGAACAAAAGTAAAATTGGGAATATACTCATCGAGATGAGTATATGTCATCTTTTATTGTTTCGGACTTGGCTGATTTGGGTTATGTGTTTTATGTTGTCGACTGTCTCTAGTATGGTCCTTAGGTGGTGAGTTGCTCTTATGAGAAGAAGGCATTTTTACCGGTGTGCTATTTTACCATTAATTAATTTTTTTCTTGGATTAACCTAAAGGTTTGTTAAGGCTCACAACGATGTGAGTGATATCCCTTATGTTCTAATTAGCGTACAAACACTTAGTCCTCGGCAATGATGCCAATGATGAGTGGCGAGGTACCCCTACACTCAACCATACGAAACGAGCATAGCACGTGCGATCCGGTCGAACTCCACAAACTAAATGCCTAAAGGCCCCATGGAACACTTGGGGTTAATCATTCATTGTCTTTCCAAACTTACTTGTTGTTGTCACGGTGTATGGTTAAGTAAGTCCGAGGTATATGATTTTTTTGGTATTTTCTAGTTTTTCTCCTATGCTAAGAGGTGAAGGGTTGAGAAAGCTAACTAACTCTAAGGACCTAATTCTAAATTAACTAGTGTCAGCATTCGTTCCCACTTACCATACACACCCTGAACTATGCAACTATGGCTACCAAATGCTAATCGTTACTGGGATCACCACACGTAACACACATGCTTGAAGTGGTCATACTGAGGCACTTAACTAGCCTAAGTGTGATAAGCAGCCGATTACTTGACTAGCCGTACACACCCGTAGGTGCTCGTAGCCAAGTCGTACTTACCCCACGTTCTAGGAGATAAGGGTGAGAGAACCTAATCGCGATGAGTAGCCGATTCCTTGATTAGCTGTACACATTTGTCAATGCTCGTAATCAAGTCGTACTCATGCTGTGCTAACAACATGTAATAAATAACATTAAATAAAACCTAACCATGTACTACAAGGTTTATCCACAAAGCTCATCTTTATTGCCGTACATAACTTGCATTCAGGTACAAAGCTGCTTGAATAAAGAACCGTTCACTTGGGGGACTCCTATTGCGGGCACATGGAAAATATTCTATCTCTAGGGTGATCAATCCCCCAAAGCTTCGCTACTTTACGCCTCAAATGAGAAATGAGGGGAGTGTCGCCTCTTATTTATAGATTTGGCGGCGAACCGCGATATCACGTACGCCACATCGCAGGGGATGATGCGATATCGCGTCTCATCAATGAGCATCTTGGAGAACTCGCAGTTGATCTATATTGGGAACACACCATCAAACCAAGCCATCAAGACACACTTTGTAAAGTACTTGGCTTGATGAAGAAACTATTGTTTCTTCTTAAGGTTTAATTCTTATGGTATTTTTTGAGTGAGGAGATAGGTAAGAATGCTACTGTACCAATTTGTCTCCATCAGTGATTGATTATTTACTACACCAACAAAGAGGAACTCATCAAGAAAATAATTAGAAATTGGATACTCATCCTCTTTGTTGTCCCATCGCAACCAAGATAAATAATCAACAACTACGTTCTCGGTGCCTTTACGGTCGATCATCGTAAGATCGAACTCTTGTAAGATTACAAGCCATCGTATGATACAAGGGCTTACCATTAGCTTATTCATGAGGAACCTTATTACACTATGATCTATATGTATATATACTTTATATCCCAATACATAGTGTCTAAACTTTTCTAGTGTAAACACTATAGTCATTAATTCTTTCTCTATGGTAGTGTAGTTAAGTTGTGCACCAAAAATACTTCTACTTGCATAGTGGATGTAATAAGGATGCTTTTGGTCATCTAACTATGTAGGTATGGCTCCTAAGACATATTTGAACATGTCAATCATGATATGGAATGGTTTGGACTAGTCAAGAGCTTGTAGAATGGGTGTTTCTACAAACTTCTATTTCAAAGTTTGAAAAGCTAATTTGCATTCCTTGGTCCACTGAAAAGGTATGTCCTTTTTCATTAATTTCAACAATGGTTTGGCAACCTTTGAAAAGTTCTTAATAAATCTCCTATAGTAGCTAGTATGTCCAAGGAATGACCGAATATCTTTGATAGTTTCCGATTGACGAGTAATCCCTTGGATATCTTTGATTTTCTCAAGGTCTACCTCCCTATGTGTGAGATTTTGTGTCCTAGTACTATGTCCTCTTGGACCATCAAATGGATTTTCTACCAGTTGAGCCTCAAATTGGTTTCTACACATCTTTTTAACACTTGCTCTAACTAATCCAAGGCTTGATCAAAGTTTTCTCCATAGGTGGAGAAATCGTCCATAAATACTAATTAACTAACTTTAACTATCTAAGCCTTAATTAACCTAGCATTAATATCTGTTTCCACTTGCTGTTTCACACCCTGAACTAATGCAACGCTACTAGGTTACCAAATGCTATTTGTTACTGGGATTACCAAGTGTAATGCATGTGCTCGAAGTGATCATACTGAATGCACTTAACTATGAGAGTTGAGGGTTGAGAGAGATTAAGTCCTTAAGAAAGAATTTAAAAAATGAACAATAAATAACAATAATTAAAGTCCTATTTATCTTAGTCCATGCACTATAAGTTTTATCCAATAGTTTGTCTTTATTGTTGTATACAATTGTGTGATCAGGTACAAAATTTCTCGAATAAAGATCTGTTCACTTTGGAGTTCCTACTACGGGCACATGGAAATTATTCTAACTATGGAATGGAAAAACTACAAGAGCTTGGCTAAGGTCTAGATCTAGATGGAGAAATAAGGGAGAGCCACCTCTTATTTATAGAATTGACGATACGTTGTGATATTGTGTACGCGATATCGTAGGGGGAGACGCGATATCGCATACACGATATCATGGCCCATGCGATATCACGTCCCATCATACCACCATGACTAAATAAAAACTCATCCTTGAGTTCCTTACAAAATACTGGGAAGGTATGGGATTATTGAATTGAATGGAACTAATGGTGAGTGGGATGACATGTGAACGGATCATCATTACAGAACAAGACAAAAATGGTGTTCAGGACAACAAGAGTGAACACTTTATACATTTGACATCAAGCCTTATTTGGCCACTGAGAGAGAAGAGAGAAGAGAGAAGAACTTTGTAGCTACCAATGCCAAGATTGTGCCTTTCATTTTCTATCCGTAAGCACGCCATCAATTTTGCTTCTTACATAACTACTTTAGCATCGCTCCATTCCAAGTGTTCCCTCTAGATCCAATCTGTGGTTGTATGATTACCATCTACACACACAACACAGTCTCATATTAGCAAGGGTAAATGAATCATAATGCAATTGATACCTTGCTTCGATGTCAGGTCCATTGGCTGAGTTGTGACATGGCTTATACGGATTTGGAGATATACTAATGATGACTACCGAAGGTGTAGGGGTTAGGAGAAAATCGAAAAAATTGGACCAAGACCCCCATGACTGAGAGAAAACCTCCTGTAGAGAAAGAATGGAGGCAAATAAAAGGAACAAAGAAGATTAAGAAAAAGAAACAACTATAACACCGATGAAATGGATGCCAAGATGCAAATGAACAAAATAGAGTTGATTACAAAAATGTTAAGGGAAAGAAATTAATGGATGCACCAAATAGGAATGTCAGTGGGTCCTCCCCAAAGCAGGCTCATGCCCTTAATGCCATGACAAACCCACATTCAAAGAGTTCGTAGGCTCTGGGAATGTCATTTGGAACAAGAGTTAAAGTCTTAACCACAAGAATTTACCAAAAAGAAAACAATGTGTCAACCAAAATATACACTAATGATACAACCGGCAATGAGGTGACAAATGGAGAAAGAAGGATGGAAAGAAGAGAATGTAATGGAACCTCAAGGATAAGGTGATGTACAACCCCTTGTGTGTTTAATAATTAATGTGACTTAGTATATCCCATTTCAAGTCTAGGCTCAAACAAACCACATTCAATGACTTTGCATTAATACATTCGGTCCATCCGTCCACTTAAGTAACAAGAATACATCCCCCAAGAGTCCCTACCATTCCGACGAAATGAAGGAGCAGAGAATAGGAAGCAAGAAGGACCTTAGTTAGAGGGAACATGTTTATTTGAGTTCCATAACCAGTGCTTGTAGCCCAGATGATTATTTCGTCTAAGGGATGTGCTTTGAATTCTCATTATATTTTTTTTTATGTTTTTGCGTGAGAACCACACCATGCAAAGACTTATTATTTTTATTTACTCAACTTCCCGATAATTGGGTAATGTCAAAATGGTAAGAAACTCAAGAAGAAAAAATCCAAGTATCCAAAAGAATGGCCAACACGAATGCATCAAATCCCCTTGAAGTCACACCCTTTTCAATCCTTGAGTCCTTCCTTAGTTTGAGAAATGCCCAGTCACTGATTTGTTGATAGTTCTTATTATTGTGAAGAAAGGGGACTGTACAGTTACAAGCCAAGAGAAACCATAGAAATTTATGGATGCGTGGATGATGTGGACTCATTGCCTGCTATATCAAAAGAAACATACCTTAGTATCGACATCATAACTTAAAGGTAAAAACCAAACATTAGCAATCAATGGAGTACGGTTCATACCATCTTTGGAGCACTTATTAAATGATGAACTTAACAAAATAGATAACACACACACACATACACAAAGAAATGAAAAAGTATAAACGATATTGTAAAATAAAAACAAGAAAAGTTAAAGAAATTGTAAAACAAAAATGTGTAAAAAGAAAACTAAAAGGAACCGAGGGCCTCAATTGATTAGCATAGATGGCCATCTCCTCCATGACTGAATTGAAAGAGAGAGATCCAAAATAATAAGCATTTGTTTGAATTTCTTAGAAGTGTCCAACTTCTCCCAATGGATGTTTTTAGGTTAAGTGGTGGAAGTCGGCAACGCTCATGCTCCAATGTATCTATGCTTTCATTGTGGTTACAAGTCATTCCCCCAGTCAATTCCATGCATGTTGGTGAATTGTTCTCCTTATTAGTTATCAACCACTGGGTGTTTTATTAATATGTGGTTGTTACATATAGGCACCTTTGTATCTAAGTTCCTTGGGCACACTGGTTGCATACAGGAGATGTTGAGCATTCTTGTATGTCATCACCCTCAGTATCACTATATGTAATGCATGGAACTTTCTTCTTCTCAATCTTTCCATAAATTTTTTCCTTAGATATTTTCAAGGAAAGATCACAGATTCCTAGGCATGCGTTGATGGTGCTGAGCCATGCCCTCCCCATTATAATTGAGAAGTCCCCTTTGTTATTGCTGACTTCTATCACTAGGAAATCGGCTGGGTATGACCAACCACAAATAATGATAACAATGTCCTCCACAAGTCCTAAAGGGACAGTGATGGACTAGTCAGCCAACTCTAATTGAATGTTGCTCTTCTTGAGTGGAGGCTGGTTCCAGGCTTTATACATTTCTTGCGATATCAAGTTGACTCTAGAACTTGAGTCAAGAAGAGCCTTACATGGTTCATTACCAACGACTTGGAGGTAGATTAATGGACTTCCAGGGTCAGAGAGTTTCCTAGGAAGGTGGCCCACCTTTATCTAGTCAATGATGATATGTGTTAAAATAATCATATGTGTTGAGCTCTGTTGTTGGTTTAAAGGGAGCTCCAAAGCCTTTCTTAATGGAGGAGTGGTCATAGACTCAACCGCTTGTGGTTGTGAGAGCTTGTTTGGACTATTGGTTCTAAAGAAGGGTCTTCTCTTTGTACGATTGTTAGAACCAGTAGTGGGTTGAAGTTTTATAGCTCTCGTAGCATTAGGTTGCTATAGTTGAGTGGGGAGTTCCCCTTGCATCATTAGAGCAGATGGTAGCGAAACTGTAGGCGTAAGAGATACGGATGGATTCAGAGGATGGTATGCATGTGGAGTGTTTCTTCTAGGAGAGCGAGTCTTAAAATACTCCCAAACTTGGTAGTGCCTTTGTGGGGTCATGTGACTAATAGAGTCACTTGGAGAAACTGGCTGCTGCACGTAATAGCCGTAAGGATCTGGTTGCAGATAAGGGTATTATTTCCTAGGCGATGGCATCCCCCATGACTGTGGGTATTTCCATTGCTGGTGTTGCTCAATAGGTTGTGTCGGAGTTCCACTTGGATAGTACATTAACAATTGGTGGAACTGTCTTGGGTTACCTTGAGGATAAGGTAACCTTCGGGGTGCCTACTATTTGTTAAGTCTTGGGTTAAGTGCATACACCCTAGACTCTTGCAGATGTGGTATTATTGAGCAACATCCCTTAGGATGGTCATATTGGCAGATCTCACATCCACCGTCATTGTTTGTATCCGAATCCACAACATCATTACTAATAGTAATTTTTCCCTTATCCTTGTCATGTGCATGGCCTGAATTTTTTCACTTTTTCTTATCATGGTCACTACTTCACTCCTTAAACTCTTCTACGATTTTCAAAATGGTTTCGAATCTACTGTCTAAGGAGTCCCACACTTGATCTACCTTAGCTAACATTTCGGTTGTTAACTTTTGAAGTAGCAAGGTCTTTCT
Organism: Gnetum montanum; assembly: GCA_015680685.1. Classification (NCBI taxonomy): domain Eukaryota; kingdom Viridiplantae; phylum Streptophyta; class Gnetopsida; order Gnetales; family Gnetaceae; genus Gnetum; species Gnetum montanum. The sequence goes on along the minus strand of MNCI01015985.1, from coordinate 18,878 downwards.
ATTCACCAACTCCTCGAGTGGTGACTCATCCTCTTCCTCATAGAATCTTACTCCCTTCTTCTGAAGGGAAGGATCGTGGTTATATTCTTCTGCGCTTTCTCTTTTCTGTAGCTCCCCTTCTTTCTTAGCTACTTGCTCCAACAATCTATGAACTTCATGGGACCTAAGTTTAGATAATATCCCTTGGGCATATGTTCCAAGGGTTCTCCTAGTTTCATGTCTTAGCCCATCTACGAGATGGCGTAGTTGATCCCGTTGTGCGTAATCATGACCCAAGCAACGATGTAGCAATGCATAATATCAATTCATGGCAGCATCCAAGGGTTCGTGATTACCCTGCTTCCATCCTTGGATCTACTTACATAAGTTGGACACTCTGGAGTATGTTTGGTATTTATCGTTAAACAATTCTAGCATCATACTCCACTGTCTAATGGGTTTCGGTTGGTACCAACTTTCTACTTCTTTTATGAGTGTCCTAGGGAACAAATTTAACTTCTGCCACTCGTTTTCAATGTTTTGCAAGGTTCAAGCATCGTGGAATGCCTATAAGTGATTCTACGAATCAGCGTTGTATCCCCCTTCAAATTGTGGGATATTATTCATATCTAGTCTCTTGATCCAGCTATCTTTCTGGTGCCTTGTAGGTATTCTCATAGCCTTTATAATATCTAACATACTCTGAGTTGTTAGTAGGGGTTCATCATGATCATCTCTCTCATGACGTCTATGATTCCTATGTGGTTCCCTACTTTCCCTTCTATGCCTTGATTCTCTCGAATGTCCTCGTCCTTGCTCTCGACTCTCTCATTAAGGTCTCTCATCTTGCTTACCCTTATCCTCACCGTTGTGCTCTTTGTGACTGCGTCCTGATGTGGAAGGAGAGGGTGAATGATGTGATGAAGGTAAAGAAGAAGGGGAACCATCGTCATGACGATGTTTCTCACTTTCTCTTCGGTGGTTACGGCCCTGATCGTGATGACAATCCGAATGCTCGTCCTTGTCAAGTGTTTGTGTTTCCTCATTGAACACTTGGTGTTCATGGGGATTAGAACTCGGGTTGTGGATCATGGAGTGTAGGTTCTGATACCCCACCTCCTCACCATCGTTAGGAGGGGGAACATCATTTAATGGATAACAGATTATAATTGGTTCACCATCTCCAATTTTTCTTAGGACATTCGGGACTCCTTTGTTCTTCAACAATGTATGGTGGCTCCCCTGCCACGAGTCCCTTAAACGTTACACCGCTATGGGATGGTAATCCCTTATGTCGTGAACATATGCAACATATTCAGCATATAGCTACATCATGCCTATCTGTGCAAGAGCACGAAGGAGCATGTTGGGGACTGCACAATCTGGGGGTAACACTATGTTACCTTGCAAATCACGCCAATGTAGTTGTTCATCCTGATGGAGGATAAAAGTAAACTTAGGTATATACTCATCGGGATGAATATATACCACCTGATACTATTGAAGAACTAGCAATTCGCGGTTATGTATGTTAGACAACCGACTTTCTCTCATGTGATCCCTAGGTGGTGAAGTGCTTTTATGAGAAGAAGAAAACATTGTTATCTTATCAGTGTGCTATTGACTGTTGTTTAAATTTCCTTCTGATTAACCCTAAGGGTTCGTTTAAGCTTCCCAACGATGTCGATGATTTCCTATGTTCTACTTAGCGCACAAACAACTTAGTCCCCGACAACGACGCCAATGATGAGTGGCAAGGTATCCCTACACTCAACCATACAAATACGAGCATTACATGCGCGATCTGGTTGAACTTTGTAGACTAAGTGCCTACATGCCTTATGGAACACCTAAGCTTAACCAGTCGTTGTCTTCCCAAGATTACTTTTATTTGTCACGGTTGTATGGTTAAGTAAGCTTGAGGCATGTGATTTTTATATCTTTTATGTTTTATCACCTATGCTAAGAGGGAAAAGGTGAAGAGACTAATTAACTAACTTTAACTATCTAAGCCTTAATTAACCTAGCATTAGTATATGTTCCCACTTGCTGTTTCACACCCTGAACCAATGCAACGCTGCTAGGTTACCAAATGCTATTCGTTACTGGGATTACCAAGTGTAACGCATGTGCTCGAAGCGGTCGTACTGAATGCACTTAACTATGAGAGTTGAGGGTTGAGAGAGATTAAGTCCTTAAGAAAGAATTTAAAAAATGAACAATAAATAACAATAATTAAAGTCCTGTTTAGCTTAGTCCATGCACTGCAAGGTTTATCCAATAGTTCATCTTTATTGTCGTATACAATTGTGTGCTCAGGTACAAATTTGCTCGAATAAAGATCCGTTCACTTTGGAGTTCCTACTGTAGGCACATGGAAATTATTCTAACTCTGGAATGGAAAAACTACAAGATTTTGGCTAAGGTCTAGATCTAGATGGAGAAACAAGGGAGATCCACCTCCTATTTATAGAATTGGCGGCGTGCTACAATATCGCGTACACGATATCGCAGGGGGAGATGCGATATCATGTATACGATATCGTGTATACGATATCGTGTACACGATATCATGGCCCATGCGATATCGCATCCCATCAAGGGCCTCCTGCTTAAATTTCTTAGGGATTTCCAACTTCCCCCAATTGACATTTTCAAGGTTAAGACTTGGAAGTTGGCGATGGACTTGCTCTAATGCATCTATGCTATCGATGTAAGCACAAGTCAAACCCTCAGTTGGTTCCATGCATATGAGTGAACTGCTCTCTTAATCAGCTATCAGCCACTGGGTGCCTTCCTATTGTGTGGCTGTTGCATACAGACATCTTTGTATAATGATCACTTATGCACATTGATTGAATGCAGGCAATGTTAAACTTTGGACAAACCATGACCTCTGCATGCAGTTACATCCTATGTCACTGTATGCAATGCACAGAACTTTCTTCTTCTTAATCTTTTTGAATGTATTTTCCTTTGATATTTCTAGAGAAAGATCACGGACTCCTAGGTGTGCATCGATGGTGCTTAGCCATGCTATTCCCATTATGATTGGGAAGTCCCCCTTACTGTTGTTCACCTGAATCACTAAGAAGTCAGCTGGGTATGACCACCCACAAATAGTGGTAACAATATCTTCCACCAGTCCTAATGGGACATTGATGGACTGTTTGGCCAACTCTAGATGGATGTTTCTCTTTTTCAATGAAGGCAAGTTCTAGGCCTTGTACATTTCTTGAGAAATCAAGTTGACACCAGAACCTAAATCCAAAAGAGCCTTGCATGGCACATTTCCAGCGATTTTTAAGTATATCATAAGACTCCTAGGATTAGAGAATTTTCTGGGAAGGTAACCAACTTTGATCCAATCGGTGATGGCATGTGTTAGCATGACCATATGCATTGAGTGTGGTGGTTGAGTTGAAGGAGGCTCTGAAGTTTTGATTGATACTAAGACATCTAAGGATTCAGCCGCTTGTGATTGCAAGGGCTTGGTTGGTTTTTTGGTTCTAAAGAAAGGTCTTTTCTTCATGTGGTTGTTGGAACCAACAATAGGTTGAGACTTAACAGCACTCATGGTGTTATGTTGCTATGGCTAGGTTGGGATTTCACCTTGCATCGCGGGAGCAAGTAGTACTGAAGCTATTCGTGGAAGAGATGTAGCTAGATGAGAAGAATGATAGACTTGCAGAATATCACCTCTAGAAGAGGGAGTCCCATAATACTTGTGGGCTTGGTAGTGAAGTGGAGAAGTGACATGATCAGTAAACTCACATGGGGACATTGATTGCTGCATGTAATATCCATGTGGGTTAGGTTGCTGGTAAGGATATTATTGCCTTGGTGGTGGCATTCCCCATGATTGTGCGTGCTACCACTATTGATATTACCCAATTGATTGTGGTGGAGTTCCACTGGGATAATATGTTAAGGGTTGGTGGAACTACCTTGGGTTACCTTCAGGATAAGGTAACCTTTGGGGTGTTTGCCTTTTTTTTAATTGTGGATGGAGTGCATACACTCCCAAACTCTTATAGATGTGAGATTATAGGGCAACATCCCTTAGGATGGCCATATTGACATATCTGACATCCATTATCATTGTCATTTTCGAATCCACAACCTCTTCAATGATGACAACTTTTCCCTTACCCTTGCTATGTGCATGTTCAGCCTCTTTCTTTTTTCTTTTCTCACTACCTTACTCTCTAGACTCCTCTACTATTTTAAGAACAATTTAAAATCTATTGTCTAGGGAATCCCACATTTGTTCTACCTTTGCTGAAACTTATGATGTCATCTTTTGGATAGGCAAAGTTTTCCTATTCACCATCTCTTTGAGTGGTGACTCTTCTTCATCCTCACAAAATCTTACTCCCCTCTTCCGAAGGGAAGGATCTCAGTTATACTCTTGCACACTTTCTGTCTTCTGTATCTCACCTTCTTCCTTAGCAACTTGCTCCAATAGTCTTTAAATTTGATGGGACCTATGCTCATATAGTCTTCCTTGGGCATAAGTCTCTAGGGTTCTTCTCATTTCATGCCTAAGCCCATCCACGAGATGGTGCAGTTGATCCCTTTGCAAATAACCATGGCTAGGAAAATGATGTAACAATGCATAGTATCAACCCATGGCAACATCCAAGGGTTCATGTCCTCCTTGTTTCTAGCCTTAGATTTGCTTTTGCAAGTTAGACACTCGAGGGTACGTTTGGTACTTCTCATTAAATAATTCTAACATAGTACTCCACTTACAAATGGATTCTAGTTCTAAAGATCGGTACCAGCTTTATGCTTCTTTAACTAATGTCTGTGGGAACAACTTAAGTTTTTTCCATTCATTCTCTATGTTTTTTAAGGCACATGCGTCATGGAATTCTTGTAAATGATTATGAGAATCAACGTTGTATCCCCCTTCAAATCGTGGGATATTGTTCATATCTAATCTCTTGATCCTACTATCTTTATGGTGCCTTGTTGGAATTATAACAGCCTCAGTTATGTCTAACATACTTCGAGTAGCAAGTAGGGGTTCATTGTGATCATCTCATCCATGGCATCTATGATTCCTACATTTTTCCCTACTCTCCCTTCTTCTATGTCATGACTCCCTAGAGTGCCCTCATCCCCTTTCCTAGTTGTTTCATCTATGACTTCCACTTTTCTTACCTTTATCCCCATGGTCTTTTTCTTTATGACTGCATTTGAACACTAAAGGAGATGATGAGGTGAAGAAGAAGGAGAATTGTCACCATGACGATGTTTGCCACCTTCTCTTCAGCAGTCTCAACCTTGATCATGATTATGATCAGAATGTCCATCTTTATCATGTGCCCATGTCCCTTTTTCGGATCCTTTGTGCTCGTGGGTATCAGAACCTAGGTTATGAATAGTGGAATGAAGGTTTTGATACACAACCCCTTGGCCAAAGTCAAGGGGAGGAACATTGTTGTGTGGGAAACTGCCTAAGGTAGGTTCACCACTCTCATTTTCACTTAAGACATGTGGGACATCCTGTGACCACTTACCCTTCAAAGACTTATGATGTCTTTCTTGTTGCAAATCCCTTTGATGTTGTGCCTTCATGGGACAGTATTCTCTCGATTCATGGTCTTGTGCAACATATTCTACATGTAAGTGCGGCATGCCAATTTGTGTGAGCTCATGAAGAAGCATGCTTGGGACTAAACAATCAAGAGGTAACACTCTGTTACCTTCTAAGTCTCGCCAACGTAGTTGTTCATCTTGATGGAGGATAAAGCTGAAGTCTAGTATATACTCATCGAAATGAATATATACCACTCGAACTTGTTGAGGAACTGGCGGATCAACGTCATGTGTATTACATCATTGATTGTTTCCTGTTTCAGACCTAGGCGGTGAGGCTCTTTTGTACGAAAAAGGAGACATAATTGTCTATTCAGTGTGCAATGTATTCTTTTTTATTATTTTCTCAATCAACCCTAAGGGTTCGTTCCAACAATGTGAATGATTTCCTATGTTCTAATTAGCACACCAACAACTAAGTCCCTGGCAATGGTGCCAATGATGAGCAACAAGGTACCCCTATGCTCAATCATACAAATACGAGTGTTTCACGCATGATCTGGTCGAATTCCAAAGACTAAGTGCTTATGCGCCCTTGTGGAACAAGGATGGGTTGGTTGATCATTGACTTCCCAAGCTTACCTGTATGTCACAATTGTATGGTTAAGTAAGTTTGAGGCATATAATTTTTATAGCTTTTATGTTTTTATGTCTTGTGCTAGTAGGGAAGGAGAGAGGTATCTAAGTAACTAATTTAACTTAACTACTCATTAACTAAGTTCTAACTAATCCTAATACCAGCATCCATTCCCACTTGCCGTACACATCTTGAACCAATGTAACACTGCTAGGATTACCAAATGCTAATCGTTACTGGGTTACCAAGCATTACATGCATGCTTGAAGTGGTCGTGCTTGTGTAATTTAACGATTNCTAAAGTAACCACTCTAATAATTAGAGTAACTACTAAAGTAACCACTAAAGTAACTACTCTAATAATTAGAATAACTGCTAGAGAAACCACTAGACTAATCGCTCTCATCAGTGTTACTTTCGTGTACCATTTCTTTTGAAGTATCACCTAAAATAAAGAAAATATATTTCTTTATTTTAAAAAAGGCAACTATATGTATAAAATAAACACAACATATTACCATCTATTTTAAATATTTGCCTACTTATGTTCCATTTCACTACACAAAATTCTTTTTCAACCTTTGATTTTATCTTCATGTTATTTTATGTCTAATATTTTTTTCTTGTTTTTGGTCACTTTATTTCCACCAAATAAACAAAGATTTCTAGTAAGTTTTTCTCTTGATTATATGTTGCTACACACTTTTCACGTCTTTTAGGAGAATAAGTTTTAGAATATAATGACATGCTCTAAGCATAATTACTTTGTTCATAGCATCTTTGTCTTTAGCAACAAACATCTCTAAGTAGGACAAAGAATATTAAAATATATACAAATAATTACATCAAATTACTTAATCTCCAACATATCAAAGAACTTACCTATTAAACATATACTTTTTTTTTATAAAACTTACCTTTATAAAGACAAGTTTCAAACATTTATTTTAATAACAATAAACACAAAATATCATTATCAATAATAAAAATAGAAACTCCATGTAAACCATCATTAGATTTATGTACTAATGCTATTGCAATTCCATATTCACTACATTTGGAATCAAGTGCAACTCTTGTATATACACAATCTTGCCAACAATATTGAGAGACACATAATAAAGAAATAGATTCAAATCATAAATTTTTACCACAATTTGGAAAATCTTATTTATCTATTTTTAAGAATGCATAATATACATTTCACTTATCCATTATTTTAATAGTACAATTAAAATTTTCTTTTTCAATCAATACATCAAAATTTGTTACTGCCAACATTATTATTTAAGCAGTAGATTTGTGTCTTTTAAGTAACCTACCGCACTCAAAATTTTTAAATCAAGTCTTTTATTAACGATTCTCAAATCACCTTTTTGTATACTCATTATACTAAGAATACCATGATTATAGCACCACACTTAATGAGAAGACAAAATCTACTAGTTGTACATCACAATTACTTTGTGATGTTATATTATTGTTTTGTACCATAATGCAAACCTAGCATTTACTCCACTTAATAGGTTATAACCTCCCCTGAATAAAGACAAACATGTCAAAATTTAATTATAAGATCTTGGTCTTTTATTCACTTAATGAAAACCTAACATTTACTCCACTTAATAGGTTATAACCTCCCCTAAATAAAGGCAAACATATCAAAATTTAACTATAAGATCTTGGTCTTTTATTTACTTGGCAACATAACCACACTATGCATACTTGATGAGTGGTAAGGTACCCCTACGCTCATCCATACGAATATAAGCGTGTACACGTGATTTGGTCAAACTCCGCAGATAGACACCTAGACAATTATACGTTGATCGCAGTTCATTGTCTTCCCACTTGAACTAGTATTTGCTTTTTCATGTATGGTTTAGTCCAGAGTGAGGTGTATGATGTGATTCTAAACTAGGCTACTACTAGAGACAATGGGAAACAATATTGATTAAGCTAATAGGCAACATAAAGTAAAATCTAAGTTAGCGTAAGTGTGATGTGCATCATTTGTACACATCTTTGACCTCGTGTACTACTTTTAAAAATTCCAAGCACACATTACTTGAGCACTACTAGATACGCTACTGGGTTACCAAGTAGTTACACTTAAATGTTCGTGATTAATTCATACTCATTCAGCGTTATCAATAGGAAGTGTAAATGACAATAAAGGAATTATTAACTTGATAGACAACAATAAATAATCAACAATTAAATTAAATTAAATCTAAGTAAATAAGAATAAAAGTGAGAGTAATTAAAAGTAAAAGTGATTAATTGATAAGAAAACTAAAGTCTAATCTAGCCTAACACAAGTAACCATTCCCACTTCCCAGACACATCCTGAACTTCATGCAAACACTACTAGGATGTTAAACGCTAATTATTTCTAAGGTACCAAGTGTCGCACATATGCTCAAAGGGGTCGTGCTTGTGTAATTTAATCGATTTGCTTAATTGATCAAAATGAATTGTTGCGCTAATAACACGAATGTAAAGTGCATAAAATAAAATAAAGTAAAATAAATGCGTAATAAAATAAAATAAAAGAAATGCATAAGAAAACAAATCTCAAGTGCTACAAGGATGAATCAAAGAGCTCATCTTTATTGCCAACACAATGTTGTGCTCAGGTACATCAATGCTTAAATAAAGATCAATCACACTTAGACCTCCTACTGCAGGCACTTGGAATATATTCTAACTTTTAAATAGATAGACTGCAAGAGTTTCGCTACTTGACTAATAAAAAACATGCTCCCAATTGTGTGCCTGGGCGTGATATTTATAGAACCAAGAGTAACTCTAGAATAACTGTTGTAATAATTAGAATAACCACTCTAATAATTAGAGTAATCGCTATAATAATAGCTGCTCTAATAATTAGAGTAACCGCTTCATCAATACTAATCAAACACATTCTAGAAATAAAAATTATGGTTGAAGTAGTCAAGATCTAGAAGATGGGTGCAAACAAGAACTCAACATAAAAGTATACTAACTTTACAATTACTTGGGTTTTTCTTCCTTGCCCATCTTGTGGGATGAGGATGCTCATAACTATTGGTGCAAATTGGGCAGCTGCTTCTTTATTTTAGATTGTTTGTTAAGCATATGGTTTGTGATTTTTGAGTAAAAGGTTTTATTCAAAATATACTTAATCTCCTTTTATGTCTTTCCTTTTCTTCCTTACTATTTAAAAACATCAACAAAGTTTAGCATTTTTTAAAGTTGTATATCAATGAAATTTTTTTATCATAATTTGTACATTTCTGCCTTATTTTGATATGTTTACAAAAAGGATAAAATAAGATCATATCTGATAAAGGAATATTGGCAAGAGTGATCTTCACATCTACTAATGAATTGCGATAGTGGAGATCTAGATGAATATATGCCACTAGTTACAATGGAAGCTTATTCTCAACAATATGGAATTGCTTTTAAAAACTTTGTTTATGAATCAGGTTGTATTAGGAGAATGCAATATATAAGTATGAACAAATCAATTTATCAACAAATTATTGCCACAAAGTATATGTTCAAATTTAGAACACAAGCATTGTGACAAATAACTTGTGCTTGTGGCCATTTTACAAATTTGGAAATTCATGTTTTTGATATGAAACTGAGATTGTTCTCTTCAATATACATAATAGTGCATGGTTTAAATGGTGGAAAGATTTTGGTCATAATGCATACTTTATGTTAGAAAATTCTTGCTCTTTTGTTCCAAGGATAAATCATGCTAATTATTTTTTTATATAGACCCTAGAGTTAAAAATATATAAACAAACAAGTTTAGTTGGATGAGCATGAGTTATTATTTATTTTCCACCTTACAAGATCATTTAATTTACAATAAGCTTTTAACCATGGCTAAGAATGAAAATTTGTCCATGCAATGTAGGGTTGCATTCCCACATTGTAAACCATTTAACTCAAAGAATCCGATCACCATCGGCAAGCAATAAGAGAAGGGCAATAAATATATGCTCATGATTAATAAAAACAGCGAAGTGTCCGATACGGGTCTTCCTTGTCAGCCCAACGCAGCAGTGGAACGATTAAATAACGAAGGTAAATAAAATAAAGTAAATAATTCTAAGAAATTCGGAGTGTTCCTTACACCTTCACCGGTACGCGGAGTCGTAACAGAGCACTATGGATTCCACTTTTCTCGAGTCAAGCGTCAAATTTGGGTTTTGGTGGCCCTTCATCATCAGGCAGGCCAACCACCTTTTCAATTACGCGTTGCCGTTCTTGTGCCGTCTACTTATCCACAAGAAACTTCCTGGAAACTCGATTTCTAGCGTGAAATTTATGCAGTCTATTATCCTTATCAAGGAAGCTCTGAACATCAGTCTTCTGCTGACCATCGGTTTGCTTTTAGTCTGCTGCGTGTTTAGCTGCAAATGGCATCACTGCATTACTGTTTTCCTGTCTCTCTTTGTTTCTGTTTCGGGCTCTGTATCTGGCATTGCTGAAACAGGCCAAAGAAAGGGATGAGAACAGGGAAACTAAGTGGCTCAAGTTTTGTGATTCCGAAGAGAGAGAAGAAGCATCAAAGTAAGCCAGACACAAGACGAGGAGGAGGAAGAAGAGGAGGCAGACCTCCAATTCCCTGCAACAAAACTGCAGCATCAGCTGCAGCAGGAGCCGCCTTTCTCAGAGCCAGATTCCGGTGTCGGTTCATCCTCAAACTGTGAGGGTAGCAGCAGCAACAAAAAGTTTGTGGTGTTCATCAGTCACCGAAGCCTTGATACAATGCGCACCTTGGCTTATCACATGTATGATCTGTTCCGCGACAGGGAGTTGAGGTGTTTTTGGACAAAGAAGAGTTGCAAAGTGGCGAGAGATTTCCTTTGGCCATTTAAGAAGCCATTGAATATTCCAAGGTTGATGTATGTATACTTTCCAGTGGTTTCGCAGAGTCTGTATGGTGTCTTGAAGAACTGCAGATGATGGTAGACAAATACGAGATGGGTAAATCTAAGCTTATTCCCATCTTTTATGATGTAAAACCCTGCGATGTTCGACATTTGCAAGGAGCTTTCGGGCAGGGCTTTCACAAGAATATAGACAAAAACAGCTACGCCACCCAACGCATCGATAAATGGCGGCAATCTCTATACAAGATTGCTGACATCACGGGAGAAGAAGGCAAGGGGTGAGTGATTTCAACCCCTCCAAAGTTTTCTATTAGTTTATGAGGGTGTGTGCGTGTTTAATTTTTGGTTCATTAGGAATGATGGCTGATCTTGGGATACTAAGACAATTGATTTCAAAAGTAGTTTTAGGCTTTAATTTTAGAGTCTGCATGGATGCATGGTCTACAGTACTTGAATTTTTTTTCGGCAGTAGAAAACTTGGCCGGTATTTTCAGTTTAATCGCAAAAAATTATATTAAATTATAGCACCTTTTCAAAATTAAATATTGCACGACCCCGGTAAATAAAAAAGTCTGAATTAAAGTTTTAAGGTTATTATCATTACTTCTGCAACAAGATAAATAATTATTTTCATATTTACTAAATATCCATAGTTTGTTTTCCTCTTTTTTACTTCTACTCTGCAGATAGCGGGGTTCAATAACTAGTTTGAATTTTGGAACCAAAGTTTTACTTCTATTATCAAGCATTTACTTCTTAATTGATTTAGCTTTTTCTCCTTTTGTTACCATTTTATCCAGGAATGTTGTAAGGCAATTGTTAACAAGATACTCCAGGAACTTGATGTTGGGTTGCTTGATGTTTCCAGTAACATAGTTGGAAGATAGGAAGAGTTACTAGTATGAAGCATGAAACAATGAAATGCTGTCAAAATAGGTGTGGTGTAAATTTAGTGGAAATAAGTGGTATGGGAGGCATAGGGAAAACCACTTTTGCAAAACAACTTTATAATGAGATTTGTCCTCAATATGAGAGATGTTGCTTTATAGAAAACATAGGGGAATTAGTGGAGAAATATGGTGTAAATGAAGTTAATAAACAACTTATTAGTAACCTTCTCAAATATGATCCCAGCAACACCAAAATGGAAACAAAGAGACTTTTAAAGATTAGATTGAAAGACGCAAAAATTTTAGTAGTGTTTAATAATATTTTAGTAGTGGTTATTGAAGATGATGTTTCTTTAGATCCAAGTAGCATTATTATTGTAACTAGCAAGGAAAAGGATGTTTTGAAGCATGATCCTAGAATTGCTCTGTATCATAAAAATTTGATTTGACTATAACTCTCAAATTTAGACTTTCATAACTCAAATAAATTATTTTGCCAATATGCATTTGGAGGAACCAACAACATGATGAATGAATTTGATGCATTGATGAAAAGTATTATTGAAAAATGTCATGGCATACCATTAGCATTGACTTTACTTGGCAGCCAACTTTACAAGAGAGAGATTAAATTCTAGAAAAACTTATGCAATTCTCTAAAAGATTCTTTGCACTATTTTTCTTAGTCCAAACAATGTAGCTTCCTGCGAGGTTGAATCCTAGTGCCCGAGAGGTAACCATGTCTCTCTCGCAACAATAGCAATTTCCAAAAATCTCTAGGAGTGTCACTACCTTTTTGATGTGCTTGGAGGATGGTGAGGGTGCAACTATCTTGGTGATGCAACACCAAGGGCAAGAGACAATAGCGGAAGTGGTTGCTAATTAAATCATCAAAGAACTTAATGCACTTGCGATGTCTATACTAGACATTTTTGCACTCAGAGATGTGCAAACGTTCACAAAAGTTGTTAGCAGTAGATTGAATGTAGCCCAGCACAAGAAGTTACTAAACCAACTAGTGGGAATTGGGTAACTAATTCTGAATATCTTTTATTTTTTGAATAACGTCACTACAACACAGTCAAAGCTACTTAAAGCAAAGGGCAAATGCATCGTTTTGAAAGGGAAACTTGAAACAACTCAAGCACAAAACCAATGCTTGGCGACAAAGGTTGCCGAATTAAGAGCCCTCCTTGCGAATCCTGCAATCTTCAACCTTGCACTAATAAGAGATGAAGCTTTTCAATAGCTTCAAGATAGACTTAAACAAGTTGATGTAGGGATGGTGATGGTTGTCTTTGACCAGTCTGTGGTTGAGGCTAAGACATATTCAGTTCAAAAGAACTTGGTCCAAACATGCCTAGAGAAGGAGATGTTGATCATAGAAAATCATTACCTATAGAATGTTGATGTGCAAAAACATCAGATGAAAGAATTCATCCATCAATAGCAAGAGTAGCTAGCCATAGTAAACACTAAACTGAGGAGATTGGCAGTTGAAAACAAAAATCTCTCTATGAAGGAAGTCTATTTCTTACACCAAAAATTTGTGATTGAGATTGCTGCCTAGAAAAATAAGGCTTCCAAATTTAAGAGAGTCAAGAACCACTACAAAGATCAAGTTGGCCTACAAAAGTGTTGATGCATAAAATTTGGATGCACCAACACCGAAAAAGAAAACTTTTTTGAAGAGACTATTACCTAGGATGCCTCCCGTATGCGTACAGAAACTTAGGAATAGTCTCAACTCGAGAGGACTATGTGACTTTTCAACAAAAAGGTAATTAAATTGAAAGTCAAGGAATTTGAAATGAAAAATTGTCTTAAAATTCAAGACTTCATGAAAATACAATAGATAACTAGAATATTTAAATTTTTCCCTGGTTCCCTACTGCTGTCATTAGGAGATGGAAAGAGACAGATCTGTAGCAGTTGCCAACCATTGCCATTCATAGTTGTTAAATGTTGTTCATGTGCCTACCACGTGCCACCATGAAGAGAGAAGAGCAAGACTACTTGCCATGCACCCCTATTGCTGGTTTTGCACCACTGTTACTACCCATGAACCAGTTGTAGATGGTGATGCCCATTACTATTAGTGCTTGCTACCAAGAGGGACTCTGACGTGTGCCACAGGCTAACACATCTACTAAGAAAGACTGTTGCCAAGAGAGCCTCCACCTTTCTCGCATGCAGATGTGCACCACTAGTTGTTGTGATGTGCCTTGAATGCACAAGCGCTTTCTGCTACTATCACATCTTAGAGAAAGGGAGGCTACCTGGTGAGAGAGAGGGAACTCCGATCCTAATGCCTACAACCACCATCACCATCGCCATGCCATTTGCTACTACATGTTACACTACTACTTGGACCAGGAGGGAAGAGAGAGAAAGATGTCATTGCCATTCCATCTACCATCACCACTTGCCTATTGTGTTCCTACCACTAACAGGAACCTCTGATGCACCACTGCTAATGCCCATGTGTGCTGCTACTGGTCGTTACCATGCTAGTGATCATTAGAGAATTGTAGGTTATTGCTGCTAAGAGGGGGAGGTCTGGTGATCTGTCCCTTGTTTCCATCTACTAGTGGGAGAGGGGAAGGCCCTGATGATCTCATGTAGCAAGTCATGACCTTCCTTTATAGCCACTAGCCATCGATTATGCTACATTGTCCATCACCTAGGTCGTTACGTAATTTTTATAATGCTCAACACCACCACCCCACGTCCGCACATAACTCCCGTAATCACCACCATTGGTTACACCACCCCATGTCCACACATAACTCTTGTAACCATCACTATTGATTACACCACCTCTACAACCATTACATAACCCACATTCAACACTACCTAGGCCATTACATCCACACCATCATGGTGTGGCAACATAACCGTCGGCACAAGCTCGCCATTATGAATTGGGCTCCAAGATGTACTTATAAAAATTAATGTTCTTTGGGCTCAGTGCTAAGGGATCAGACTTGCTAATCATGGCCCTGTGCCTAGCATGGACAATGTTGGCATCAACACTTGGCCCCCAAACTAGAAATTGCATGCAAGTGCAAGGAACAACACAACCATAAAAATCTTAAAAGAAGATGCAAAAGACAAAGGACAAAATCAGGACTTAGGTAAGGACCACCAAAATTAGAAGTAGAAAAAGAAGGTTTAGGATTTTGATAATAAAAATGATAATATTCAGAAAATGGGAAACATCAATTTTTCAAAAAAAAAAAGGCAAAAAATCAAGGATTTCAATATAGGAGTTTTCAAAAGGGAGCATAAGAAAATAAGATTCAAGGGAAACAATGGTTTTAAAGTAGGAAGAAAATAAGATCAGGAATAAGAAAAATGACAAGGAAAACTCATATTTTAGAAAATGGAAAAACAAAGGCTGGAAAAATGGTCCTTCTTCTAGTCCCAAAAGGATGTTGATGCATAAAATGTGGATGCACCAACACCAGGAATAAAAACTTGTTTGAGGAGACTATTGCCTAAGGAGCCTCCTATATGGGTGCAAAAACCCAGGAATAGTCTCAGCTAGAAAGGGCTATGTGACATTTTAACAAAAAGATAATTAAATTAGAAGTCAAGAAATTTGAATTGAACAATTGTATTAAAATTCAAGACTTCATGAAAATACAATAGGTAACTAGAAAATTTAAATTTTTCCCTAGTTCCCTGCTACTACCATCAATTCGTGCCATCGGGAGAGGGAGAGAGGGAGAGATTTGTAGTAGTCACCAACCATTGTTGTTCATGGTTTTCACATGCTTGCCATGTGCCATTGTGAAGAGAGAAAAGTGAGATCTCTTACCAAACACCCATAATGCTAGTTGCACACAGTTGCTACCAACCCTAGATTGGTTGCAAATGCCAATTCCATTGCTATCAATGCCTACTACCAAGAGGGACTTTGACACATGCTATGGGCTGACACATTTGCCAAGAAAGATTGTTACCAAGAGAGCCTCCACTGTTCATGCACATAGCAGTGCACTGCCAGTTGCCATGACATGCCTCTAACACATGGGTGCTATCTACTACTACCATGTGTTAAAGAAAGGAGGTTGCTTGGTGAGAGAGAGGGAACTCCAATCCTACTACCAACAACCGCGATTGCCACTGCCACACAATCTACTACCATGCATTACACTACTGCTTGGACCCAAAGGGAGAAGAAAGAAAGATGTCACCACTGTTCCATTTGCCATTACCATCGGTCGCCATCTACCTATCATGCATCTGCCACTAACAGGAACCTCTAACATAATGCTACTAACACCCATGCCTATTGCTACTAGTCGCTACCACACCAGTGATCGTCAGAGAATTGTAGGCTACTGCTACTAAGAAGGGGACATTCAGTGATCTACCCCTTGTTCCCATCTACTAGTGGGAGAGGGGGACACCTGAATGATCTTCTGTAGCAAGTTACAACCTTCCTTTATAGTTGCTTGCCATCGGTTACACCATGTCATCCACTGCCTGAGCCATTACATAACTTTCATAATGCCTAGCACCGCCACCCCACATCTGCATGTAACTCCTATAACCACCACCATCAATTATGCCACCCCATGTCCACACATAATTCCTATAACCACCACCATCGGTTATTCCACCTCTATAGCCATTACATAACCCATGTTCAACACCACCTAGGCTATTACATCCATGCCATCATGGCATGGCAACGTAACCACCACCATAAGCTTGCCATTATGAATTGGACTCCAAGACATGCTTGTACAAATTAACTTCCTTTATGCTTGATGCTAGAAGATCAAACTTGTTGATCATGGCCCTGTGCCTAGCATGGGCAATGTTGGCATCAACAAAAAGTTAAATAAAAAACACATCTAGATGGGTAAGGTAAAATTTAATGAGACCCTCTAGCAACTTCAACAAGGAAAAGAGGTGTGGCAACCTATCATTGATGGGATAGATGTCTACAACAAATCAAAGATTCACATGAAGGAGTTGCAGATTGAAGAAATGATAGAATACATAGAGCTTTCCAATTTCCGATATGAAAACCTAGCAATGCTAACTACCAGACAATTATGGTTAGAGTTAGAAAAATAGGTGGCTAGCTTGTACTTGCTATACGAGGCAAAGTTCAAGCACCATAAGGAGACCAAGCAAAAGCTTGAGACTACAAATGCTGAACTCAAAGTTATTAAGGCAAGATTCACTAATCAAAGATCAACTACTGAGAACCTGGTCAGAAGAATAAATGATTACCAAGAATTGCAGAATGCAATCAAGGCACTCAACATCAAATGCAAACAATTTGCTACCTAGTTCATCAATTTTAAGGAGTTGTTTTCAACAATTTCATGTCCTTGGGATGTGCCCATTCTAGCCCACATTGGAAAAGTTGCGTGGACCATGCATGATCCCAAGAGTAAGGAGGAGAAGATGAAAGCATTATTAGATGTTTTTTGTCTTTCATCAAAAGTTGTAGCTACAGTAGGATAACCACAATAGCCTCAACCATCGTGTATGCTTGAAGCAAGAGAAGGTCCTTCAAGACCTCAAGACCCTCCACCACCTAGGATCATTTAATCTTCTTCATCATCTTCATGCCATCAAAGGGATTTTGTTTGTCAAATTTTATCTTGGTGTTTAATTTTGTAGTCCTCAACATAAGAAAATTTTGTAATGATTGTATATCCATACACTTAGGCACTTAGTGCTTCTTTGTGTTTGTCATATTTCTATCATCAATTAATAATTTCATACCTTCCCAAATTTGTAAAAACTCGAAGATGAGTTTTCATTTAGTCATGGAGGTATGATGAATTGTAAATTAGTTGCAGTGACTAGGCCCCGTCAATGCATGATTTGATGCATTGACGTGGCCCCATTAATGTTGTGTCTATTTTTGCCTATAAATACATGCTCACCCATCATGTTTATGGCATCTTTTGTGATAGTTGTGGTGGAGCTCTTGTAGTTTTCTTATGTGAAAGTTAGAATATTTTTCTAAGTGCTCACAATAGGAGTCAAGAGTATATGGATCTTTATTCAAGCACTATTGTACCTAAGCATAGCAATGTGTGTAGCAATAAAGATGAGTTTTTTTATAAACATTGCAGCACTTCAAAACAANACCTAAGCATAGCAATGTGTGTAGCAATAAAGATGAGTTTTTTTATAAACATTGCAACACTTCAAAACAGATTAATTGTTTACTTATGCATTTACTGTTTTGTGCAATTTTCTTTAATGTTTCAAGTAATCAAATAGTTAATTAAGCTAGGTTAAATAATTATTAATTAAGCACATAAGTATGACCACTTCGAGCATACGCTTGGTACTTGGTAGTTCCAGTAACACTTAACATTTGGTAACCCAGTAGCATTAAATGTGTTCAGGATGGTAAGTGAGAATAGATACTTATGTTAGGATTAGTTTGGAGTAGCTCATTAGATTAAATTAGCAATTTAATTATTTTATTTTATACATTATTCTCATCCTTAGGCAACTTAAAATAGAAAACATAAAAAATGATAAAAATCATATGCCTTAGTTACATTTAACCATACCTTTGCATTTCACAAGTGTAATTCGGAAGATAATGATTATAATGGTTAGTTTTACTTCCTAGAGACCAATGTACGTAGAAGGCTATAAGTCCACGAAATTTGATTGAATCGTGCATGAACGCTTAGTGATTCATATGGTTGGGCATAGGGGTATCATCGCTCATCATCTGTCATGGTGTAATTAAGTTGTACATCTACAAATGCTTTTTCTTGCATAGTACATAGTGAATGTAATATGGGTATTTTTAGTCATCCAATTATGGAAGTGTGATCTCCAAGGCATAGTTGGATGCATTGGTCATGATTTGTAATGAAGTGTTAGTTAGTTAGTTGCATCGACACGCATGCACCATCTACATTTATGATA
>MNCI01015984.1:1318091-1357624 GCA_015680685.1 Gnetum montanum | reverse complement strand
TAGCTAACATCCCTTAAGGACAACCACAACAACAACAACCCCTTGTTTACAATATGCCACCCCTAGCACCCCACCACAAATATTCCTCAAATGCAGCCTCCAATTACATAAATGTCTTCTTTTCAGCGCACTGTCCAACAATCTAAACTGTATACTGTACAACATCTGCAACCTACTATCTCACCGAGTGCTCAAGACTGGGCTAATGATAAAAAACTAATGTTGGAGCTAATTGATGAGGTCAAACGCCTCAAGATAGCCATCGACGGAGAGTTCAAGGTAGTGGACTTCTATCACGATGATCCTATCAGCTCTTTGGTTCCGCCTCTAACACTACCTAAGGATGTTTCCTTGCCCATGCTAACTAAGTACAATGGGGAGACAGACCCCAAGCCCACCTCATAACATTTAGACTAGAATGCACACTACTTCAGGCATGGCCACATGCCATTCTACGAGTGTTCCCCATTTCCCTTATAGGGAGAGTGCTTGATTGGTATCGGGCCTTGCCACAAAACTCAATATCTTCTCTGGAAGATTTGTTATACCAATTTGTTTCTAAGTTCAAGTATAACTTGAAGCCTGAAGCAATACTTGACAGCCTCATACAGGTCAAGCAAGCACCCCTTGAACCTATCCAAAAATTCATCCAACGGTGGAGTGCTGCTCTCAATGAGCTCCATGAGCTGTTCCCGGAGATGTATCTCCTCACCATTCTAAAAGGGGCTGTCAACAATTTTGTCAAATCCAAACTATATTATCTCAATGCACGCACTTTGAGTCAAGCATTTGTACAGATCAAGAACATAGAGGAGGGAGCCCAAAACAGCCATGATCCTCCATATTTAGCCTTTAAGAATCAACATAGTAAGAAAGATAAAGAAAAGGTTAAAACAACTATAGCAGCAATAGCAGAAACACAACAAGGAAATGTGGGACAACAAAGCAAACTACCTGTTGCCCCTGCTAATTACACTAAACCCACTCTCGCGACGGCACCCGAATCATCTGCATCACAAAACCCTACACCGGGCCATACAAGAAACTTTGAAAGGAAGGATCCCTCTCAATATACACTGTTGCCCATGAAACCATCGTAGTTGTTCGACCAACTCTTGAAGGCTGGATTGATGAAACATAAGCAGTTGTCCCTTGCAGTGATCCAACGGCATGATCGGTTCTATCAATTGGTACAGAACCCAAGCCTGGCAACGCCAGATGAGCCCCTAATTCCAAAAGGCTTTAGGATGGATCGTTTTTGTGATTACCATCAACGTAATGGGCATGGCATGGATTATTATTTCACCTTGAAACAAGATATCCAACAGATGATCGACGGAAGTCAAATCACTTTTGATGAAGCCAACCCGGTCCAACCACAAAACCAGGCCATGGGCGTATATAAAGATCCTCTGAATACTAAAAAAAGCATCGTATGTAATTAACACCATCCATTCCGATCATGAGCAGCAAGCACCTAAGAAATCATTTGTGGTGCATATTCCTCCCACTATACAAACATCTGTGCCTCAACCATCATACTCCCCACAGAAATCTTATGTCGTCCGAATACCCCCCGCCATAGCAACTTCTGTCACACCAATATGCGAAAAAACATACGTGGTGCACGTACCTCCCGCCACCACTACCACAAACACACAACCACCTTCTACTCAGCCCGCTCCCTACATAGTCCGAGTACCACCTGTGGTTCCAACTGCGAAGGTACAACCTCCAGCTAGGCCAACCCCATATGTTGTTAGGATACCCGAACGTCTTGATGACCACCAATCCTCCACTTTGCATACCCAGAATAAACCGATCCCTTATGTTATCAAGGTGCCTAGCTAGCCTAACACTCAACCCCATGCGACCGCCCAACCGCAACCCCACCCTACTCCATACGTAGTACAAGTTCCAAAGCAACCTGAGGTTCCAAAACCAACTATACCCCCACGCCACACATGAGAACGCTTAGCAGACAAGCTTACACTCAAACGCTTGGAGAAGGAGCGACAACAACTCGCCTTAGAACCTCCCAAGCCTACCCCGCTAAATGCAATACCCATGACATCATCTAACAATAATCCAAACACAAGATATGAGGGTGAATCATCTGGAAAACATGATATGCCCAAATCAACGATGTCGGGTAAAGATGACAAACCAACTATGCACGAAATAAAACTGTTGGGCCCAATGAACCAAATCACTGCCGGCAAACATGCTCCCAATAGTAGAGATCTAGCAACAGCTCTAACGCAAGTCATGCAGGTGCTCAAAGAAAAAAACACTTCACTGAGCTTATACGACCTGGTGTTAACATCTCAAACCCATCGCGAAGCCCTAGTGCACATGTTGACTTCCATCCTAGTAAGCGAAGACTTACCTCCAAATGAACCTTCATTCATGCAGTAATGTACTTGCCTTGAACTTCAACTCCTAAGCCATTAAGTTTCCACAACGACAACATCAAAGTAGACGAGAAAATAGGAGAGGTAACAACGGCATCTATGTTCATAATGATATGAGTAAATCAATTTAAGATACATAGAGTGCATGTAGATGATGGAGCCGCTACAAATGTAGTACCCTATCCCATCGTCGAACAATTGGGGCTTAAAGAGCTAATTAGACCAACAGCCACCACGTGTTTGAAGTTGTTCAATGGATCACGCGTAATAGTCAAAGGCACCGTGACTTTAGACTTTGTAGCAGGGGATCAATTCCCCACATCCGCCGACTTTGTGGTCATCGATGAAATGCCAGGGTTCAATTTAATATTAGGAAGGCCCTAGTTAGCCGAACTGAAAGCAGTCTCTTCCCGCATACACCAAGAGATCCACCTATCTTACGAAGGCGACGAAATCATTATACATGGGGAAGCTACCACACCTACCATCTCATCGCATACAGACACAGATCAAGGCTCAAAGGTCAAGCTCGAAGAGCCTAAACAAGATGATACAAATCAACAACAACCAGTAGGCAATGATCTCTTAGACACAAAGAAAAATTTACCCATCACAGACACACTCAGGCCCAAAATTGTACAACAAACTACAACAAACGTAGAAACGCCAACACACGCAGAAACACCAGAAAGCACCAATGCGGGAACTATTCCATCAGACGTCCCTTAGGCTGAATTACCATTTAACGTGATCAGCGAAGGAGACGCTGAATATAGAATCATACCCGTTAACGCTACTCCTAACGTTAAAATGAGAAAAATCAAAAAATTACTAAACCAATAAATGACATTGAAGTCTGAAATGACATTAAACTATCATGTTTGCAACGACATAAAACTAGCAACGATCAGAAATGGTCAGTCTACCAAGAGAAGTCCACTTGTGTCGCTTGAAACTTCCCTTGCCTACGCATGGCCCGAAATGGCCTTAAACTAGTGCATGTGGCCTGAAATGGCCTTAAACTAGTGCACGTGGCCCAAAATGGCCTTAAAATAGTGCACGTGGCCCGAAATGGCCTTAAACTAGTGCATGTGACCCGAAATGGCCTTAAACTAGTGCATGTGGCCTGAAATGGCCTTAAACTAGTGCACGTGGCCTGAAATGGCCTTAAATTAGTGCATGTGGCCTGAAATGGCCTTAAACTACATCATCTACCTACACTTTGTTTTTCTCCCAAATTCTAGTTCATTGTTCGAATTTACGCTTGCATTGTCGTGTTATCAATAACAATCTTCGCAATTATCCTTCGCTTATAATTACATTCCTACTTATAATTACATTCGTGCACTACACTTAAACCACAAAAACAAACCAAAACATTTTACATTGTCGTGTTGCGTTTACATTTAAACTCAAAATCCACAACAAAAACAAATATGTAGAAATATATATATACATGTGGTAATATACAGTTAGACAAGTACAACAGCTAACTGATTCTAGTCATCCGTTTAATACAACTCAGAACATTCAATTTATAACTCACATAAAAATGTAAGCCAGAATAATTTCAAAGCAAAAACTAAACATCAGGGACGGGAGGATTGTCCCCTTTAAACGAGCTGACATCATGGGTCCCTACTCCACTGGGGCTCACTTCTTGAACATAGTCATCACCTCGACCCTATAAAACACAAAAGAAATAATCAACACAAGAACAAAAGAGAAAACTCCCAAACATTACTCAATGAATGAATTTCATAGCAACAAAATGCTCACTTAGGGGACCCTCCTAAACCGAATTCCAGTCGACGAAGAATTTCCTCCTCTGAGACGCTAGCCCAATCAGTCCCATCAAGGCCTAGGTCAACATTTGCCAAGGCTTTCCCTTTGTCAACCACTGACCGTGTAGGACGTTTCAAGGGGAATTCACCCATAGAGACCTCCCTAGAATCGGTCGTAATTACCCTCGTGGGCGATTCCATCTCAACAGTTGTATTCTTAGCAAAGGTATCAAATGCAGAACGTAGACCCAAACCTTCTACGAACATTTCAAGCTGACGCTTTTCTATGGATACCTCCTTCAACGATTTCTTGTAATGGTGCTTGTGGTTCTTCTCATCTTGACCCCACTTGTGCACCTTGGAAGTGAAAGCCTTCCAATCCTGGTACTTGAGGTTCACTAGATCTACCTGAGCCTTACACTCTGCTAGTTTCCGAGTCAATGATGCATGGCGATTTAACAGGTTCCAATATCTAGTATAAGTGATCTCGAAAGTTCACCAAGAACGATCACCTATTAGTCTGGCTGAGGCAAACTCATACCGAGCCTTAAGATCATCACGTTCAATCGATAACTCGGAAACCTCTTTTTCCTTTACCTGGATTTGCAACCATAACTGTTCCAAAGCGATTTGGCGTTATGCATAAGACCTTTTGCCACCTCGTCATAGACCGGCCTTGGTATCTATTCAACTTCTGGGGGTAGTGCAGGCAAACTTTCAATGCTAACGGTCTTAGATGGATCCCACTTTAGCTTGGCTCCTACGCACACAAAAGGAACGAACATTAAACATTAAACAACAAAAAAGGGGTGTGAAACTCGAAAGCTGCAACAGGCTCGAAACATTTGTACCTATCTCAGGGTGAGCTTCCTAAATACGTTTGACCACCTCATCGACGATACTAGTTACGAAATCCATTTTACTTGACATCTTGGTCCAAGAAAATGGTCTATGAGTACGAGGTGGACTAGCCTCAGGGGGCATTTCAGGGGGAACCACCTTCATAGGCACTTCCAACTACATCGTAGGAATTATCCTACCTTCATCTGAAAGGGATAAAAACATTAAAGTAAAACACCATAGAAACAATGATTCACCAAGAAACACAATAAAACAAAAGGAAACATACCGTCTTCTCTGACCCCTTCCGGGTTTGGAGGGTTACCAAGGTCCAATCTTCCCTTAAGGAAGCTACTGAACATTTCATCAACACCACCCTGGTCATCAACTAGTTTTGTCTCTGTGGTGTCTTCCGCTAGCTCCTCCGTCCCTTCCGCCTGATCCTCGCCGACCTCTTCCTCCTTAATTATTAAGTCCATCGTAGCTTCCTCCTCCTCGATAATGGTCTCTAACTCCTATCTCCTCACTTCTCGATTCAAGTCTGAAGGCATTAGTTGCATGTAAACAGTCAAAATGAAAATTATGAATAAGATGAAAAGGATAATGCAATAAGTACGCCAAGCTTACTTAACTCGAATAGGCATTTTGAACTGTATTCGCTTCACCTTTGGCTCTTCCACATTTGAGGCCACCTCTTTTGAGCATTCATGCTTCAGGAGCTTCGACTTGGCTTTCCCGATGGTCTCCTTGATGACACGTTCAACTCTCTTTGCAGTAGAGGGCACATCATCTGGTTCCAACCCCACACTATCACGTGTATGGATTGAAGTACCAGATGACCCTTCTGTCGTGATGGATACAGATTCATCAATCCCCTCAAGTGCATCTTGGGACTCAGCTATCTCGAACAAATGATTAATCCACGGGCAAGATAATTGAGTACAATCCCGTAGAACATATTTATTATCCACACGAACCACTAAAAACTCAGCCAAATGACGTAGATACCCTATGAAGAATGTGAATGTAAAATGGGACTGCGCCTCAACGTTTGAACGCAATCGCACTATCTCCTTATGAAGGCCCGACAACAAAAATTGAGCCCAATTATAACACATCCCGATTTCTAAAATGGTTCGCATGATGTGCACAACTTCCACCCCAAGACTCCTCACCTGGGACAAAGATTTAGGAAACACCCGTGCCCAAAACAGGGGATACAATTCATTAACTTCCATGACCTTTGATGTCCCCTACATAGGGAATCCCTTGGAGCCCTTGAAAATGCCCAACCAGTCTTCTAGCTCATGCACCATATGAAGCTCTTTCTACGCCCTGTCCAAAACCACATTTACGCCACCTGCCAATACACCGAACAGGTCTAAAAATAACTCGGCTGATAGATGGAAAACTATTTTGACACCCTTAATATGGGTGTTGTAGTAGGAGACGGATTTGTCAACTGAATCAACAATCCCAATCATTTCAGCTATGGATACATCAAGGCTTAGGGTTGTAAACAATTCCACGAGGTCGGCATCATCCAAACAATGGACAATAGATGGTGGGGCATTGGTGCACAACCATCGTTGTGCCTTGCTGATCTTCCCAAACTTCATCGACAGGGTACTCTCAGTTCGTTCTGTCGCAACAAGGTCTCTGCCAGGGGGGACATTAACTGTAAACACAATTTGAAACCATCACATCAGTATGACCACCAACAGTCGAACAAGAACACTAAGGCATCTAGGAAATGTCGTCACTTACCTTCAGTTGTGGACATCGAGGTGCTAGAACACAAGTCAGCATCACGAGGGAAAACTAGTCCATTACGCGACCAATCTCCTTGCAACCATCCTTGAGCTGTGCACTGTGCAAACACCCTGGAAAATCGTTTATGGAAATGGAAAATGTCACCCTTGGTCTGAGCCAATACAACTCCGTGAAGGGTGGGACCCGCCATAAAGGTTTCTAAGGCGGTATGAGCTAGTGCAAGACTGTCATCATTGACGCATATCCCATCTTTGTCAATTTGGGGCCTGCAAAAGAACAATCATCAGAATAAGAGGAAACACTAAACTATAAAAATGAAACAACAAAACTAAACAACTTCACCTCTCTACCTGGTACACCGTGCCCAGAGGGTTCTGAAATAATGTGTGTGCACACACAGCCAGAAATAAGGTGTTATTGAGGTAGTCAGGCCCTCGTGGTAATAAGTCCCACACGCGCGATAACGGACGAGTGGATCTGGGCCCCCCAGAGGGACCTTCCTCAATCACAAGAGGTCCCTCATCAATGTCCACCATGAAAATCCTGACGTCATCCGAAGATCCCAGCAACATCGCTTCAAGCACACTCCATGCCACTTGTTCACTTAGGTGTGACTATATCACCACCTTGAATCTATCTAGGATGAAGTTAAGGAATTCACAGGCCCCTTCCCTGAACCATACCCCATTATTATCAACGGTCAAATCAAGGGTAGGTTTATCAATTTCAAGGGGCCCGAACCATGCCAGTACTCCAACCAACTCAACTACCAAGAGGAAAGGCTCTGGATCCCTGTAAGTAACCAGAATGCCACGATAAATCAACTATATATGAAAAGGAGATGGAAAAACGAAATTCCATGTTGTAGGTCAATACTTCGAAAAATTACGAAATGTTTACACTCGGCGTATACGCTATCAACAAACTGTTTATGCTCAACGTATACGCTATAAAAACCATTTACGCTTAGCGTATACGCTGTGAAAACCGTCTACGCTATATGCTGAGAAAATTGTCTATGCTATATGCCATGAAAATTGTCTATGCTATATGCTAAGAAAACCATCTACACTATACGCTATAAAAACCATCTACACTCAGCGTACAGACCCTGTACACTGTGGAAACTATCTACGCTCAACATACAGACCCTGTACGCTATGGAAACCATCTATGCTCAGTGTACAGACCCTGTAAGCTGAGAAAACCGTCTACGCTGTACGCTATGAAAATAATCTACGCTCGGCGTACAGACTCTCTACGCTGTGAATCTACACTCGACGTACAAACTCACTACGCTGTGAATCTATGCTCAGCGTACAAACTCTCTACACTATGAACCTATGCTCAGCATATAGACTCTCTACGCTGCCAAGACTCTCTACACCAGATAACCAGTACAAGTAAAAAAATAATTAACCGAAGTAAGATTAGAGCCTACCTCTGTGACGATCCAGGCCACGATGGAATCCTAGGCCTAGGTAAGCATTGCAGCATGGCCTCACTTTCCTCAACAAAAGTCAAGTCGGGCCCCTTCCTCCCCTGGTCTTCTACCTTGTTGCCCTTGTCCATCCTGGCGTCCTCTACGCTAAAACTGATAGGTTTATGCTGCGGTTTGAACCTGCAGGCCAAGTTGAATCCTGTATGCTAGGTTTGAGCCTCTACGCGCATGCTTACACTGGGTTTGAGCCTCTACGCTCACGCTTATGCTGGTTTGAGCCTCTATGCTCACACTTATGCTGGGTTTGAGTCTCTACGCTTACGTTGGGGTTTGGCGCTTTATGCTTACACTGTGACTGAGGTTTACGCTCACACTCCGGCTTGCTTTAAGTTCACAGTGCCTCTGACAACTGATAGCCTTACGCTATATATAGCACCCCGCTAACCTCGCCATCGCCGTCGCCGCCTTGAATTTTTTTCCTTTAATTTTAATTTTTTTCTTTTAATTCTAATTTTAATCAAAACTATTCAAAATACAAAATGCCAAAAAATTGCAAAAACAAAATAACAAGATGACAAACACTACCCCAAATCATATCCCCTGGAAAACCAACTTCGGATGCCCACACTGAACATTTTGGCGCAAACCCTCCGATGCAAATTACATAATAATTAGGCATCGTCAAATCACCCACATGGCCCGGTAAGGCCTTAAACTGCCACATACGGCCCGGTAAGGCCTTAAACTGCCACGTATGGCCCGATAAGGCCTTAAACTACCATGCATCCCAGTGTGATGATAAACCACCACCGTACACGTACACATGATTTACATTGCCAAGGAACACAGAACAACACTTATCAGCTCACTCTGCCCTCTGTTTATTGGCAAGAGCAAGCCGAATGGATTATCAGCATTTATCCAAACCATTGACCATCGATGGACCATACGGAAAGATCACCAAAGAAGTCAACATAAATTCCATCAACTGATGACACAGTCATAGCCTCAGCACAACAAACACTAGACAGCTACAAAGGTATGACAAAGGCCCTCGACATAAAAGCTGATAACATCACTGAAGACCCGTTGACTAAAACACCCATTGCTATGCCTGATGGTGAAACTAAAATATTAAAACTGAGTGTACTATTGCAACCTCAACTGGCCAAATACATAGCAGATGTGCTTCGAGACAACATAAAAGCATTCACTTGGTCTTACACTGACATGCCTGGGTTAGATCCTCGAATTATCCAGCACAATATTATACTCGACCCGAAGTTAAGGCTAGTGAAACAAAAGGCATGAAAGGTTAAGCCTAAAGTAGTGTTAGCAGTTCGCAATCAGATCACCAAACTCTATCAAGCAGGTTTCATTTGGGTTGTCGATTACGTCGATTGGGTATCCAACATGGTCATTGTCCCGAAAAAGAACCGAAGCATTTTCATATGCATTGACTTCCGGGATCTCAACGTTGCAACATAAAAGATGATTTTTCCCTACCCAGCATCGATCAACTTGTTGACTCAACTGCTGGGCATGCCCTATTATCTTTTATGGATGGCTTCTCAGGATACAACCAGATACGCATTAACCCGGAGCATCAGCTCCAGACTATCTTTATGACACCATGGGGAACCTTTTGTTACAAAATGATGCCCTTTGGTCTCAAGAACGTTGGGGCCACTTATCAAAGGGCAATGACATTTATTTTTAGTGATTACATGCTACACTCGCTCAACGACTATGTGGATGATATCGTGGTTAAATCAAAGACATCAGAAAAACACGTACAAGATCTTGACTTGGTACTAAAGCGTTGTTTAAAATATGAGCTGAGATTTAACCTAAAGAAATGTGTCTTTGGAGTCAAAATAGAAAAAATGCTTGGATTCATAGCCTCGGAAGTAGGGATACGAGTAGACCCTGATAAAGTTAAGGCCATAACAAACTTAAAAACACCTAGCAACCTTACCGAACTTCGAGGTCTACAAGGTAAATTACAGTTCATCAGGCGTTTCATAGAAAAACTAACGGACAAGTTGAAACCTATGAACCACTTGCTATGCAAGAATGTCCATTTTTAATGGACTCCACAGTGCCAGGAAGCATTTGAAAACATTAAAACAGCACTTGTCCAACTACCCACAGTTTATCCACCTCAAAATAATAAACTGTTTTACATCTACCTTGCCACTTCGAACNTGTTGGTATAGTGAAAGCCGAAGCGATAAGCAAAGGGTCGGATCTCCCTGGAGGGATAGGTGATGACGGCGGCAGCACTTCCCCCTCGATAGATGGACGCTCCATCAAAGTTCAAAATGACATCGTAGTTCATTGGGTACTATGTCTATTGCACTCACATTTTCATCAGGGAACTCTGGCTCTATCGTCGCTTGATCATGCGTTGGTGACGCAGTCATTTGATTCACTATGGCTTNGCTGAGTTTGACCTACACTACATAGCGCAATCATCAGTTAAGGGTCAAGCCATAGTGAATCAAATGACTGCGTCACCAACGCATGATCAAGCGACGATAGAGCCAGAGTTCCCTGATGAAAATGTGAGTGCAATAGACATAGTACCCAATGAACTACGATGTCATTTTGAACTTTGATGGAGCGTCCATCTATCGAGGGGGAAGTGCTGCCGCCGTCATCACCTATCCCTCCAGGGAGATCCGACCCTTTGCTTATCGCTTCGGCTTTCACTATACCAACAACATAGCAGAATACGAAGGTCTCCTTAGAGGTCTCATGGCAGCACTAGCTTCATACATCACACGACTACTGGTCAGGGGAGACTCACAACTACTTTTGAACCAAGTCACAGATATTTATACATGCAAAGTGCAACATTTACAACCATACTGTGACTTAGCCAAACACTTAATAAGGCAATTCGAAAACATGGATGTGCAACATATCTCCAGAAATGACAATACCATCGCAGACGCACTGGCCACGCTAGTGCTAAACATATCACCTGACATGTTCCATACGTTGCCAAGCTCCATAATCAGTTGTGCTAAACCCATAACCGATGCTCTCGATACATTACCAATTGCATCCATTAATACAACACACGTGATAGAATGGTATGACGACATAAAAGAGTACCTTCTACGCTGTGAAACACCGCAACATTTAACGAATGCACAAAAAGACATGGTACGAAAGCATTCTCGACAATATGCACTTGTAGGGGACACATTGTGTCATCGATCTTATGAAGGCATACTGCTAACATGCATTGGTAGCGCTGATGCCGAAACCATCATTCAACAAGTACATGACAGACTATGCGGAGGACACATAGCACCTAAAGCAATGGCAATGAAAATAAGACGCTTAGGTTATTATTGGCCACACATGGAGTATGATTGTCTCTCCAAGGCTAAAACATCCAGTATCTATCAGAGACATAGTAATCTAATTCATGGCCCACCAAATGAGTTGCATACAGCGCAAATCACATGACCTTTTCAAAAGTGGGGTTTGGACCTTATCGGACCAATAACACCCTCATCTTCTGCAAGGCATAGCTTCATCATAACCGCGATAGAGTATTTCATGAAGTGGGTAGAAGCTGTTCCCCTTAGAAAAACCACATCTAAACACGTATGCAACTTCATTCTTGAAAATATTGTGACCCGTTTTGGCATCCCCATGACCATCATCACCGATAATGGGCCACAATTCAGCAGTTCCGAAACCAAAAATTTCTGTGAAAGCCTGGGGATCAAAAACTCATTTTCATCCCCTTACTACCCTCAGAGCAATGGGCAAGCAAAAGCCACAAATAAAACCATCATCACAGTACTTAAAAAGATGCTTAACCAAAGCAAGAAAAAATGGCACGAGCAGCTGGTATACGCATTGTGGGCTTATCATACTACGGATCGGACTTTCACAAGTAAAATGCCATATAGTCTTGTTTATGATTCTGAAGCTGTTTTACCATTAGAATTATAGGTACCATCTTTAAGGATCACTCTCTTCGGACTCCTCGACGATGGGCAAAACAATGATCTACGCTTTGTTGACTTGGACTCGGTGGAGGAGGAACGCATACGTGCCCTCGATCAGATTGAATGGTACCAAAAATGACAACGACAACACCATCGACACAACTTTCATAAGCACCCTATCAAGGAAGGTGACCTTGTACTTAAGGCCATTCGAGAACATTCGGATAAGTTCTCAGCCAAATGGGAAGGGCCCTACTTGGTCACCAAAGCATATGACAACGGAGCATTCAACTTAGCTGACATGAAAGGGAATGAGCTTGCAAATCCGACCAATCACTTGTTCTTGAAACCATTCCACGTTTGAGCATGGACTTAGGTACGCATTCGTCCTGTAATCATGATGGTAAACTGAAACGACAGCTCGTCCTGGAATCATGACGGTAAACTGATACCACAGCTCGTCCTGGAATCACGATGATAAACTGATACCACAGATCGTCCTGGCATCATGATGATAAACTGATACCACAAAATTTCTACAAAGACAATAAACTAGCACCCGTCTGGTATGACAGTAAACTACCACAGTCGCATTCGCCAGAGTCTGCTAAGACTATAAACTGGTTTACCTCTTCACAGTCCGCCAAAACTAAAAACTGGCAATGTAACATCTGCCACGACGCTAAACAGGAAATGTCCAACAGGTCATGACATTAAACTAACCCATGATAGTCAGCTACAACTATAGATTGGCAATTTTCTCTCTGGTACCTCGATCTATGGCTGCATCCAAACTTCATCAACACCGCTGCGTTGCTCGTCATCAGCCGATTCTAATAGCATTACTACCATTCATATACAGTGCCTGAAATCCCATCCGGAGCCTTTATTTCATCAATAGCTATTTAAGTCTAAGCTTGCTTACTCACTCATAGTTTTCTTGTCTTCTTGGAGTTGTGTTTGCAGGATGACACTCATAGGTGTTCGTACAAGAATGCACTTCGTCATAAGTAGCGAGGTGAGACATTGTTCACAACGCACATGACAAGACTAATCAAGCCACTCACTAGTACATCCCCATCTCCTGTTACATGTCCCACCTATCCCTCAATATCTCCTACTTGGTTACATCCTAGGCACACCCAGTGCAGCCCAAAACATTAAACATACCATTGCATACTATGCCACTCTTAGGCGATTGCAACCCACAACATGACATTTGAGCATGAGCATAAGATCAAAAAAAAAGCAGTGATTCCCACATAAACCATTGATGGGATGGCAATTCCCTTGAAAGCAAACATCACGTTGCATGGCTTTGGCTCTCACCAATAGGTTCCCCCTAAACACTAAACAAGGGCCCTGTTCCTCCAAAGAACTCAACACATCATCACATGGCTTTGGTTTTGTCAACAAGTCCTCTTGAACACTAAGCAAGAGTCTTGTACTGCCAAAGGACGTACACATCATGTTTTGATCTCAAGAAGATAAGCATGATCCGCATACATACCCGGACATCGCCTTTACTATGCACAACCCCTTAATTTCTCCCCAATCCCCACAATCTCCATTTCCCTATCCAACTACAAACATCATTTCCCATAATCCCATGTACTACTGAACGCAGTGTGATAACATTTGGCCAAGTGCCAACGGACAATATTTCTACCAAGTTGCTTGTGGTGCTTTGTACTTCTTTGTCGATGCTTCTCAGGTCGATTCCTCCAAGCGCCAACAAAGAGGGGCCAATGAAATACCACAAAATTCTGAGCTTAGTACTTCTCCAACAAGAATCAAGCTAAGTCATGGCATTCCCCATCATGACTAAAGCTTGAGCGACTCACAGATAGCTTTAAGCAGAGTCAGGCTCAATGGTTCTCTAAGACCCGCAGACGACCACAGCGACACTTACTATCAAACATGGCAACTTCGGAGCTCAAGATACTTAGTGTTCACTAAGTATGCATTCATAGCATATATGCCCAGTGTATACGCCCAAGTATGCATTCACAGGGTACATGCCCAGCATACACGCCCAACGTACACGCCTCACATGTACGCTCAGCATGTATGACTAATGCATACGCCCAGCATGCAATCCCTGAAGATGATATGGAAACAAAACTTTAGAGTAAGATTTGGTATAAGGCATCAACTCACATGAACAAATCAATCATCAGGTGTTGACATCATGAATTCTGGAGTTTATACGTTGAGTATGCAACGTGTACACCTAGCGTATACGCCCAACGTATACGCCTAGCAGATGCAACATGTATGCCCACCGTATACACTTAGCGTATACGCCCAGCAGATACAGCGTATATGCCCAGCGTATATGCCCGGCATGTACAAAGTGCATGACCAATGTGCAGCACAACTTAAACCAATCCAAGCTCTCCATAGCCGTGTCAGATCAAGGTCAACCAAGCTGAACGTCTACAGGCAGCATCCTCGTGGCATCCAAATTCAAAGCCGAAGGCCGAACGATTTCTTTTGTTTTGATCAAGTCTGTACATCGAAGTCAGCACGTATACGCTAGCATACAGCAATATACGCTAGCGTACAACAGTATACACTGGCGTGCAGCACGTTGTACACTTGTAAAATTTCATTCTTTTGCACTTGGTCAACGTGCCACATGTCACCCAACCCGAAAGTCTAGCACTCCACAGCCAATCATCTCCTTTCAGACCTACTTCTAACGTCAAAACTCATATAAAAACCCCAATTTTTCACTAGACCTGGGTTGGCAATTTTGAGCAAACCAGAGACAAAAAAGAGAAACAGAAACACTAAGAAACAAGAGCAAAAAACCCTGTACGCTGGACCTTGACCCTGCACACTAAGCATCCAGCCTTTACGCTATGCCTATAGTTGAACCCAGCACATAATCATCCCTGCATCCACCAGGGCTATTCGTCCGCCTTGTGTTAGAGTCACAACTGCATTAGACTTGTGTATTGTAACTTTCATTCTGCAATAATATTGCTACATTTCTTTGCTAAAATCTGTTACAGTTTTTTTTCGTTCATTGTTGTATGTTTACTGCTTATGCTCCTGTACGTTTACGCTCCGTTTTGCATTCGTTACGCCATTTACGTATAACCCAGCGTACAGTATATCGGTGTACGTTCGGGGAAATCCTTGCCTGATCCGCGTGCGGACCACTCAAGGTACTCTGCCTTCGTTAATTCCAACTTGCCCTCAAGCGAAGGTAGGGTCTTCTATGCGTGTCTAGGTATCTCCACATTTCTGTTTCATTTCAGCCGGAGACTGACGATTTCGGACAGTACAGCTAGGGTATCTAACAAAAAAGTTAATTTTTTGGTCAACTTCGATATCTTAGCCCTAATATCTTAGCCTTGATATCTTAGACCCAATATCTTAGCTCCAATATCTTAGCCTTGATATATTTTCTTTGATATCATACATGCAATATTGCATATCCAATATTAGGTCACATGCTACATTATCAGATATCTAATATCGAGGGATGTATGTTGGCCTATACATATAGCACTTGGGCACATGGTTTGGGCATAGTTTTGTCAATAGAGTAGCCAAACTCTTGCAGTTTTATTCTATAATCTTAGAGAATAGCCAGTGAGTGCCTATAGAGTGGATTTGAGTCAGTTGTATAGAGTCTTATTCGAGTGGCAATGTACTTGGACATATTCCATGAATGGCAATAAGATCAAGATTGATTCTTATTCATTGTAGCACTTTGACTTAGATTAGATTTACTTTTCATGAAATTTACATTTCATGTACTTAGTTAATATTTATGTTTCCATGCATATTAATGAATTGGTAGAATAAGCATAACCAATTTTTAGCATAAACATGTATTCACTAGGTAACCCCAGTAGTGTAACTTCTTGGTTCGCCCAGTAGCATAGTTCTTGGTAATCCCAGTAGTGGATACATGGGTTCAAGATGGGTATGGTAAGCTAGGAATAGACACTCATAACCCATAGGCTAGTTTAGACTTTATCTCCCATTGTTAATTAGATTAAATAATTAATTCTTTTATTATCATTAGAAGTGGCTTAGGGTCGAACAACATCAATTATCATATGCCTCACTTTGGACTAAACTATATGTGACAAAGCTACTACTAGTCCAAGTGGAAAGATAGCGAACTACGATCAAGACATAACGATCTAGATACCACAACTAGTCCCATCCATGGAATTTGACCAAATCATGCATGAACACCTGTGATTCATATGGTTGGACATAAGCGTACCTCACCGCTCATCATTGGCACCATTGCTGGGGATGGTGCTAGTTATCTAGATTAGTTATATCATACACGATTGCTATAAATGCATTAACAATATATCTTTTAGAAGATATTAAATCACACACATCATTAATTAAAAATAATGTCTCTTTCACTAGGGGGAAATAACTCATTATATAACAAGAACATTCATTGGAGAACTAACAAGATATGTGTTAAAGAAAGATGGAATGACCAAACTTATGTAAGAGTTTCATATGTTCATGATCATCCTGATGACACTCACAGACTACATTCACCTAAGGAAGATCATCCTAGAGAAGATGAAGTAAGTCCTGGACCAAGGGGGCCTAACCTCCTTGAAATCTAGAAAGGATAAATCAAGGGACCCTAGGGAACACCATAGAAGCCATGGAAATTCTTCTAGTTTCTCATCTTCCTCTTCCTCTTCCATGTCTAGTTCTAATGAAGATGAATGTTGATATAAAGACCAAGCTCATCATTAGGGTTAGAATAAAATCAAAAATCAAACCCATAGGAAAATTCAAAGACATAAACATGAACATAGGCAACATTGTCATGATCAAACGAATAAAAATAGAAATTTTCCTTATAACCTATATGATGATGATGAATCCTTGTTGGCCACTAAGGGCTTGATGTAGATCACAGAGGTAGTTAAGATATCTCACAGGCATCAAAAAGAGAGTCACCTACCCAAGCTTGATATGAATAATGTTCCTAAATTTTTAGGAGGCTACGACTTTGATTCACAACATCCTATACAAGCCTTCTATGATGCCTATGCTTGGTATAATATTGAAAGTCGGTGGAAAAAGCTTAAGCTCTTTTCTAGTACGCTAATTGATAGAGCTGAAGTGTGGTATAGATCGTTGAAACCAAACTCAATCCGATGATGGTCCACAATGTTAGAACTCTTCAATGAGAAATACCAAACCTATGCCAGAGTGTCCAACCTAAGGAGATAGATCCAAGGGTGGAATCCAGAACAACATGAATCCTTGGACATGGCCTTAGATAGATATTATTCCCTACTGAATAGATGCCTAGGCCATGGTTTCTCTAAGGAAAGGTAACTTTTCCACATCATAGATGGGCTTCATAATGAAACAAGGGAGTTTCTTGCAATGTATGCCGCAGGATAATTATATGAGCTATGAACCCATTAGATTAGAGAGATAATTGAGAACATGGCCAAAGAAGAAGGAGAAATATGCTAATGGGAGAATGTTAAGAAACATAATTGGGACCCAACTCTTCAAAAGAAGAAGGTCCATATCTATGGTAAGGAGAAAGAAACTACTCTTAATAAGGTGATTCTACAACAAATCTTGGCAATACAGAAGTCTATAGATGAACTTGAAGCAAAGTTTAACAGGGTTTCAAAATGGGTATATGACAAAGTTACAAATTTGGTAGAAATTATAGAGGATAAGGTCATGCAAAATGAGCCAGGAGATCACAATAAATAAAGGAGGCAGAACCAATAAATAGTTAGGAACACTTTTCGATAAACAGGAAAAATGGTTGAAGAAAGTGAGGTTATAGACTCAACCATGAAGGAAGATAATGGATATGACATCTACATATATGACCATCCAAAGGGCCATTGCTTGGTCTTGTTACATCTATATGAGTGTTGGGTAGGGGCATTAAATTCAAAGTTTGTACAAAAGCACATGCCCAAGATATTTTCTTTTCCACACGGTAATAATAGATAACCCCACAACCAATCATACTATTTGAAGGGGACTTATTGCTAGCCTCCACACCATCATCAACCGCAGTGGCAACAACCACAGTCGTGGGGGAGGCCACCACCAAACCAACCCTATCCTTCCTATCAGCCAAAACTATATGGATATTATGTTCAACACCCTATTTTTCCAACTAGTTCTACATCCTCTACAAATTGCTACTATCATTCTCCTGAGTATCATCAACCCATGATATCTCCTAAAGGATCGCCACCTTGCCCCTCTTTCCATCCATCCTACCCTTAATATTCTCATAATCCACCTCATCACATGCCATCATTAATGACATAGGAAGGTTCAACACCACAATATTAACAAACGAATGCTACTTGTATTGTAAATGTGCAACCTTAGAAACATCCTTTCTTTAGGATAGGCCCTAGGTGGAAATGCAACACTCATGGACCCACCACATCATCTGAACTAGAACAATTTCAATCTAGTGCAATGCCTTCATTTTTTCAACCAATGTCCTTTGATCCTACACAAGGGCTACCATCCATCGTTACTCCAACACCTAATAGAAGCAATGAATCTCATAGTATGGAGAGACAAATAAATCCATGCATACTGAATCAAGATGAAGGATGTAATCATGGTCTAGAAATTTGCAACATTAACACAACTCATACCATAACTCACCATATGTTTAACAACCAAGTGTGTGAACCACAGCTTATCTATGCAACCACCACTAAACCTAGAGATACCTAAGGGCTTGAAAATGAATGGCTGACAATGTTCTATATATGCAAGAAGCCTACCTATCCACTTATTAATTTTTTCCATGGTAAAATGCTTATTCATGGGGGAAACCCCCCATTCTAAACTTCAGAACTAATAATATTTTTCACCTTTTTTTTATAATTTTTTCTCATTTTCCTATTTCTTTCGAAATTTTCTGATTCCTCATATGTTTTCCATTTCTGAATATGTTTCTTTTCTTTATATCTTTCTCTCTTTTCTTGAGTCATTCTCTTTATGTTTTATGAATGTATTTTATGTTTTTGTTAATAATGTTACCAAGTCCTTATGTGAAATTCAACACTATATGTTGGGTTTTTGTGCTATGCTATTAGGATGATTGGGTAAGTAATTATGTAAAGTAGTGAGACGACTTCATTCATCCCTATAGTTCTTTGAATAAAAGGTCTATTTCATGGAAATGATTTGGTTCTTCTTATATGAAACTAAAATTCATCAATGATCATTTTACCTTGAAGAAAGAGGGAATGACCAAGTGGAAATGGAAAAGGGTGTGACCTCAAGGGGACTTGTTGGATTCTCTTCTTGACTTCCTTTATGTTGTTTATGACTCCTCTTGGAACATATCATCATACCTTCATCGACCAATAAATAGGATGCTTTCTCATTGCATGGTGTGGTTCTCATCCCAAAAAAGAGAAAGAAAAACAAAACAAAAACAAAAACACAACAATAATGGAAATTCAAATCACATCCCTTAAACACAATAATAGGCTACAAGCTAGTTATGGGGCTGGAAAGACATGTTACCCATGCCTGAAGATGCCCCTCTAATTAAGGCTCGTCATTCCTTCTCTTTTCTTCTATTTTTAGAGTGATGATTATTCTTTGTGTGGTTATGGACTCATGGTGGTTGGTAGGAAGGAACACATCAATGTGAGG
Organism: Gnetum montanum; assembly: GCA_015680685.1. NCBI lineage: Eukaryota > Viridiplantae > Streptophyta > Gnetopsida > Gnetales > Gnetaceae > Gnetum > Gnetum montanum. The sequence continues at coordinate 1,337,724 of MNCI01015984.1, read as the reverse complement.
TTACTATTTGATGAGAGCAGTTACTCTAGCAGTTTATTCTAATTATTAGAGCAGTCACTCTAGCAATTTATTCTAATTATTAGAGCAGTTAGTCTAGTGATTTATTCTAATNCTTTATTCGAGCATTATATACCTAAGCACACCTTGTGTACGGCAATAAAGATGATGTCTTCGATTCATCCTTGCAACACTTGAGATTTGTTTTCTTATGCATTTATTTTATTTTATTTTTTATGCATTTATTTTATTTTATGCACTTTACATTTATGTTATTAGTGTAGCAATTCATTTTCATCAATCAAGCAAATCATTAAATTACACAAGCACGACCACTTTGAGCATTCGTGTAACGCTTGGTAACCCAGTGACAATTAGCATTTGGTAATCCTAGCAGTGTTACACTAGTTTAGGATGTGTACGGCAAGTGGGAATGGATGATTGTGTTAGGATTAGTTAGAACTTATTTAATGAGTAATTAAGTTAAATTAGTCACCTAGTTATCTCTCTCTTTCCCTATTAACACAAGACATTAAAACATAAAAGCTATAAAAATCATATGCCTCAAGTTTACTTAACCATACAATTGTGACATATAGGTAAGCTTGGGAACATAACGATCAACCAATCCATCCTTGTTTCACAAGGGTGCATAAGCACTTAGTCCTTGGAATTCGATCGAATTTTGTGTGAAACACTCATATTCATATGGTTGAGCGTAGGGGTACCTCACCACTCATCACTATTCATGATATGAACTTGGTCTAAACTTGGAAAGATATGTATATTGGTCATTTTAATCAAATTTTTTACAAGAACCTATTGTGGACATGGTCAAGTACCTTACATTCTCTCTGCAATTCCTTCTCATCCCATTATTCACCTCACTACTACATGTGATTATGAGCCTTTTGTTTTTGTGTACTATAGCGCAACACCCTAGCCATGGCAATTGTGTGTTGTTTGGAACAAAGGCATGATCTACATTTAACTTCTCGGCTTCCCATGAACATCTATAGAAGTTGTTACGCAAGGGCATTAATGCAAGAGCCTACTTTGGGGAGGACCCCCTTGCATAACTTTTGTTGATCATGACTTTGAACTAACCTTCACATCTTCTAGAACATCAGTGATGGTTTTTCTGAATTTATGCATGATTTTGGGACTACTTCTCATTTGTTTCATTAATTTTTCTTACTTTTCTATTTCAATATCCATTAATATTTCTTGATCATCTTCTAAAGACCTTTGGTTTCAATTATTCGAAAACTTATGTACTTACTGGAGTTACGCTTATTAGTCATGGGAGCTAGGGATGTTCACTTTGAAATTTTTCTAACATCTTATTTTCAAACATCATGGTAACTAATAGTAATTGATCAAATAATGTGAAAAACTTGATGATTTTAGTTATCTCATAACCTTGGGCATAGTATGCTATAATCACCTTGTGCTTAAAAAAAACTAAGGGATCTAAAAAGGGTTAATTATTAAGGATAAATTTACCAAAACTAATGTTGATCCTTTGGTAACTATAAGTAAAAGGAATGCCTAAGAAGGAAGGTCATTTTCCAGGCATGAAAACGAAGCCAATAGGGAGACAACGAAGGATATGCCCATGGACAAATAGTACCATATACAAGGACTAAAGCTCAAATATCATCTGTTTGCTTGATCCATGGGATGATGAGAAGAAATTTTAGTCCATCCTTTAAGAATGTTCTACATAAACAAAGAAGCATCAACATAACAATTAAGGTTGGAAGTCTACCATCGCTAGTGGCAACAAAAGGAATCATCTTCAGCGGATTTTTGAAGACCTCTATAAATTTTTTAATTATCAATGTTTGTACAATCTTTTTGTCACTCTATCATTTTGTATGCATTCACTTGAATATAATTTTATAATGTGGCACTTAGAGTCAGTTAGTAGTTAGCATCAGTTAATAATCCCATCATTCTTAATTTTTTGTAAAGAAAGATCGATCCTATCCTGTTAACTAGAGGATGAGTTTTTATTCAGTCGTGAGGGTATGATGAATCATCAATTGGCTAGGATATTTGATAAAAAAAAGTTAATTTTTTGGTTAGCTGCAATATCTTCGCTTCAAGATCTTAGGTCTAATATCTTAGCTCTGATGTCTTGGCTTTGATATCTTAGCTCTAATATCTTAGCTTTGATATCTTAGCCCCGATATCTTAGCTCTGATATCTTAGCCTCGATATCATGGCTTTCATATTAGATACACAATATCGTGTATCCAATATCAGGTCACATGCTACATTATTGGATATCTAATATTGGGGGATGTATGTCAGCCTATAAATATAGCACTTGGGCTCAAGGTTTGGGCATAGTTCAATAAATAGAGTAGCTAAACTCTTGCAGTTTTTTTCCATAATCTTAGAGAATAGTAAATGAATGCCTGCAAAGTGGATCTGAGTCAGTTGTATGAAGTCTTATTCGAGTGGCAATGTACCTAGACATATTCCATGAATGGTAATAAGATTCAAATTAATTCTTATTTATTGCAGCATTTTGACTTAGATTAGATTTAGTTTTCATGTAATTTACTTTTCATGTACTTAGTTAATATTTATGTTTCCATGCATATTAATGAATTGGTAGAATGAGCACAACCAAATTTGAGCATAAACATGTATTATCTTGATAACCCCAGCAGTGTTATTTCTTCGTTCACCCAGTAGCATAGCACTTGGTAATCCTAGAAGTGGATATGTGGGTTCAAGACATGTACAGAAAGTTGGGAATGGACACTCATCACCCATAAGCTAGTTTAGACTTTATTTCCCATTGTTACTAATGAATCACAATTTTCCAAGCTTTGATATTAGATAGACAACATCAGGTACACGATATCGTAGCCTGGGTAACAATATCATATACACAATATCATGATTCCTATGTTAGCTTATAAATATAGCACTCAGGTGTACAGGAAAGGGATCTTTGGTAAGTCCTTAGGGTCAAGTTTTTTTGTCAATTTTCAATTAGTTTTTAGTTCTTTTTTCTAAGTGCATGCCCGTAGTGTGATGTTTGTAATTTTACAAAACCTTTGTTCGAGTGTGACGTACTTGGACACGCACACGATCGATAACAAAGATCAAGATTACTCCATCATTGCAACATTCACTTGGCTTTTATTTTCTTTAATTGTTAATTATTTATTGTTTTTTTTCTATTTAATATTTCCATTATTATCATTTACACTCCCTGTTACTAACATGGAATGAGTACATCTTAATTAGAAACATTTAAGTGTAACTACTTGGTAACCCAGTAGCGTATCTAGTAGTGCTCAAGTAACGTGTGCTTGGTAATCCCAGAAGTAGTACATGAGGTCCAAAATGTGTACAAATGATTAAGGATAGATGCTCATCACACTTAAGCTTCTTTAGATTTTACTTCATACTCATTATTAGGTGAATCAAGATTATTTTACATTGTCTATAGGAGTAGCATAGTGTTAGAAATTACATCATACATCTTACTCTAGACTAAACCATATATGACAAAGCAACTACTAGTCTAGGTGGGAATACAATAAACTATGATCAACGTATAACTATCTAGGTGCCACAACTAGTCCATCTACGAAGTTTAACTGAATTGTGTGTACATGGTCATATTCATATGGTTAAGCGTAGGGGTACCTCACCACTCATCATTGGCACCTTTGTCAAGGATGGTGCTAGTTATCTAGATTAGTTATATCATACAAGATTTTTGTAATAAAGTATTAACAATATATCTTTCAGAATGGAAATTAATTTCAATTAAGTTACACATAATTCACAACAATGTTTCTCTCACAAGACAATGTTAACAGAACAATTAGTCAGGCAATTCATTGGAGAACCAACATAATTTATGACGACGAAGAAGTATGGAGTACTCAATCTTATGCAAGAGTTTCATATGTTCATGGACATGCCAATGATACTCAAGGACTCTTATCATCTAACTCAGAAACCTTTAGTGAGGATGGGACATGCCATAAAGCGAGGGGGCCTGTAAGGCCCAAGACCTTCTCAATGATTAGCAAGAGTACATCAGGGAATGATTGGAAGACTTACAAAAGTCATGAAGAGTCTTTCAGTTCCCTCTCTTCCTTTTCTCCTTCGATGTTGGGTCATGACATGGATGACTATTTCTAAAGGGGTCAATGTAGAAATGAAAATCGAACCCACAGGCAAAGTCAGGAATTCCAACATGAACAAAGACAACATTGTCCTAACTCACAAACTCATAACCTACTTAGTGATGATGAATTCCTACTGGCCACTAAGATCCTAATGCATATACAAGAGGATATTCAACTATCCTGTAGGCATTGTAAGGAAATTTGTCTACCCAGGCTTGAGTTAAAACATTTTTCCAAGTTTTTAGGAGGCTATGATTTAGATCTACAACATCATTTACAAGCCTTTTATGATTCCTGTGCATTGAACAACATTGATAATGGATGGTAGAGACTTAAGCTCTTTCCTATGACACTCGTTGGCCAAGCAAAAGTATGGTACAGGCCTTGAAAGTTGAAATCAATTTGTTGTTGGCTAACAATGGTAGAACTCTTCAATGAAAGATATCAAACCTAGGCAAGAGTGTCAACCTTGAGGAGACAAATCCAAGAGTGGAAACAAGGGCAACATGAACCCTTGGACATGGCCTTAGAAAGATATTACTCATTGTTAAATAAATACTCAGGTCATGGGTTCTCCAAGGAAAGGCTAATGTATCATATCATGGATGGGCTCCATAATGAAACAAGGGATATCCTAGGGATGTGTGCCCTAGGGAAATTGTATGAACTATGAACCCATCAATTCCAAGAGCTTATTAAGTGGATAGCAAAAGAAGAAGGAGAAATAGCCAAATGGAAGAATGTTTAAAGATCTCAATAGGATCAAACTCTTAAAGTAACAAAGGTCCATAATCATGAAGAGGAGAAATCAACTCACCTCAAGTAGGTGGAATCATGTCCATCTTTCCCAATACTACAATCACTAGATGAAATTGAGGTAAAGGTTAATAAGATGATGGACTTGGTACATGAAAAATGTGGAGAATATGAAAATATTATCAAAGGTAAAACCATGCATAACAACTTTGACACCCAGAAAAAATAGAGGATGCCAAACCCAGAAATGGGATAGAACATCATTCAACAATTGGAAAGAAGGGTTGAAGGAAATAAGGATAGGGCCCCAACTGTAAATCAAAAGTATCAATGCGATGTTTGCCTATATGATCACTCCAAAGGTTAATGCCTTATTTTGTCACATCTACAATGAACATTGGGTTGTCTACAAAGGGTACTATCTCCTATGATGACGTACTGCCTAGCTCACTTGCGGATTGCATCCTTTTATGCGCGTGTTAGCTCGTGTGGTGGTTCGCCATGCAAGAGGTAAGTTTTAATGTTGTCGTACCACTCTGGAATTCTATCCTTGAGCAGTGAAGATATTTGCACCGCCTGAATGATAGGATCTCTACAATATGTTATTAAGGCGGGACAAGTGTCGAACAGGTGTGACGGCATGTTTAAAGCTAATGTAGCCAGTGCATCGGCTAGCGTGTTGTCGTTTCGAGGCATGTGTTGGGCATCGATCGTTGTGAACTACTTCAGAAGATCTTTAGCCATATCGTAGTAGGGCTATAAATGTGTAGCCTTGCAAGTGTATACTCCTGTGATTTAATTTATAACTAGTATCGAATCGCCCCTAATTGACAGGTGTTGAACATCAAGCTCTTTAGCTATTAATAACCCCCTAAGGAGCCCCTCGTACTCTGCCACGTTGTTCATATAGGGAAAGGTCAAGAGGTAAGCGTGAAGACGTACATCCTCAGGTGATAGCGTAATGACTGTGGTAGCACTTCCGCCTCTAGCGGTTGAAGCTCCATCAAAATGTAGCGTTGCTTCAAGGCCTGTTAGAACAGGGCTTAGACTATGTACATGCTCGTCTAGAAATTTAGGCTCTATGGTTGTCTGACTTTCAATAGGCGATGTTATTAGTTGGTCAGCTATCACTTGGCCTTTTGTAGAAGATTGACCAATGTAATGCAGATTGAATTTTTCCATGATAGCTTTCCAACAAGCTATTTTACTACTTTCGTACAGATTGTGCGTAATAGCCCTAAGGATGTTATTTTTGCAGATTATGTTGACTTGGCTACGGAAGAGATAGTGTCTGTACTTTTTGAGCGTAAATACTAACGCTAAACAATTATGCTCTACTTCATTATACCTCATTTCATACACACATAGAGCATGACTCAAGTAGTAGATGGATACTTCTGACCCATCATCCCTCTTTTGACAGAGTAATGTAGCTAGGGCTACGTCTGAGGTCGCGAGGTAAATGTAGAACGGTTGATCCCTTTGTGGCGGGAATACTATTGGCAAGCGTTGAAGTTCTTACTTCAAGTTATCAAACGCACACTGACAATCATCTGTCCATTCGAAATTAACCCCCTTTTTAACCAAGTGCTACATAGGGTGTAATTTATCAGTTAGTCTCGAGATGAACCGTCTGATAAACTATAACCACCCTTGCAATCTGTGTAATTGCTTGAGATTTGTAGGGGGTGTCAATTCAAAAATGGCCTTAACTTTGTTAGGGTCTACTCGTATACCAGTTTCCAATACCACAAACCCCATCATGCATCCGGTTTTGACTCTGAATACGCACTTCTTTGGGTTGAGCCGGAGGTCGTATTTAGAGCATCTTTTAAGGACTAACTCCAGATCCTCCAAATGATCCTCTGACCTTATAGACTTAACAGCTATATCGTCAACATAATCATTTAGTCTCCCTAAGAGCTAATCACTAAAGATGTACGTCATAGCTCGTTGATACGTAGCTCCAAAATTTTTTAACCCAAAAGGCATCATGGTGTAATAGAAGGTCCCCCAGGGTGTCATGAATGTCGTTGAAAGCTGGTGTTCTGGGTTGATGCGTATTTAATTATAGCCTAAGAAGCCATCTATGAAGGATAAAAGCGCATGCCCAGCGGTTGTATCCACTAATTGGTCGATACTCAATAGCGAGAAAGTATCCTTGATTGTAGCTTTTTTCAAGTCTCGGAAGTTTATGTAGATGCGTATCCCTCCAGTCTTTTTAGGAACAACTACAATGTTAGATACCTAGTTTGAGTAATTGACCGCATGAATAAAACTAGCCTGGTACAGTTTAGTGATCTCATCACGTACTACTAGCGTAACTTCTGGCTTAATTTTTCGTGCTTTTTGTCTAATTGCTTGAATATAGGGATCTAGAATAATGTTGCGTTGTATTAGTCTTGGGTCTAGTCCTGGCATATCTTCATATGACCATGCGAACACTGCGATGTTGTTTTGGAGAACCTATTTTATGTTGTCATGTATCTTTTGGTCTAGTAAAGAACTAACCTTAAGATTTTTAGTCTCAACTTTATGCGTAACCACAAAGACCCAGTTAAGGGGGTCTTCGGTTACATCTCCAGCCTCCAGATCTAGCATGTGCATCGATTGTTCTGGCCAGTCTAGAGATGTTTCCGACATGGCTATGGTTGCGTCATTGAGGGAAAGGTTAGTTTCTACTAGAGTGGGATCAAATTGTCTAATGATTCCCCCATGTGGGCCTGTTAAGGCTAGGGGTGCAGATAAAGTTTCGCCCATTTTCCAACTGTCTTGCAAAATTGCCAAATATGAAAGTGGTTAGGAAAATGTTAAGTTAGATGTCGCCAGTATTAACGTATGACGTGTGGTGTAGTTTTGAAAAAAAAGGTTTGACATGACGTTGCTGAGCGTGAAGAGCTAACTGAATCTTGGATATCGTGAACAGTTTGTAATTAATGTGACCTGATTACAAGGTGATAAGATGCAGTAGTTTAAGGTCGTTTCGAACCGTAATGCATGCAATATCTACTGCAATTAATGCACTGATCTTCAGGGTTCCAGCTCATACTGACACCAACGTTTGGGCAAGTCTCGCTTTAATTGGGCATCAAGTTGGTTAATTTTTCATATAAGTAGGCAGTTCTTATCGAAAACAGGCTGTTGGCTATCACAAATTCGAATTTTCGGCTATCGCAGAGAAAGGGAGAAAGAGTAAAAGATTGCAGCCCGTTATTTGTGAAGGTGTTTAGGAGTGTAACAATGGTGCCAAAGATGAGAGGAAAGAATACCAAATTGGCTAAAATCAATGAAGTACAAGGTAGCCTGCAGCGTGCTTCGCAGGCCTTGGTCGAAGTGAGAGATGTCACTCCCCTGAATTGGTAGGCCATCTCTTACTTACTCGTATTGCTTTTGGTGATATGATTTTTTTTTTGTGTTTATCCTTTTGCGTCATCTACGTAAACTAGAGTTTTAGGATGTAGACCTCGTGTTAAAAAGAGGATTTATACAACAGTATTGCGTCTATCACCATTGTCTGAGACAAACCTTATACTATTACAAGGGTTTAGGTGATTTCAACTGTATGGCTAAAGCGCAATTTTGTAAATTTTCCTATAGTTTAAGCATGCAATCGGAATCTAGATGGTAATGTGTTTATTTTCTATACAATATCATGGTGAAACCCATCCTAATCGTTTTGGACATAGTCAGGGTTTTATGTTGTATAAACCCTCTCGTATCCAATGTTCCTCCCCCTCAGACTCGTTTGCAAGGGAAAGCTATATGGTTCCAGAAAGATGCGCTGGAGTTTTTATAGTTTTTGCTACGTAATTACAGTATTATTGTGTGGTCGCATTTGTCGGGTGATGTGGCTGGCATTATTTTGGAACATCTGTTAGTCGGTTCTACACAGGGCATCCTGGTTTTCCTGACAGACGAGGCTATTGATACTGGTCGTCCCCAAGACCGTGAACTTAGCGCTAGAGGACTGAGGCACTTAAGTTGGATCTGGGAGATGCCCAGATTTAGCTATTATCATGCGTATAATACTTTGTTCATGGCTCGTCATGTCTCGACTTACTTTCATAATCCACTAGGCACAATGTATTATTATTTGGGCAGGTAAGTTGTTTTCTTGACGGTATTGTTAATATGTTTTCTAATGTCTAAATTTGCAAAGCGTAGGACAGTAATGTGCCATATGATACAAGTTTTTCATCAACAAAAATGGGTTAGTAGGAAATAATGATACATTGTCTTGGACCGAAACGGCAATAAATGAGTTTACGTCCACTAGCAACGTACGCGCCAGTGTAATGGGGTAAATGGCCTTCAAAATTCCTGAGTATCCTACCCATTATGCTGATTCCTTCAAGAGTTATCAGAATCTCAGGTGGTTACATGAGGAATGGACTTTGAACCCACCCCTCACCCTCGCGAACATGCAAAGGAAGCTTCCCCCATTTCCTTTGCCATTTGGACCTGGTGAGGTTTTGTTTCTTATAGGATATTATTATATATTTTTTTTAAATGTTGTGTAACAGTGTTTTTGCTATCTTAACTTGCGTCTTGTATTATTAGTTAGGGAATCTCGGGAGATTACCATTATGATTTCTGGCCGTGAGGCGAACACCGTCCTCTTCCATTATGGCAACATAAAGAAAGCACAATGCTGGCTTGGTCACGTGGCGGCCCTAGTTGCATTGGTTACCAAGCTACGGGAAGCAAGGCTGATGGATTTGTTCTTAGCCATAACCCCCGATGTCCCCGCAAGCGAAATGTTAACCCTAGTTAACTCCTTCAGCAAGGGAGCTAAATTTTTTTGCACGCATGTGCATAACGTGCGTGTACATTTTGATATCGACACTCAGCTGTTTGTTGACCTCTTTGGTGTCCCCTCTAACAGTCTTTCCATAGAGGAAAAACCAAGGAGAAGTGTCAAATGCCAAGAAGAGCTAGAGGAGTGGTTAGGGACCAAGAAGGACACAAATGGGATTCCGTGTGAAAAGATTGAATTAAAAGTTGCCAAGACTATTTATCCCCTCTTCTGAGCCCAGGCTTTCCCCAAAACACTCTCGCAAGGAATGTTCTTTACTATAGAACAGGCCCGTATCATGCGAGAGGTGATGGAGGAAGGGACCCAATTCGACTGGGCAAGTTATTTCGCTAAGGGGTTATGCACTGAAATGATCAGGCTCTGTCAAAAGCTTGAGTCTCGTTTCAGTGTGCACTTCACCTTCTTCATAGCTTATCTTCAGCGTTTTGCAGAATTTTTGGTGGTCCAGAGGAATGGGGTCTGGGTGCAACAGGACTGAGACCAATTATCCAAACCTTGGATTTCCCACCTCTTCGACACTACCCGGTCACAGGATCCACCGGAGGGAATTGGAGAGTCACTATCTATAATGACTAGGGATGTGGTGGCACCTCGAATGCGAGGCCCTGACAGCGTAGGTGGGGTGCTTCCCACTTACACTAGTGATGCATCACAGGGGAAGCGCCTGGCAGCAGAGATAGTAGATGTCTCGGTTCAACGTAAAAGGCCTCGTCTAACCGAGGCGCTTGCGGAACCAGCAAGTGGCACAAGCAGGACTATGCAAGTCAGGTGTCAGCAGAGTAAACCTCTGCCTGGTAAGCGTAAAGACATAGTAAAAGTTATGGCAATTTTTGTATTACGTAACTTTATTCAGGGTATTCTGAATTATTTAAATGTGTTATGTGGCATAAATAGGGAGACCTATAGAGAGGTTGACCCCTAAAACAGGGGCGGTGGTATTACAGCATGGGGAAGGGACCCTGGTTTTGGAAGAGGAGGCCCTGGCTATTAGAATAAGTAATGCATAGACCCTTGTGCATGAGGAGAGAGAGGAGGTGGAAAACGTTGACGCACTCCCCACTGTAATAGGCAGAGGTAATTAGTGTATTAGAATTTTAAAGGAATTTTGTTAATAACTAGAAATTTAGACTTAATTACGCTACAGATGAATGAGGTGCATCCCCATCCCCCGTTGTAAGCAGAGTGTGGGGGGAATTCCCTGATAAGTTTTCCTTCATGGAAGGCGTTGTCAGTGATATGATCGAGCGCCTCGAGCACATCGATCCTGGGGCTAGTATGTTACGGCTATAGTATGCTTATTTTATTATAAGGTTATAATGTTTATTTATGTTTGATGATATTTGTTATCAGAAGCTCACCTTCGATGGGACCCTACAGAGCCCATTGACCTGGACACAGTTGAGCCTTCATCGGACGGTGCAGTCATGCCACACAACATTTACGAGGAAATGCGTAAATGTGCATTACACTCAACTTGCTCCTTGTGGGAGAGTCAAAACATCAATGAAGACCTCTAGAAGAACCTGCAGAGGTCAGAGAAGGAAAGGATGATGTCTCTGACCAAAGAGGTCGGAGACTTAAGATCGCGATGTGAATTCCTGCAAGCATGAGGAACGGATGAAGAGGACTGGCGTACAGCTATTATTGACTACGCTCGCTCCTGGAACGTGGTTGAAAACAGTGTGCAAACTAGTCGAAAATTGGTGGAGCAAAGGATGCAAATAGAGCTCTTGGCTCAGAAGAACCAGGACTGGAAGGACTTTTGCGCAAGCATCCAAGAGTGGGGGCAGAAACAAAAAGATCACAAGCATCTGTATAAGCGAGAAAGTATCGCTTATCGTCAGCACTATCGAGATTCTGTCATTAAAGCTCAATCCTTGCAAGTGTTCCTCGATGTGATTGGTGCATCTAAGGCCTTCGAGAAGTTCCAGGAGCAAGTAACGGTAAGCGCGTCCCCGGAAAGGGAAATTACTCTTCCCGGGGAAGAGACTATAGTCCCTACTTTCTTCTCCGAACCACCCCGATGGACTAGCGTGGAGAAAGGGAAGGTGAAGGCTGGAACTAATCTAGGGGATGGAGTTTGGTTTGAGTTAACCAAAGACGAAATTATGCAATGCCTGTGGGTCGGTTTAGAGAAACTCCCCTTTGCTGCGGATGCAGGACCATCGCGAGTAAGTTTGAGTGTTATTGAATTTAAATTTTCTGATTTATCCTATCATTGCTTTTGCTTATGTATTTATTGTATGTAGGTGCAAGGAGTGGATGAAGAAGGTGGACAGGATGAGGAGCACTTTCAGGAAGGAGAGCATAATGACGCAGACCGTCCCCTTGGGGAGCAAGTGTTAGTGCAAGAGCTCCGTCAAGAAGACATTCCTCATGAAGGAATACCCCCTAAAAGGGACGGCCCATTCAAGGACGATTTGTTAAGCTTATAGGAGAACCTAAGGGATACATGCGATAGTGGTACTAGAGGGGATGCGTAATTGTGATTTACGCACGGTTTTATTTATGAAGTTGAACAATGGCAATATGAATCTTGGCATGATTAATCATGAGATTTTCTTTATGGTTTTTTATTTTATGTGTTTATCTATACAAAGCGTAAATAGAATTGTTAAAGATTTTGATTAGGTTACGTTATTATGACTGTAGAATGGATTTGCTAGTTTAAGGCCATTGCGGGCCATCACATAGCGTTTGCGTAAGATACAAACGAATTAGCTAGTTTTAGGCCATTGCGGGCCTTTACTAGTTTTAGGCCGTTGTGGGCTATCCTTAGTTTTAGGCCGTTGCGGGCCATCTGCGTACGTCTGGAAGTGTAATTGATAAAAATGTACATATCTGCATAATTGTGCTAATATGACTAATAGAAGTCAAGAAGCGTAAATGGCGTAAAATGGGGAATGTAAATAGTGTAATGGATAGAAAGCGTAAATATGTATGTATATTAAAGAAAACTGACAATCAAATTTGACAAGCATAAGCAGAAAACTAGTAAAAGTGTAACGATGTGCGTAAATACCACTCAGATCAATCGTTAGCCCACAATTGTTTCTTAATGGCTTTTACGTTCAGTGGTGCATAAGGGCAGGGAGGTTTATGACCTGACTCTTCCACATCATCCTCTTCTCCCTGAAATGATAAGTTTGCGTAGGCTAGGCTGTCATCATTCATTTCGACTTGTTCAGGAATTCGAACATGGGTTTGATCTTCAAGCGTTTCGATCTCTAAACCCCGTTCTTCTTCGATGTTATTCACAGTTCTAGGAGTTATTTTATCATCGTGTATTACTACCTCTCCCCCTACATAAGGTAGGTGTATCTCTTAGTGTATTGGTGATGAAACTGCCCTCAGTTGGGCTAGCCAAGACCTCCCTAGAATCAGGTTGAAACTGGGCATCTCCTCAATAACGATAAATGTGGTGTTTGTTGGGAATTGGTCTCCTGCCACAAAATCAATATGCACCGTCCCCTTGACTTGAACTCATGCCCCATTGAACGACTTTAGGCACGATGTTGTTGTAGGACTAATCTGGTTGACCAGACCCAACTTATCCACTATAGGATAAGGGATAACATTCGTAGCTGCACCATCATCAACGTGCACCCTCCGAATCCGATGTTGACCAACCTGGATGGTGATGAACATGGGCTCTGTCATCACTCGACCTTTCTCAGGATCATCCTTGATGGATTCATAGTGAAAGGTCAATGGGATAGGTTTGGGTCGCTCAGCGGTGGGAGGAAACATGACAACATGTATCACTTCCTCTTCCACTGGTAAGCCTTCATCCATAGGTATGGATGTCAGCATACAGACCATAGCCTCATGGTGCTTTTGAGATGTCATAAGCAAGTCATAGAGGCTCAGTGTTGTGTTCTTCTGTTTCAGAGCCTGCTTGACTTGCGTAAATGTGTCGAGGAGGTTCCGTTCTCAGCTAGGTTATTTATCTCCTCTATCCTCTTCCATTCGCCCTAAGAGACGAATCTCCCGAGGCGGAATAGCATCAGTCGGAGGGTTGTATTTTTTTCTGCCGAAGGGAGGTGGCTGTGTTTCTGTACCCTTGCCTTGCCTATAAGGTGCAGGTGTAGGGATAGAGGCCAAGGGCCTAGGCTTAGCGAAGCCTAGCGTAGAGTGATTTTTGGGGACATTAATTGACGCATCCCCTTCCCTTTTTTTATTGGGTGGCAGTTGATGGTTTTGGTTAAAAGCTTGCCCCTACATAAAAGGGGTAGCCGATGGTTTTGGTACCCTAAGGATAAAAGGTGCCTTAGGAGTAGGCACGGACGTGACCATGGCTTTATTGTTAACGTGAGGTCAAGTTATAGCTGGAGAGGGCATCCGAATAACAAAGGATGGCCTTGGGACGCCGCTAACTGCGGGTGAAGAACTTGCCCCTTGGGGTGAACTGGTAGGTACACGTAAAACAAAGGGTTGTTTAAGCGATACCTTCCCTTCACTGTCTGTACTTACCACATTGATGGTGTACGGTGCGTTATTTATGTTCAACAGGTCTTTGTACACATGCATCGCCTGGTTTTTGGGACATGTTGGACTACTATCATCTAATTTCAGAGAACCATCGTCAATCATGCATTGAATGTTGTCCTTCAACGCCTAGCAGTAATCGGTATCGTGACCACACAACTGATGGTAGTCACAAAAATGGTCCAGCCTAAAAGACTTCGAAACTAGTGGTTTGTTAAGTAAGGCTAAAGAAGGATTCTTCAGCAATTCACAATGACGCCTGTGATGCTGTAGAGCTTCTTCGAATACCTTTTTATTCTGAATGTATCCTGCCCCTAATAATTGTTTCAACAGTTCTGAATGCTTTATAGGCAGGGCTGTATATTTTGAGCGATCTTTACGCTCGAAGTTTGGCATTGACTGAGGGGGCTTTTCAGGAGCAGGTGTGTCTTGACTGGTGCTACTTGCACTAGCTGTGGTCTCGGCAGACACTGTGGATGCCTTCTTGTTATTCTTGTTTTTAGTGCCCTCAGCCAACGCAGCTACTATCGTCTTTGTTGCTTTACCTTTGTCTTTACCCTTATTATTGGCATTTTTATAAGCCACATACGCCAGGTCTTTACTAGCCTCAGCAGCATCTTGGATGCTCTTCGTTTGGGCGAAAGCTTGACTCAAGGAGCTAGGGGCAAGGTAATACAGTTTAGACTTGATGAAGTCGTTAACTACTCCTTTGAAAATAGCCAGCAGATGGGCTTCCGCAATAGGCTCACGAATTCCATTTAAAGTAGCGCTCCATCGTTGTATAAACTTCTAGACTGGTTCAAGTGGGTCTTGCTTCACTCCCATAAGTTGGTCTAGCATGACTTCTGGCTTTAAATTGTACTTAAAGCAAGTCACGAATTGTGTTAGGAGCTCTTCCAAGGTTGAGATGGAAGAGCGAGGGAGCGCATGATACCAGTCCAAAGCTTTCCCTACTAGAGACATTGTAAAGACACAGATAATCATATGAGGCCATTGCTACAATAACAAGGATTCAGACCTAAAGGTAATAAGATGAGCATTAGGATCTCCTTCCCCATTATATTTAGTAAAATGGTGCAATGACATACCTAGAGGCAATGACAACATACGAACCACTGGGCTGATAGGATCATCCTAGTAGAAATCCATGACTTGTATCGTATCAGAGCCAGCAGCTTTAAGGCACCTAACTTCCTCGGTGAGGGTCTGAATAAGCAAAAAAGCTTGATCCAGACTTGGTGATGAAGAAGTCTATGCAGGAGGAGCAGGGGGTTGGACTGAAAGAGTAGTGTCAGGTAATGGAAATGGAGCGATGGCCTGGTTGATAGACGGCGCAATAGGGACTATCCCCATGGACAGAGTTGCCTGTGAAAGCCACCACCCACCGGGTTGAGTAGAGAAATTGGCTATCACCGAGCGTATAGGATGGAGATTGTAAGGATATTGTGCTTTATCTGCGGTACATGCGTGGTGGATGCGGCTAAGGGTTGTACATCGTATAACACAGATTGATCATGTTGTGCAACAGGCATGATCCACTGACCAGCTATGGGTTGTTGAATGGATCGCTGCGATTGAATGGTAGTTGCAATTTGTTGTCTTGCAATGGGCTGTGACGATAAGGTTTGCACTGGATTTTGCACCGAGCGGGTTATAGGCGTGGCATGGGGTTGCACTTGGGGGATGAAATAGGGTGCGGTGGACGTAGGTACCACCGACGGAATACTAATTACATGTGGCCATGAGACTGCCCCCAATGTATTTTGAGATGGTATTTGTACTTGCAAGACTGAGGATTGCGTAGTGGCCTGTGAGATCACAGGAACATGGGTTTGGGTAGTCATGACTGAGTTGAGATGGGCGGCTTCTCCAGTGAGAGGAAACAGGGGATTTATGTATGTATGGGGGCTGAGGGTATGGCATGAATCCGCGTGTTCAGACTGAGCTGCGAATTCATCTTCTTCCTCCTCCCCATTTTGAGGTTCTAGAATGGACCGTGTAGTCTGAATCCTAGCCATAACCAGTTGGGTCAGGAGTTCATGATAATGTTCGGTCAGGGGGATAATGTCATACGCGATAGGGTGAAATCTTGGCCCCCTCTGTGGATTAGCTCATAATTTTGTTTTGCCTCCATCTTGGCCCAGCTAAGGGCAAGCTTTATCTGGATCTTGACATAGATGAAATTATACTCTTCAGGAGTCATGACGGTGAATGCAGGATCCTTACCCTGTAATCGCAACGAACGGCACGATGGTCCCTAAGGTCCTATTGCACCAAAAGCTGGTCCAGTAATGGCGATGGGATTTACAGATGTGGCACCCGAGTTGGTGGTGATCATAGCAGTAGTGGTTGCATATGCAGAATCCATTTCTCAGATAGGTTAATGACAACAAACGAAAGGCTTTAAAAGGCGACGGCCAAACAAGATCACGATTAGGCTTTTTACCTTGTAGGATTCCAAAGGAATCGTTGCTGTGACCAATCTACACCATACAATTTCGTAAACTTCCCTAGAGGTATTACGTTTACATTTTTTTTATGGACGTTGGTATGGATTTCTTATAGGGCTACCCGTAAAATATGGATCGGAGGTTTAGGCCCTCCTTCTAGCACCAGAAAACTGTAACGATGGAAAACGTCAGTCGCTGGAAAATACCAAACAAAAATCCATGTACACAGTCTTAACAACGGATCCATGCGAAGAACGTGTTGGAGAAAACGAATCCACGGTGCCTTGAACGATCTTGTTGATCAGACAGGAACTTACTTAATCAGTAAATTGATGAATATCGTGATAATATGTGTATTATATAGATATTCCACGAGACAAATTGATTCGATGAATCATAGAAGGAGTAGAAAACGATGTAAATAAATCGAAATAATGACAACGTCAATGCGATAAGGAGGATCAGATTTAGAAAAGTGTGTAATTCCAAGATCTATATTTTGATTCGAAGACTGAGTATATTGTATACAAAGTTCCAATAGCAAACTCTGCTTATCCTGTGTGAAGCATACACAAAGCAACAAGAAAACTGTTCAACAAGGAGTACAGAATGAAGCTCGGTCTACCTCATAAGCCAGAGATGGGATGCAAGGAAGATCAACTATTTCTGATCAATAAACCTTGCCAACCGCACCAGATGATATCTTGATCTCTGATCTACTCTTTTTGCCTTCGGTAGTTTCTGCTCAAAGCTGCTAATGATCGCCAATGGAGAGAACTGTATTTTCACCAAAAGATTGATTGCTCCTACTACCAATGCTCAATAATGTCTTCTGTCTCTACTAAGAGGTGATGCTGCCAAACAAAAGATCCTTTCTTTCTTCACCAACTGGAGTATTTATAGGTTTGGTAGTACGTGGAGAAGGCACGGCCCTAATGACACGTGTCTCGAACCTTCAAAATACCGTTGACTTGGCAAACTTTATGTTGAAACTAGTCATGTCGCATCATGTTTTTTGGAAAGGGGGAAAAGTACGCTATCAACTACTTCCGCTGAAGCCACTTCATGATTATGCTACGATACGCTGATGAGCGTATTATGCGTATGGACAACAGGTGCGTGTCTGGTGCTTCCTTAGTTGACTTTAGGCTATTTTACGCTCGTTTACGCTACATACCATGGTAGAGCGTAATAGAGCATAGAAGAGGTTGACTCAAGCTGTTTTACGCTCATTTACGCTGCAAAGCGTAATAGAGCATAAAAATGGTCAACTTTACAAATAAGTTACGCTTGTCTACGCTGCGTAGCGTGATGAGCGTAAAGCGACCAATTTGCAAAAAAAGAAGAAATCAATCCTCCACACTTCTTTGGACTCTGACTTTGACTTCCTTGAAGCTCGTTACGCTGCTCTGCGTAATGGAGCGTAAACTTAGGCCTGAACAAAAGACTTAGCGGAATATGCGACAAGTTACATATCACGCTGCTTAGGCCTTAAACTTCGTTGAATCTGTCGAAATAAGTTACTTTCTGATATCGGGCTACATTAAGTAGAGTTACACCGAGCACCATTATGCTATGTTGCGTAATGTAGCGTAAAGAGAGAAAACAAAGTAAGGTTGAAATTTGTACGAAACTTGTAGACTTGATGCTGCACGCCTCTTTGCCTTGCTTTGTCTTCTGGATTTCTATCACAAACTTTTGTCTGAATCGTGAATCTTCACCTTAGGCCGATTCGCAATTTCCACGGTGTTTCACTGATCACGTTACCTGTTCAAATATGATGTTTACACTGCTACAGTGCTCTACACTGCTACAGTGCTCTACACTGCTACAGTGTTTACGTTGCTACAATGTTTCGCTGCTACAGTGCTTTACGCTGCTATAGTGTCTACACTACTACAGTGTCTACGTTGCTACAGTGCTTTACGCTACAACAATGTCTATGCTGCTACAATGTCTATGCTGTTACAGTGCTTTACGCTGCTATAGTGTCTACGTTGCTACAGTGCTTTACGTTGCTACAGTGTCTACGCTGCTACAGTGTTTTTTCAACAAAAACACACAAAACGAGCTCGTTTCAAAGCCGAATTCGCTGCAATTCGCACCTACTTCAAACCGGTCTAAGTACTAACGGCCACCAACATGGATCACCTTGTCCAAGTCATACAATACACACAACATAACGATTCCGAGATGACTTCCTCTTACCTGAGATCGCCATCCGCATACAACTACGGTTCATAATTTCACACTTAGCCAAATTTTCTTTCGTTTACACTTTACATGCTAGACATTTAGAAAAATTTTTAGTGTTCACACGCCAGACACTCTACACACTGAACCCGAAACACACTCAGCACTTGTTAGCTAGCTCGTACGTTGCCCCTTCACACATCACCATGGAATCATCCCAAAACTCTAGCACACACGCCTTCATAGTCCCCACATAAGAACAATATAACTAGATCTATGTGAAGATTCAGGCCAACCTTCCTATTGACCACACAGAATAGGAGGAAAAATGAAACTTCGAGCACATATACATGGGAGGTCATGAATTCATCCCCTCTGTATATGACATCATCCCCCTTTTTAATCCTCATCATAGGCTCATCTCCCAGCTCCGTCTGGCAAGGGGCCAAAACACACAGTGACCCAATGAGGAGCCCCAAAACCAACATGATGTAGATGACTTTGAGGCATAATCTAAACCTGAGGATTCATACCACACCCTCAGTCCCCATGCCTACGTGAACCCATCAGTCCATCCTCGCATGGGACAGACAGCCACTCACCAAGTGTCAATGAGCACACAAGCACCAGTATCCCAACAGAGATTACCCACCTCCATCTCCACCCAGTACATACCACACGTGCAAACGCATGGGGCCACTTTCACTACATCAGCCCCGCACATCCAAGGTGTCACTTCACAGTTTGTGGCTAGGCAAGGAACCATA
>MNCI01015984.1:1236281-1317375 GCA_015680685.1 Gnetum montanum | reverse complement strand
TACTGCGAGTTACTGAGGAACCCCACCTTAGCAGCACCAAATGAGCCCCCGGTTCCACAACATTTCAAGTTAGACCAATTCTGTCACTACCACCAAATGTTTGGTCACAATATCGACACCTGTCGTGCGTTAAAGGATGATCTACAAGCAATGATAGAATGGGGCCAACTGAATGTCAACACCCTAAATCAACCTAGCACAAATGATGCCTCCTATGTCATAAACTCCATTGGCATAGATAGTAAGCCTAAACCTGTGCGCCAACCTTTTGTGATCCATGTGCCTCCCAGCAAGGTAATAATCCCCTCCACCTCCACAAGCAAGGGGTCTCCCATCGTCATCAAGGTGTCACCTAGAGCACCGATGACACCTTTCATGGTCAAGGTACCACCACCTTACACGTCCGCTAAGATGTTAAACTGGCTAGATGCAATGCAATCCCAAGCACTAAAGACACCCTTTGTGGTCAAAGTACCACCACAGTCATCCGCTAAGACGTTAAACTGGCATGTTGCACCAATGACAATAGCAAAGAAACCTTTCATTATCAAGGTGCCACAACAGGCTAGTCAAATAACAACAACACCTCCTAAACTCCCATTTATCATAAAAGTGCCACCACACGATGGCCCCTCACTTACCCTGAGCCCAACTGTAGGAAATATCTCAACCTCTCCTCCCTCAAGACAACCAACACAACGACAGATAACATAGACTTTGTAGCTACACTGGCCTAGGTGAAACAAACGCTCAAACAAAAGAACACAACCATGAGCTTGTACGATTTGGTCATGATATCATCAGCCCATCGCGAAGCCTTAGCACAAACATTAGCATCTGTTCCTATCACAGAGGACATCCCTGCTAACATGGAATCCATCCATGCAATGATTTCACAACACACACCACAAGGATTCGATTCAAACACCTTAGCCTTCCGCGATGATGCAGTTAAACTCAACCCCGAACGAGGGGAAGTCACAATAGCTCCATTGTTGATTAGCATACGTGTTGGGCAATGTACCATTCGCAGAGTGCACATTGATGATGGCGCGGCAAAAAACATAGTTCTATACTCCGTCATCGACAAACTAGGCATGGCAGATGAGATCATGCCAATGGAAACCAGATGTTTAAAATCGTTCAACGGATCACGTGTCACAGTTAAGGGAACAATCAACTTAGCCTTTGTGCTAGGAGAACAATTCCCCACCAGTGCAGAATTCACTGTCATAGAAGAGATGCCCAGTTTCAACATGATTCTTGGTAGACCTTGGCTCGCACAACAACGAGCTGTTTCCTCACTGATACATCAAGAAATCCGCCTTTCATACGAAGGTGGACAAGTGATCATACACGGTGAAAACACTCCCTTTCAAGTTGACCACAACATAGACATGTCACAGTTCTTGAAAGAGGAGTCTCTTAAAGCAACACACACGAAAAAAAACGCAACACCTAGAGCCAAAATTCCTGAACAAGCAGCAACAACCAACACAATATTTAAAGCTAAAACACCTGAATGAGTGGTGAAAACCATAAGCCCCCCAGTGGAGCCTAAGCCTAAAATGCTTCCAAAACCACATCCAGTTAGGAGACAACCACTCAATCAAGACTCCCTTGTGGCCAAAAACACATCTTATCCCTGTCCACTCTTCACCTTTGTTCATTGTGCATACGTCACCTTCATTTGCATTGTACTAGCCTACGCATTTACATGTGGCCTGAAAAGGCCTTAAACTACCACCATTTCTCATTTTTTTCTATTTACTTGTGCATTTCAGTTCATGTTTTCTACAGTTGCTATTTAACATTATTTTCTCTAGTAGCTTTTGTTTACAGGATCATACAGATGCACATGCATGCATCCACACAGAGCAGTCCTAGCATCATGACTTAAAACTGATACCACAGAATATCCTGGCGTCATGATGGTAAACTAACACCATAGAGCTTTGTCCGACATGACACTAAACTGTCACACTCATTTACCAGAGTCCGTTAAGACTATAAACTAGCTTGCCTCTTCATAGTCCACCACGACTATAAACTAGCATCGTACCATCCGCTATGACGATAAACTGGCAACGTCCAATGGATTATGACGTAAAACTAACCCACGACAGTCCGCTAAGACTATCAACTGGCAAGATCATTTCTGGCACATTCATCTATGGCTGTAATTCATGACATTTCTTCATCAATGCCTACTGCATCATTCATCACACCGGCTTTGACAACACTGCTGCTACTCATTTTTTTTACCTTAAGTTTCACATGATGCCTCCATTCACATTAGTCACATTCACGTCTGAAATGTTCACTAACTCATTCACTTGTGGTCTTCTTGTCTTCTTGGAGTTGTGTTTGCAGGATGACACCCAGTGGTGCTCATACACGGATACACTTCATCATGGTGACAAGGTGCCACATTGTTTCTGATGCACCCAACCAGGTTAATCAATCTATTCAAAAGTACATTCCCCATTCCCAATACATTCTCCATTTCCCCAACACTCTTACTCCATTTCCTACCTAGTTACAGTTCCCAGATACATNACACTCTTACTCCATTTCCTACCTAGTTACAGTTCCCAGATACATCTAGTACATCCCAAAACTTTGAGCACACTATTACACGTTGCGACACTCTCAAGCAATTGCAACACACAATATGGCACATGAACATGAGTGCAAAATTGAAAGAAAGCTCTTGCCAAGAAACAAAGAGACAAGAAAAAATGAAAAACAAAAAAGAAGAGAAGAAAAAAAAAGGCAAAGAAAAAGAAAAGAGCAAAGAGCAAAATGAACCACAAGACCCTTGGCACTTCCCATAAGTCTCAGGCCGGAAGGCAGTTGTCTTGGAAACAAACACTCATGTCTCAAAAGCTCAAGTAACATCTCATTGTGCAGCTTTGGCTCTCCACCAACAGGTTCTCTTTAACACCAAACAAGGGGCCTGTTCCTCCAGAGAACACAACCCACCATCATGCAGCCAACCAGTCCTCTTAAACACTAAACAAAAGTCTTGTTCCACCCAAGGACGCACATCTCATGTCTTGATTCTGAGTCTGCTAAACAATGGCTATTGACAAGGATCAGCATGACCTGTATACACACCAGAGCATCCTCTTTACCATGCACAATCCCTTGATTAGTTTCCAATCCCCACAATTTCCATTTCCCTATCCAGCTACAAACTTCATTTTCCCAATCCCATGTACTACTGAACACGGTGTGATGACATCTAGCCAAGTGTGGAAGGACAATGCTACTAAGTTGCTTATGGTGTTTTGTACTTCTTTGTCGACACTTCTCGAGTCGATTCCTCTAAGAGTCAACAAAGAGGGGCCAATGAAACACCACAAAATTCTGAGCTTAGTACTTCTCCAACAAGAATCGAGCTAAGTCATGATGCTCCCCCGCATGACTGAAGCTTGAGGACCTCACAGGTAGCTTCAAACGGAGTCAAACTGAGCAAGAAATGGTTCCCTAGGATCCACAGAAGACTACGATGACATCTGGCATCAAACCTGGCAAATCTTGAGCCCAAAATACTTGGTTTTCACTAAGTATGCATCCTGTACGCTGGCCTATACACGCCCAGCGTACAACAACTTTTGGGCCCAAAAAATAAGTCAAAACATGCCAGAATTGAGCATCTGGACCCCCCAGGACCTTCCCCAAGGTCCCCAGTAGCTCTCAGGCACTTGAAAATCAAATTTTGGGCTCCAAATGATGGTCTTTCATTCCTATACGCCCAGCATATACGCTCAAGTTCACATCCACAGCGTATACGCCCAGCGTACATGCCCAACGTATACGCCCAACATAAACACCTCACATGTACACTCAAAAAGTACAACTAATGAATACTCCTGACATGCAATCCCCGAAGACGGCATGGAGATAGCACTGCAGAGCAAGACTTGGTACAAGGCATCAACTCATGAACAGAGCAACCATCAACGTATACGCCCAGCATCCACAGCATATACGCCCATCAACCACAACGTATACACCTAGCGTATACGCCCAGCATGCTCAATGTATACGTCCAAAGTCTATACCCACTAGATACAACGTATACGCCTAGTAGAGGTAGCATGCTATACACTTGTAAATTTTGTTCTTTCACACCCGGTCAATGCGCCACGTGTCACCCACCCGAGTCTAATGGCTAAACCTGTATAAAAACCCCAATTTTTCATTAGATCGAGGTTGGCAATTTTGAGCAAACTAGAGAGAAAAATAGAGACACTAAGAACCAGAGCAGAGATCCTATACATTGTACCTTTCCCTGCACGCTGAGCATACAGCCTCTACGCTATGCCTGCAGTTGAACCAGCACACAGTCATCCTTGCATCCACTGGGGCTATTCATCTGCCTTGTGTCAAAACCACAACTACGTTAGACCGGTGCATTGTAACTCTCATTTTGCAATAATATTGCTACATTTTCTGCTTAAAATCTGTTACATTTTTTCATTAATTATTACATGTTTACTATTTACGCCCTCGTACGTTTACGCTCTGTTTCCATCAGTTACGCTGTTTACATTTCGTTATACATCTGTTACGTCGTTTACATATAACCCAGCGTATAGCACCTCGGTGTACGTTCGGGGAAATCCTTGCCTAATCCCCGTGCGGACCACTCAAGGTACTCTGCCTTCGTTAATTCCAGCTTGCCCTCAAGCGAAGGTAGGGTCTTCTGTGCATGTCCGGACATCTCTAGGTCTTTGTTTCCTTCCAACCGGAGACCGAAGATTTTAGACGGTACACCCATGATTTCAACTAATCATGCATGGGATGAGGTTTCCATATAAATAAGAGGAGGGGAATCACATTAGTCACAAAAAATCTCTAGAAATGCTGCATCTTTTCAAGTGCAATTAGAAACTAATGAAGGCACCACAGTAGTGATTATGCAACACAAAAATGTAGCTGGAGTAGTAGAAGTGGTCACAAAACACATTAAGGAATAATTTAATGTCCTTGTTGTGCCACCGGTGGATCTCACAAGAGCACGTGATGCTCAAGTCTTAGCCAGCCCCTCAATGACTCTTGCGGAACCTAAGGATGCTCTAGATCGATTACTACAAACAAGACAAGTAATGATGTCCTTATTTAACATCCCTCAAGATGTCACAGTAGCATAATCAGACCTCATTTCCACAAAAGGAAAGCTATTCATGGCTGAGGTTGGGGCCGAACATGCAGAAGATGAATTGAGAAGACTCTAAGAGAAGTTCGTCACTCTACAAGCCGCACAGTGAGATCCATCCCAACTTATCCCAGTTGACTAGCTAGAGTTATTTTGGATGGAGCAACTGAATAAATTATTATAAGAGAATAAAAGTGTAGCAATGGAGAAAGAGAAGTTGATTGGGATGCTTCAAAGGCACAGGCCCAAATGTATGCACATGCTAAAGCACTCAAGGACTTACAATAAAAAAATAAACTTCTTGCTACCGAGAATCTTTGGTTGACCACAATTGAAAAAAAAAAGAATTTTTTCAAGGAGAATTTTCAACAAATGTGAGAACAACTAATAAGGGTCAACCAAGACATGAATCACTTAGCCAGAGAGAACAGGACCCTCTCAATAGAGGAGGTATAGGTCATCCATCAGAAGATGGCCATTGAAATAAGCACGTGGAAAAATGAAGCTAAGAGACATAAAAATTTGAAGGAACATTTCTAGGACCAAGTGGGGATGTTCATGAAAATCATTAAAAAAGAGATCCATATTGCTAAGACCCATATCAACACTTTCAGTGCTCAAAACATTGACTAGCAGACCATACTGGACACTTATGCCTTTGCCCACCAAGCAGAACTAAAGAGCTGGGACCTGTAGTTCCAGGATCTCACTAAATATATGGAGTTGGCAAACCTATGATATGTCAACTTAGCCATGTTAATAGTAGGATACTCAAGGAAAAAGTTAGAAAACCAAGTAGCTACCACCTATGCCAAATATGAAGTAGAATTTGTTGAACACAAAAAGACACTACAGAAATTAGAAGTAGCAAATTCTGAGTTAGAGGTGGTCAAACCCATCTACCAAGGTCAGAAAGATGTTGCTGCAGATTTGGCTCAATAGCTCACAGATTATCATGAATGTAGAGACAAAGCCAAAGACTATGAGAAGGAATGACAATTGTTTACAACTTGGTACATCAAAGCCAATAAGATGTTTCTGCAACTGTCATGTTCATGGAGGTGCCAACTCCATCAAATATCATAACATTAGCATGGATGGCACATGATTCCCTAACCGAAGAAGAAAAGCTTTAGGCACTCCTTCAAAGGTATTCATTTCCAAAGCCTAGATCATAAGATAAGGGGAAGAAGCCCATGGAGGAGCCACCACCACCAGGAACCATATGAGTTCTAACAATTTTGTCTTTTGCAATTTGTGTTGGTGTCCTAATTGTGTTTTGTTTAATTCCACACTACGGCATGAAATAATTCATAGTTAGTCCATAATCCCATAACTATCCATTGTGTAATCAAATGAACTCATTCTCATTTTGTTTGTTTGACTCGGGGATGAGTTGTTATTCAGTCATTGAGGTATGATGAATCATGGTTTGCTAGGCTCCAATATTGGATACACGATATCAAGTACACGATATCGCACCCTGGGTAATGATATCATATACATGATATCATGATTCCTATGTTAGCCTATAAATATAGCACTCGAGCACACAGGAAGGGGATCTTTGGTAAGTCTTTAGGGTTGAGCCTATTTGTCAATTTTTAGTTAGTTTTTAGTTCCTTTTCCCAAGTGCATGCCTACAATGTGATGTTTGTAATTGTACAGACCTTTGTTCAAGTGTGATGTACTTGGACACGCACACAATTGGCAATAAAGATCGACATTACTTCATCATTATAGAATTCACTTAGCTTTTCTTTTCTTTAATTTTTAATTATTTATTATTGTTTTTATAGTTTATATTTCCTTTATTATCATTTACACTTTCTATTGCTAATGTTGAATGAGTACATCTTAATCACGAACATTTAAGTGTAACTACTTGGTAACCCAGTAGCGTATCTAGTAGTGCTCAAGTAACATGCACTTGATAATCCTAGAAGTAGTACATGAGGTCAGGATGTGTACGGATGATTAAGGATGGATGCTCCTCACACATAAGTTAGTTTAGATTTACTTCATACTGCTTATTAGCTGAATCAAGATTATTTTTCATTGTCTTTAGGAGTAGCATAGTGTTAGAAATTACATCATACACCTCACTCTGGACTAAACCATATGTGACAAAGCAAATACTAGTCCAAGTGGGAAGACAACGAATTGCAATCAACGTATAACTATCTAGGTGCCACAACTAGTTCATCTGCAGAGTTTGATCGAATCACACATACACGCTCATATTCGTATGGTTGAGCATAGGGGTACCTCACCGCTCATTAGTTAATTAAGTTAAATAATCAACTTCTTTATTATTATTAGGGGTAGCTTAGGGTCAAACATCATCAATTATCATATGCCTCACTTTGGACTAAACCATACGTGACAAAGCTACCACTAGTCCAAGTGGGAAGATAGTGAACTACGATCAAGACATAATAATCTAGATACCATAACTAGTCCCATCCACAGAATTCGATCCGATCATGTGTGAACACTTGTGATCCATATGGTTGGGCATAGGGGTAATTCGCCACTCATCAGTATAGAAACTGAGACCAGATGCTTATGTTAAGATTGTTAGTTATTAAGTAGGAATCAGATTAGTTAAATTGGTTAATGAATAGAGTTTCGACTTGTTATCAATCGTAAGCAAAAAAAATATAAAATAATAAAAATCATGTGCCCCAATTACACTTAACCATACAACTAAGCTTCACAAGTGCAGTTGGGAAGAAAATGATCATCACGATTAAATTTTACTTCTTAGAACCAGTGTACTTAGGAACTTAAGGTCTATGGAATTTGACCAGATTGCACATGAATGCTTGTAATTCATATGGTTGGGTGTAGGGTATACTTGCTGCTCATTAATAGGAATAACAAACATTTTAAATTATAGTTTAAGAAAACTATATTACATAAATTAACAAAAGTAACATGTATATAAATACCATATATGTTTATGGTTGCATGTGATTCAATGAAAAATTGAAAAAAAATATATAGTATGTTCATGTGAAGCATTTTATACATTTATTATGTTGATTTTTAGGAATTCAATAAATCACAAAATGATATAACATAAAACATTGTATAGATTATTCTTGATCAAAGATGTTAGTATTGCAACTAGGTACTTGGAAGTGCATGAAGGATTTAAGTTACTAGATGTTGACCAACATGTACTTATGAGGGCTTGTTGGGTGGTAAATTTTCATAGCCCAAGAAGAAAAAGTTAACAATATAATGTAGCACAAGATGCTAGGATTACAAAAAATCTAAAATAATTTTTACTTTATCAAATATGCTAATCTGCAGGGCAAAAATAGGTATAGAGTATTTGTAGATGGGTTTGGATGAAGAAATTCAAACCACTAATCAAAGCATCATAATTGGCTATGATAGTCATAATGCAGGTACCCATTTGCAACTCCTATGTAAGGCAATAGAATAATGAAATACTTTACTATTCACCCTTACCTTCTTGAGTTGTTCTATCTTGTTCCTCTATTAGTGTTGGGCTATTTTGTCTTGCTCTAACAATACTAGTTATTTGATTTTGCTTTACTAATAGAGCTATCCTATCTTACTTCACTAATTAATAACCAAGAGACACCCTTCTCAAGATGAGATAAATTTATAATATTTGGAAAATGTCAATAACACTTAGAGCCCACTTATGATAAATAGCT
This sequence comes from Gnetum montanum, assembly GCA_015680685.1. NCBI lineage: Eukaryota > Viridiplantae > Streptophyta > Gnetopsida > Gnetales > Gnetaceae > Gnetum > Gnetum montanum. The sequence goes on along the minus strand of MNCI01015984.1, from coordinate 1,308,513 downwards.
ACCTAAGTAGTTTTTCTTGTCCTTTGTATATTTCTCGACAATGTTATGGTATACAAAACACAAACTTTTGAACTTTATCTTCAAACAGGAAAAATTTTGGCACATGTTGGATATAAGTGCACCACAAACCATAACATGACTCTGTAGTCTACTAGTGTAAGGTGAGTTATATTCTAGACTTTTTTATTACTATTATTACTAATATACAATGTTCTTATATGAAATGTAGAAAAAGAAAGAANACAGTCTTATTTTTAAAAGGTAAGGATCATCTTTAATAATAGAATATAAGTTATGCATTGATTCATGATTAAAATAACTACATAGAGAGCACATACATGATAACATCAAAGTATCATTGACATTACTTAGTAAAAGGAAAAGCCAAACAGTTTTGGGATGCCAATACTAATTTTCACTCTTTTGACCAATCCTTTAAAACTTTCATCAAGTCTTAGTTTTACTAGAAATGCTCATTTAGATTTTCACTTTCAACAAAAGTTTTCTTATAAATCAAAATTTATGAATAAATAGTCAAATAAAAAATCATAAATCTAAATCAAAATTTAGGAAGAAAAAATAACAAGTAAAAAATCATAAATCTTAAAAACAAATGTGAGAAATAATACAAGAAGCATTCCTCATTCCGTATAAGAAAGTAAAAAAAGACAATTAATATCTATTGAGGTGGTCGATAAGCATAAATGAACCAACAAAAATTAAGCCTTATTCCAATGGATATGCCTAGGTGCTTACATAACATAATTGGAAGGGAAGGAGCTCAACATTGAATTGGACTCCTCAAGTCCATGGGTAAAAAATAATTTTACACATGCTACCCTCAGAATTTTGAGTCGTCCTGTTGAAAGGGAAATAGCTCAACGTTAAACCGTAAAAGCAAGACGACATTCCACCACCTCTAACATTTTGAATCGTCCTCCATGAAAAGAAACTCCTTCCCACAGAACAGATGCAAAGGCGGTTACACAACGTTGAATTTCCTTGTAAAAGATTTTAAAAAAAAACGTAAAAGAATCACATGGATAAGTAACTGCAAGACAAGAGGCTTTCATTTTCATTTTCAAGAGGAACGAAAAATTTATTGGAACTACTTTTCCATACTTATTTCCAGCCACAGAAATTCTGTGGAGAGTCCTCCATACGTCTGCATTACGAAAATGGACAGCTGCACCATACTTTCATGTTAACCATATCATGTCTTGTGGATAAGAAAAATATTGGGTGGCTTTCACATCACACTATTTATCAGGTAGAACGCTGCTCATTAATGGAGTAACAAAAGAGCTAAGAAGCGCTAGCAATTTCTTTGAATTTTTGTAAGACAGAGCTGGTCTTCAGGTTCAGTGGTGTAAGTCGTGCCTTGCCTAATTTTTGATGAAGCAGCTGAAAGAGACTGCAATCGGAACATGAACCCAGAAATGAGCGCTTTGAATTATAATCCCTTCTTCTTTGAAAAGTTGTGTCAGACATTCCTAAAGTCTTCACAGAATTTGGGCTCTATAAGGAAGTATCTACAAAAATACCATGTCTCTCCAGTTAGAACTTAGAACTGCATGGAAAGTCCGCTCAAACAAAAATTTGGGTCAAATATTTTGGTCCATTGAGACTTGAAACTTATTGTAGCAATGCATGCATGGAACTTAGGATTTTGGAAAAATTTCAATTGGAATTAATCTATCCTTGTTTATCTGATCTTTCATAGACTGCAACATTGTTGTAATAAATTGGGTTTTTAAATGTTGTTTTCTGTTATTTATACAATTAAAAATTTGAAAAATATTAGCTAAGAGAAGTTTAGAGTGGGTAATTGCTAGTTTAGTTATATATTTATAATGTAATCTAAAATTTGGGCAAGAGAACCTTTTCTCTATCAAAAATAAATGATAAAAACTTTTTGTCTACAACTTGATAACAGTATTTTAAGTTTCCATGTTGCAAAATGATTAAGAAAAATACAGCAAGAAAAATATTATTCAAATAATAATGAATTTATTTGATGAAGATTTACCTATTTAATACTTTAAATATGGAATATCTCTCTTGTTCTTGTATATTGTGCAGTTTCCATCAATCTTTTTATTATTTTTCAACTTTAAAGTATACTATAAATAGAAAAAGTTAAGTTATTGATCATTAAAAACAAATTATAATAATATTTTATATATAATTAGAACTTGTAACTACATTGCTTTGTTTCATAGATGAAAAGGGTTTAAATAGACATAAGTAAAAATTCAATGTAAGTTTCATGTATTACAAATACATACAACATAAAAATTTCGCAACTAGCAACAAATATTTTTAAAAGAAAACATATATTAAACTATACAATATGGAATGGTCAATAAAGGATTAATGTTACTTCACTTAGTATGAAAGCATCAAATCTGGCTACGATTAACTATTTACAAAAAGATGAGAAATTTTACTCCTGAAAGTAAAATAAATATGAAAGTAAAATAAATATAAATGAGCAGAGCATTCTTATGGATTTTTCAGGGAATCAATTTACATGATGACAGAGTTCACCGATTACTTTTAGAGAACATTTCAACCAAAACATGCTGCATTTTATGAGCTTTGAAACCAAATACACTTCACTAACTCTTTTAAAATAATAATTAAAAAAAGATAAAATAAAAAGGCAGTCAACCTTAAATCACCAAATATAATCAAAACGTGGAAGAACGAGAAACAGGAAGCTTGGAAGCCTGAGCTTTGATATCAATGGAGGTGAGCAACCCAGAGAGAGAACTTTTCAACTGTAGTGGTTTTTGTTCCTCAACAACTTCAATGCAAATTTTGCGGATAAGTCCCTCCACTTCTCTCATGGTGGGTCTTGCATGGGGTTCTTGGCAGCAGCACCAAACTCCCATCTTGAGCAGTTCTTCCAACACTACAATATTTGCATTGCTCAGAGTTGAGATCTCATGCTGTCCCTCTCTGCCACATATGAGAGGGTACCAATGCTCTGTCCCTTGCATCAATGCCATGGAAACCCACTCAGAAAGCCTCTGCTCACCCAATATCTCCTCATCTGTGGGTCTGGTTCTTGTCAGCACTTCCAACACCACCACGCCAAAACTGTAGACATCTCCTCTGCTCCAGGGCTCCACCCCTGTTCCATACTCTGCATTTCATTTCATTGAAAACATCAGTTCACCCACCTAACAAAGCAGTCCATTACAAAAACTACTATGATCTCTCATCAATAAAAATAAAAATTAAAAAAAGTTACTTAAGATGGATGGATGGTTACCAGGAGCTATATAGCCAACAGAGCCTTCTAATCTAAGAGACGGTGCCCTATCTGAAGTTTGCAAAATCCTTGCCATTCCGAAATCAGAGAGACAAGCAGTCATTTCCTCGTTTAGCAGAACATTGTGGGGTTTCACATCACAGTGTATTATGGGAGGACAGCAATCATTATGCAGGTAAGAAAGAGCACTAGCAATATCTTTGATGAAGAGGAGTCTAGACCTGAGGCTGAGTGGCATAAGTCGCCCGTAGCGTGACGATAGATGAAGTAGATCATGGAGATTGCCATTTGGCATGAAATGCAGAATGAGAGCTCTTATATTCTCCCCACAACATGCAGTGATAATCTTGACAAGATTTCTGTGTCTGATCTGCCCCAAAGTGTGACATTCTCTCAAAAATCTTATCTCAGCAGCAGTTCGTTGTTGGTCGTCCTCCTCCAAGTCCAAGCCATAGAACAGCTTGACAGCCACAAATTCTGAACTGGGCAAAACTCCACGGTAAACGCGGGCAGAACCTCCAGTGCCGACCAAATTGTGTTCGCTGAAGTTGTCTGTTGCAACAGCCAGTTGCTGCTCAGACAGTCTTATAAACTTCGGATCTACCAAAGATATGATTTTGTCGTTTTGAAGTGATTTCAATTTCCGGAATACGAGCCACCATAATAGCCCTGACAGACACAATGCTGCAAGCCCTCCCAAGACAATGCCTCGGTTGAGTATGAAAAACCTTCCTTTTCCTTTGTTGATGAAGCCGTTTCCTTTTGCTTTGTTATTAGATGTACAATTGGAATGAAGCCTGGAATTTCCTTTGAGGATTACTGTCGTGGAGTTATCTATGCAAGGGACAGATCCTTCAAAATCATTGTAGGATAAATCCAACTGAAAACATCTTACTGAAAGCAGCGACAACGGGAGAACACCACTTAAGGCATTGTGAGAAAGGTTACAGTGACAAAACTGATCGCCGCGGCTGACGTCTGACAATATTGTATATAGATTGTTTGGAATGATTCCAGTCAAGATGTTACTAGAAAGATCTAAATGACATACTGAAACCGGGAATCCTGCTTCAAAAGGGATGGTACTATTTAAGAGATTATGAGACAGATCTAAAGAATAAATTGAGGACAGGTTTTGAATAAGAATTACACCACGTAAATCATTATAGGAAAGATCTAAAGTCTCGAGGGAGGTCAGGTTTTGAAAAGGGGGAATACCACCACTCAAATGATTATGAGAAAGATCTAAAGAATAAATTAAGGACAGGTTTTGAATAGGAATTACACCACCTAAATGATTATGAGAAAGATCTAAATAATGTAAGGACAAGCTTTGAAAAGAAGGAATGGATCCTGTGAGAGTATTGGATGACAAAAAAAGAATCGCCAGAGGGGACATCTTGCCAACTTCTGATGGAATAACACCACTCAAATTATTACTGTCAAGGTGAAGATCCATGAGTTTAACCAGATTTGCAAAGGAGGCAGGAATGGATCCTGTGAGAGTATTGGATGACAAAAAAAGAATCGCCAGAGGGGACATCTTGCCAACTTCTAATGGAATAACACCACTCAAATTATTACTGTCAAGGTAAAGACCCATGAGTTTAGACAGATATGCAAAGGAGGCAGGAATGGATCCTGTGAGAGAATTGGATGACAAAGAAAGAATCTGCAGGGAGGACATCTTGCCAAGTTCTGATGGAATAACACCACTCAAATTATTACTGTCAAGGGAAAGAAAGCGGAGGTTAGACAGATTTGCAAAGGAGGCAGGAATGGATCCTATGAGAGTATTGGATGACAAAGAAAGAATCTCCAAAGAGGACATCTTGCCAACTTCTAATGGAATAACACCACTCAAACTATTATCGCTAAGTTCAAGCCAAAATAGCTCAGAAAGCATTCCAAGTGAAGCAGGAATGGATCCATGAAAATGATTACCGTGTAGGTCTAGTCGTCTCAAATAAGAGAGGTTCCCAATGAAAGAAGAAATCTGTCCTTCCAAAAGGCCGTCTGTCAGATCAATTGCTTGAACAGAAGAAGAGCTGCAGTTATTTAGATAATCTCGGTCACAGCAGCTAATGCCAGTCCAGTTACAAGGATTTGGGGAATTTGGCGTCCAATCCTGAAGGGAACCATATGGATCAGCTGTGATGAACGACTTGAATGCAAGAAGAGTTTGCACTTCATTGCCATGGATGTAAGGGATGAGCAAGGATATTCCTAACAATAACAATGATACACAGAGAGACATAGTTAACGATATAGCAATTCCCTGAAGCAGCTCAAAACTGGAAACGGCAATTTCTAAACCTTTGGTTCGACTGATCATGGATTATGTGGCCGAAAGTTATCATTCTTATAGAGCCAAAATATCTCTGTTGGATGAACTTTCCAACGCATTTCCACCTTTATCTCAGCCTTTGCCAGTAAACCGTGTGGACGTACTCATTGCTAACGTACGTGTTAGTTTGTATGAGCTTCAGGGTTATACGACAAGTTAAATTCACGTATTTACGCGCCTGCGGCGTCACTTTTTTATGGGCAAATAATAACCATACAGGTGCATAAAAATTGAACAGACTCTATGTTATCCATGAAAGATAAAACCATAGCCATAGCATTCTTGGTCAAATAGACGCTATCATTTCAAATAAAAAACATGGAAATTTCGTCCAGCAGTAGCAGAAAAAGAAAGACGAGAATCAAAGTGAATCCAAGAAAATGATTTCAATCTGAAGACGTATGGAAATTTCATTTACCCTGCTTTAAGCCTTTGGACATACTATGAAAAAAGGAAGGTTCAGCCTTCTTTCCTCTGCCGAACGTGAGAGGCACGGTTTCACCGAGTGAAACATAAAAAATACATGAAAAGAAAAGTCATATATCTCGGTCAAGCTGAAGTGAAGCCAAGGAAAAAGACAAAGGTGCGGTGTAAGTCATCAATGCATTTGAAAGCGAACACTTTATTTCACGTACAGGTAAGAGACAAAGGGCGCTGCAAGTCATCAATGCATTTGAAAATGAACACTTTATTCCACGTACCGTATTCGGTAAAAGACAAAGTCATCAATGAATTTGAAAGTGAACGTAGGTTTGTAAATAATTAACTTTAAATAATTTTATCTTGTGATTCATTTGTGAACATTATTAGTCCTGAACTTTCTTTCTTTCTTTACATGCTAGTTCCTGAAATATCTAATATTTTTTTAAGAAAATTAAAATTTTGGATACATCATAATCAAAGTAACAAAGTTAGGCATTACATTAGAAATTTTTTAATAAATAAAAAAAATTAATAACCAGCTTTTGGTGGTTAATTTCAAAACTAAAACATCTATTGAATAGTAGAAATGTATGTATTATGAGTTATGAAAACATCATTAAAAAAGTGTTCTCAGTAATATTTATAACAAATCAATTAAATTTCAACTTCAAGATTTCATTTCTATTTAATGTTATTTAAATTGAAACATTGTATGAGAATATGGTATTCATTTTCAATGTTTTACATGTTTCAAATGAAAAGATCTCATTAATTGTTTATTGTAAATTTTAATGAAACCTGTGTTTTATTTAAACCATAGCCAATGGTAGAAACAGCTTACTTTGAAATCTTAATTCATTTCCGGAACTAAAATAAGATTAATACATGCATAAATCAAATCCATTTTAGATTGGATTAGCTGAAAATGAGCAATTAAAACAAATATCTTAATCTATTAATTTTGAGAATGCTAGAAAGGCATCCATGTACAAAAATAAGGTTTGCACAGAAATATAACCATGTCTATGCTTTCAATGCTCCAACCTTTCAATGGCCATTGCTTTTTCTATATGCTTTCAATGCTCCAACCTTTCAATGGCCATTGCTTTTTCTATATGCTTTCAATGCTCCAACCTTTCAATGGCCATTGCTTTTTCTATAGGGCCCCGTAATTCTTAGTCCCAACCCTCTGCAATGAGCATTTTCCCTGAGTTCAGTGCAGGATATACATGTTATTCCCGTACAACCAATTTGAAAAATAAATAAATAAATAAAAGAATGACAGAAACAGATGAGAGTGGGGAAGTAACAACAGAAAAGAAACTTATCTGGACTACTTTTCAATGCTCCTTCCACACAAATTCTGTGGAAACCCTCCATTTGTGTCATACTACGTTACGTTTGGATTATGGATTTGGGCACCTGCACCATACACTCATGTTAAGCATATCATTATTTTAGTCAAGAAAAAATGGGCTGGGCTGGCTTGCGCATTGCAGTGTCTTTATCAGGGTAAAAGGAGCAGTCATTGTCATGGAGTAAAGAAAGACCGTAAGAGGCCTAGGCTGGCTTGCACATTGCAGTGTCTTTATCAGGTATAGGAGCAGTCATTATCATGAAGTAAAGAGAGACCGTAGCAATATCTTTGAAATTTGACGAGATGGAACTGGTTCTTATGCTCAGTGGCATAAGTCTTCCATTCCTTAATTGTTAATAAAGCAGCTGAAAGAGACTGTAATGGCGACATGAACTGGTACCGAAAATGTGAAACCAGAAAAATCAGAATGCTTTCTTTTAAAAGTTGTCAGACATTGGTCAAAAAGTTGTGTCAGACGTTGGTCAAAGGCTTTTACAGAATTTGGCTGGCTTGGGTAAGGAAGTATCGACGAAGATACCGTAGAACTGCAATGGAAGGTGCCCTCAAACAACAAACAAAACTAAAAGAAAAATCAAGATGATATTCCACGCATGCTACTATTCAACATTTTGAATCGTTCTATTCCTTTCACAGACAACAGTTGCGAAGAAAATGGAAAATGGCTCAACGTTGAAAGTGCATGTGAAAAAAAATGACATAGATACCTGAGACAGGAAGCTTTCATTTCCAGGAAGCAACGAAGGATTTACCTAAACTACTTTTCAAGATTCACTTACATCCACGAAAATTTTGTGGTGTTAAGAATATCATCGTGTTTTAGCGCTGGCTATCACATCGCAGAAGAAGAATCAGAATGTCTTTTTCTTTGGAAAGTTGCGTGAGACACTCACCATAGCTTTTTACAGAATTTGGTTTGAAGTATCGACCACAATACCAAGTGGACACGTAGAACTGCAATAGCATTCCTTCAAATATCTTGATATGTTGGAACTTTTTTCTTTTTTATTTTTTTGTTGTTTTGTTTTGTCTTGTCTTTTAGGCAAGGTAACTTGGGACTGGCAGCACTGCCTTTACTTGTACTTGTAGAGCAGGGTAGATGTGACATACCAGAGACAAAAATGAAATCCCCAATCGTCAAACTAAGAAATGCATTAAACTTATCATAACAAGGTGGATTTTGGAAAAATTTTAAGAGCAATCTCATCTATCCATGTTTTATCTAATCCTACATAGACTACTACCTTTCCTAACAAATTTGGTTTCTCAATAATGTTTTCTATTATTTATGCAATTATAAATTTGAAAAAATACCAGGTAAAAGGTGTTTAGAATGAGTAATAACACTAACATGTTAGCCTAGTGACAAGGGATGTGAGTTGGTAACCTCGTGTCAGAATTTTTATTTGTGTCTTGATAAGAGTCTTTTAACTTTCCATGTTACAGATGCAAGATGAATTTGAAAATCATGAACATGAATTTAAAATCATGGAGAAAAATCCATTTCAAAGCAAATATTATTAAAATAATTATTTAGTGCTTTGAAATTAAATTTTACATTATATGAATCTTTTTATTATTAAGTCAAAATAACATTAATAATCAAATTTCAAATCTATCTTTATTCTTAAATATCAAGTACATTTATTCTTATATATTAGGTACATTTAGGTTTCTCTCTCCATTTTGAATAAAATTATAACAGTGTGATACTAGTAGATCGGAAATCAATAAACATGGGATAGAAATTGTATATTGCAAGTGTATAAGTGACAACAAATATGTTGAAACAAAATATGTGATAGAAATTGTATATTGCAAGTGTATAAGTGACAACAAATATGTTGAAACAAAATATGTGATAGGAAGCCAACGAAGACATGATGTTGCTTCAACACAGATTTTCATAGCATGATATAAGATTAACTATTTGTAGTACACAAAAATGTGAAGAAATGAGAAAGGTCACCGACAATTTTTCCATAACATATGTCACATCTTCATGAACTTTGAAGCTAAATGCATTTCATTGAGATTATTTTGAAATAAAAATAAAGGAAAAGGGATAAACCACCCAAATCCATTTCACTAAAACTATTTTGAAATAATAATCAAAGGAAACAAATAAAGCTTAAAACAACAAATGAAATTAAGATTAGAATGTAGAAGAATCAGAAGTAGGAGGAGGCTTAGAAGCTTGAAATTTCCTTTCCATAGAAGTGAGAAACCCAAATAAACTATTTTTCAAAGATATTGGTTTTGGTTCATCAACTATCACTTCCATATATAATTTGCACAAAAGTCCATCCACTTCTTCCATGGTGGATCTTACATGGGGTTCTTGGCAGCAGTACCACACACCTATAAGGGTGGATGAAGGCAAATCTATGTTGATTTTCTTCAGATATTTTTGCCCTACCTTGTTATATTTTTATTCGTGTCTATGTTATTTTTTGTCCCATACATATCCCCACCAAAATAAACTAACTTATCACTTTTATTTTTGGGTTTATTTTGTAACCCAAGCAATAATAAGGAGCTCAAAGGGAGCATCCAATATGCCACATTCTTTTGAAGCATAATCTTGAGAGTCATCTCCCCTCCTTTGTAAATTCTCCTTGAGCTTTAATCATCTGAAGCTGTGCTGCTGCTAATAGTCTAAGAATCAATTTTTTGCTGGGGGTTTTCACTTTGAAGGTTTTCCCAAGGTAACTTTATGTTTTTTTAGTTTTTGTAGTTTCTTTTATATTTAATATTATATTGATGCAAGCGATTGGAAATAGTAATTGGTATTGGAGCTAGGTTCCATGCACCACTATTATTTGTTCAAGTAATTGCAAGGAAAAATCATGATCAACTCTATGTCCAAAATTGGAATTGAAAAGTTGAACAAGCCCAACTATGAATTATGGAAGATCAAGATGGAGGCTCTCCTCGTTGAAAAGGACTAGCACAATGCAATTTTGGGATTTAAGCCTAATAAAATGTCCAATGAATAGTGGGAAAAGTTGAACTTGAAGGCGATAAGTACAATTCATTTATGTCTTTCAGATTTAGTATTACTTAATGTTTCCAATGTTTCTTCCGCTAAAGATTTATGGGATAAATTGCAAACTTTGTATCAAACAAATTCTCTAACCAATAAGTTGTTGTTGAAGAAACAATTGTATGACTGTAAAATGGTTGAAGGTATTACCATTACAAAACACTTGAATATCTCTAATACACTGGTCCATCAATTGTAATCTATGGGGGTAAAAATGGATGAGGAAGATCAGTGCATCACACTTCTTAGCACACTTCCAAATTTATGGGAGACATTTCTTATGGCTATAAGTAATACATCTACTAGCTTTATTTTTGATAATATTGTTGATCAATTGTTGTGTAAGGAAGCAAGAAGGAAAACTTCTTCACCTCAAAATGATGTATTATTTATGAAAAATTATGTAAAGACAAAGTTTGTTAAGAGGCCTCAATTTAAGAATAACCTCCAAAATTTGTAAAGAGGCCACCTAAATGTTGGAATTGTGGTAAAGTTGGTTATATAAAGAAATATTGTAAAGCCCTTCCGAAAAAGGGCAAAGAGAGTAATATATCAAAAAGTGATCAAGCTCCTCCTACTCAAGAGGGAGATTTGTATGTTGTCTCATCTTCTGATAATGCTAATGGGTATTCATGGTATGTGGACTCGAGTGCATCTCATCACTACACTTCACATGTTGATTGGTTTAGTGAATATACATCATCTAATATCAAAATGGTAAGATTGGGTAATGATGGTTTATGCAACATTATTGGTTATGGAAAAGTAAAGATTCAGTTTTAAAATGGAGCAGTTAAATTGATTCCCAATGTATGTCATGCTCCAACACTTACTAAAAATATTCTATCTATAAGTGAATTGGATGATGCAAGACTAAATGTTATCTTTGGAAGTGGAAAATGTTCAATACTATAAGGTTCATCACTTTTGGCTTTTGGAATTAAAACATGCAAGTTGTATAAATTAGAAGCCAAGACATTAAAGTAAAAATTAAGTGCATTAGTAGTTATTAATTTAAATTCAAGTATTAATTTGTGGCATAAATGAATGGAACATCTTGGTGAAAAAGGACTTAAGGAACTTTACAAGCAAGGTAAATTTAAGTTTACAAAAGATTCTTTGGATTTTTGCCATCATTGTCTACATGGTAAATAGAGGCGTCATAGTTTTCAAAGAAGTAATGCTAACTAGCATCTCTTCAGATATTAGAACTAATACATAGTGATGTATGTGAACCAACTAAAGATATTAAAACAAGTTCTCTTGGAGGTTCTATGTATTATGTTTATTTTATGGATGATTATTCTAGATTCAACTAGATCTATTTATTAAAATATAATTTTGAAGTATTTAGAAAATTTATAGAATTCAAAGCTCTTGTTGAGAATTATTCAAGAAAGAAAATCAAAATTCTAAGAACTAACAATGGTGGTGAGTTTTGCTCAAATGAATTTAATGCATTTTGTAAAGAACATGGCATTCAAAGGTAAAAGACTATTCTAGGGACTCCTGAACAAAATGGAGTAGTAGAGCACTTCAATCAAACATTGATGGAATGTGCCAGATGTATGCTTAGTGAATCTAATCTTGACAAGCATTTCTAGGGTGAAGCAATAATGGTTGCATGTTATCTTATCAATAGATCTCCTTCGTCAGCTCTTGATGAAAAAATTCTAGAGGAAGTTTAGAGTGGTAGGTCCATTAATTTAAACTATTTGAAGATTTTTGGTTGTGAAGCCTATGTACATGCTCCAAAATTTGATAGGTCCAAATTAGACTCTAAGTCTATCCAATGTATTTTTCTTGGCTATGGACATANCGCACACGATGATTACCTTCACATTTAGAAGAATATGTCCTATTTACTGAAAATAATGAGCCATCAACATATGATAAGGCATGTTCATCTATGCAAAATTCAAAGTGGAAATAGGTAATGGATGTTGAAATGTCATCAAGTCACAAAAATAAATCTTGGAAATTAACTAAGCTTCCATTAGAGAGAAAACCCATTGGAAATAAATGGGTGTATAGAATAAAATTTGGGAATTAATACAAAGCATGACTTGTAGCTAAAGGATTTTCTCAAAGAAAGGGGATTGATTATGATGAAATCTTCTCTCCAATAGTAAAATTAACATCCATAAGATCATTATTGGCTATCATAGTTATTTATGATCTTGAACTTAAACAAATGGATGTGAAAATAGCTTTCCTCAATGGTGATCTTGAGGAAGAAATATATATGCATAAACCTGAAGAATATAAAATTAAAGGAAAAGAGCATATGATCTATTAATTATTAAAATCATTATATGGGCTCAAACAAGCACCAAGGATGTGGAATAAAAAGTTTAATGACTACATGATAAATCTTGCCTTCATTAGAAGTGTAGAAGACTCCTATATGTATGTTAAAAATACAAGTGAAAAATATGTTATCTTCTATATGTCAATGACATGTTAATAGTAGATAATAACATACATGATATTTAGGAGTTAAAATTTCATTTGTCTTCTGAATTTGAGATGAAGGATCTTAGTGCTACACAAAAAATTTTGGACATGGAAATTACAAGGGATAGGGCTAATAAAATACTTTGGCTTGAATAGTTTGCATATGTTGAAAATATTTTTAAAATATTTAATATGCATGATTGCAAGCCTGTGACTATGTCCTATGAAACTGGTATTAAACTTTTAGTTGAACAATGCCCAAAGACAAGCAAAGAAAAATATGTCATGGTTTAAATTCTATATGCTAGTGTGGTTAGTAGCCTTAATATATGCAATGGTCTCTACTAGACCTACTATTGCTTACATTGTTGGAAAACTTAGTAGGTATATGTCTAATCTAGGGAAACAATAGTGAATTATGGTGAAGTGAGTCTTCCAATATCTTCATGGTATTTCAAATTATGGGATCTATTATAAAAATGATTTCGATAGACTTCATGACTTTGTTGATGCAGATTGGGATAGTGATATTGATAGTAGGAAATCTACTAGTGGATATGTGTTTAATGTTTTTGGTGGTGTTATTTCTTGGAAAAGTAAAAAACAATCTTATGTTGCTTAGTCTACCACTGAAGCTGAATATGTTGCTGCTAACTTAGCATGCGGAGAGGCTATATGGCTTCAATGGCTAATAGCTAAACTTGGCATCACTCAAACTTTGATTAATATTGGCTATGATAGTCAAAGTGCCATAAGCATATCCAAGAATCCAACCTTTCATACTCGAATGAAGAACATTAAAATACAGTATCACTATATATTAAAGGAAATTAAAAATAAAAGGATTATTCTACCTAAAATATCTACTAAAGAAAATCTTGCAAATGTACTCACCAAGTCAACTCTTGCTAAAAAGTTTCTTTGGTGCGAATCAACATTTGGTCTTCTTCTGACCCAATTTCCTAAAATTGGTTTGGACTATTGTAAGGGTGGATGAAGGAAAATCTACCTTAATTTTCTTCAAATATTCTTACCCTGCCTTAATATATTTTTATTCATCTCTATGTTATTTTTGGTCCCATACATATCCCCACCAAAATAAACTACTTTATCCCTTTTATTTTTGGGTTTATTTTGTAACCCGAGCCATATATAAGGAGCTCAAAAGGAGAATCCAATATGCCACATTCTTTTGCCACATAAACTTGAGAGTCATCTCCCCTCCTTTGTAAATTCTCCTTGAGCTTCAATCATCTAAAGCTATGCTGCTGCTAAAGGTCCAAAAACTGATTTTTTATTGGGGTTTTTCACCTTGAAGGTTTTCCCTATGGGAACTATGTGTCTTTTTAATTTCTGAAATTTCTTTTAAATTTAATACATATGTTCCATGACAACCGAGGAGATGGCCACTTCGATAACAAGCATACTGCAATCAAAATTTTACAAAGTGGATTTTATTGGCACTCAATATTTAAAGATGCACATAAGTATGTGCAAGAATGTGATAGATGTTAATGAATGGGGGCCATCAAAAGGAGACATGAAATGCCCATATAACCAATTTTGATTATATAACCATTTGATGTATGGGGTATAGATTTCCTTGGACCATTCCCACCATCTAATGGATGTTAATACATTTTGGTTTATATAGATTATGTCACCAAATGGGTAGAAGCAAAAGCCACTCCAACCAATGATGTTAAGATAGTTATAGCATTTCTTAGAGAAAATATTTTAACAAATTTTGGGACTCCATAGGAAATCATTAGTGATCAAGAAACCCATATTATCAATAAAATTATGGAAATGTTCCTTAAGTCTTATAATATCCAACACAAGATAGCTACTACCTATCATCCTCAAACAAATGGCCAAGTAGAGAATGCTAATAGAATTACCTTGAATATCTTAACAAAAACTATATGTGCTAAAGGGAAGGATTGGTCTAAAAATTTACAAGATGCACTTTGGACTTATAGAATTACTTATAAACCAAATCTAGGATATTCACCTTATCAATTGGTTTATGGTAAATCAACTGAAATATCAATCTCTTAGATTAGCCCAACAACTCAACTTTGATGAAGACATGAACCAAACCACTAGAATCAACCAACTTCATGAACTTGACGAAATGTGGCTTCATGCTCTTGATAAACAAAAGATTGTAAAAAAAATAAATGAAAACCTTACACGATAAAAATCTCCTTAAAAATACTTTTTAGCAAGTGATAGAGTCCTTTATAACATGAGATTACATAAATTTCCAAGGAAATTAACAACTAGATGGGAAGGCCCTTATTTAGTTGTCTAATCCCATGCAAATGGAAGTGTCTTAATATCACCTATTGATGATTCCTCAACTACATTCCTAATCAACGGACAAAGGCTTAAGTTATATAATCAACACCACATTGAGGAACCCAAAGAAGATAAACTAATCAAGCTAAGTGATCCAACTTATCCTACTTTAGATGAATTACATAACAACAATCCTTTAGAAGTCTTAGCTCTCAAATGTACCACTCAACAAGACTCTTATGTCATCGAATAAACTAATAAAAAGGTACTTCTAGTCTACAACTTTCACCTTGAAAAATGTAGAGGAAAATAGTATTTTCTATTGTTAGCTATAACTATAAAGACTTCGATAGCATCATGTATGGAATGCAAGGGAGAAGGACAACTCCCCCTACCTTAAGATAGGTAGGTTTAAACCCAAAATCCAACTAAAGGTGAGCATCTTACACATAATAAATTTTAGTTTTTTTAAATAATATTCTTTAAGTACAATGTTCATAAGTCAAGATTACTAAATAGCTTAGTTTAGGGTAATGCTTATTAGTGTTTGGTTTCTATTAATGCTTACTTAGATGAGTCATTAGGGTGGAAAGGGTGTGTTATATTAGACCTAGTTTCTTTGGTGGTAAAGGCATCTACCAATTTCAAGTTAGAATAATGCCATGTGAGCAACCCTTACAAAATGAATTTGGCTTCCACAAGGACCTCATGATTGAAGCTAGACAAATATGGAATGTCTTGAAGAAAAAAGATGATCCCACAAAAACCTTCAATCATGAGCCAAGTCACACTTCCACAAGAAGCTTACAGTTGGGGCGATACTCTAGGCATCCTACAAGGACCCCATTTTGTAAGCAAAGTGTTTAAGGGACAAGCAGCAATTACAAATCAAATCAAGATGCCAAGCGTATAACACTAGTAGCAATGGAATGACTCCTCCATAGTTGGTATCTCAATGGGTAGTGATGAGACACGATATCGCATGCACTACGATATCGCGTACGTGATATCGTGGTCCGTTGCCATATCTATAAATAAGAGGCGACACTCCCCTTATTTCTAATCCTGGTCTAGAAGTACGGAAACTCTGGCAGTTTGAACACTCTAGAGATAGATTATTTTTCTATGTGCCCGTAGTAGGAGTCAAAAAGTGAATGGATCTTTATTCGAGCAACATTGTACCTGAACACAAGTTGTGTACGGCAATAAAGATGAACTTCCTGGATAAACCTTGCAGTACATGGAATAGGATTTTATTTATTGTTTCTCTCTAACCCTTAAACTCCTAGAATGCGGTACGAGTACGACTTGATTACGAGCATATAAGGATGTGTATGGTTAGTCAAGGAATCGGCTGCTCATCACATGCGATATGAGTACGACTTGATTACAAGCATCTAGTATGACTGCTTGGTAACCCAATGGCGTATTCTAGGATCTATGCTTGGTAATCCCAGTGGTAGTTGAACACCCCGATGTGTAAAGTTAGTCAAGGAATCGGCTACTCATCGCACTTAGGCTAGATAGGTTCTCTCAACCCTTTCCTCCTAGTTAGGTGCCTCAATACGACCACTTTGAGCACGTGCATTACACTTGGTGATCTCAGTGATGATTAGCCTTTGGTAGCCACGGTTGCATTGGTTTAGGGTGTGTACGGTAAGTGGGAATGGATGCTGATGCTAGTTAATTTAAACTTAGTTATTAGTTAAAGTTAGTTAGTCTTCTTAACCCTTCACCTCATAGCATAGGAGAAAAACATAAAAAACTATAAAAATCATATACCTCGGACTTACTTAACCATACACCGTAACAATTACAAGTAAGTCTGGGAAGACAACGAATGGTTAACCTTAAGTGTTCCATGAGGCATGTAGGCATTTAGTTTGTGGAGTTTGACCAGATCGCGCATGCTACGCTCATTTTGTATGGTTGAGTGTAGGGGTACCTCACCACTCATCATTGGCGCCATTGCCGGGGACTAAGTGTTTGTGCACTAAGTAGGACATAAGAGGATATTATTTACCTCGTTGGGAGCTTAACCGAACCTTAGGGTTAATCAAACGAAAAAAAATTATATAATGGTAATTAGCACACCTATAAGACATCATGTCTTCTTCTTCTTCTTCTTCTTCTTCTCACAAGAGCACATTGCCTAGGGATAATACAAAAGACAGTCAGGAATCAAAAACACATAGCCAAAATCAGCCAAGTCCTAAACAGTACCAGATAATATATACTCATCCTAATGAGTATGTTCCCAACTTTACTTTCATCCTCCATCAAGATGAACAAATGCACTGGAGGGATTTGCATGGTAACCTAGTGTCACCACTAGATCATGTAATCTCTCACATGCTTCTCAGTGCCTTGGCACAGATTGGCATGACAGAGTTATATGCCGAATACATTGCAAAAGAATTTGACACAAGGAATTATCATCCCACAAAAGCACAACGTATGAGGGACACAAGGCAGGAGAGGCAACATACACAGTCAAAGGGCAAAGGCCTACACATCCTTAGCGAAACGAAAGATGATGGACCCATTATCATGGGTTCTCTATCAAGAGATGTTCCCCCTCCAAATGATGGTGAGGAGGTTGGGTATCAAAACCTATGATCCACGATACATAACACTGGTTCTGATGCCTGTGAACACCAGCTGTTCATAGAGGGAACAACAACTCATGCTAAGGACGAGCAGTTAGATCATTATAACCATCGGGGCCGAAGCAGTCGAAGAGAAGGTAAGAAACATCGTCATGTCGATGGTTCCCCTTCCTCTTCCCCTTCATCTTATCACTCACCCTCTCCTTCCACATCTAAGCGCAGCCACCATGAACATAAAGGTGAGAATACAAGTAAGGCAAAAGAAAAACCTCAACGAGAAAGTCAAAGAGAGGACAAGGGCATGAACAAAGGGAGAGTAGGGAACAACGGAGACATCATAGATGTCATGAAAGAGACAACCATGATGAACCCCTACTGGCAACCTGAAGTATGCTCGATATAACGGAGGCAGTTAGGATTCCAACAAGGCATTTAAAGGATAGTCAGATCAAGTATTTAGACATGAACAACATTCCACGATTTGAAGGGTGGTACAACACTGATCTGCAACATCATTTACAGGCATTCCATAATGCATGCACCTTGTAGAATATAGAGAATGAGTGGCAGAAGCTTAAGTTGTTCCCAAGGAAACTCACCAAGGAAGTAGAGAGCTGGTACCAGTCCTTAGAACTAGAAACCATTAGGAGGTGGAGTACGATGTTCGAGCTCTTCAATAATAAGTATCAAACATACTACAGAGTGTTCAATTTGCGTAAGCAGATCCAAGGATGGAAGCAAGGAAATCACAAACCCTTGGATGTTGCCATGGCCCGTTACTACACATTGTTACATCATTGCCCGGGCCATGGATATGCACAACGGGATCAACTCTACCACATCGTGGATGGGCTCAGAAATGAAACTAGGAGAACCCTTGGGACTTATGCCCAAGGGAGACTATCACAACTTTGAGCCCATGAAGTTCAACGCTTGTTGGAGCAAGTAGCAAAAGAAGAAGATGAACTACAAAAAAGGGAAAGTGCAGAAGAATGCAACCATGATTCCTCTCTTCGAAAGAGGGGAGTGAAATATTTTGATAAAGAGGATGAGTCACCAATCGAAGAGTTGGTGAACAGAAAAACCTTGCCGATTCAAAAACTCAAAACAGAATTATTGGCTAAGGTAGATGACGTATGGAGTTCCTTAGACTCTAGACTTGAAACCATCTTGAAAATTGTAGAAGAGTCTAAGGCAAAACAAAGTAGTGACAAAGGTAAAACAAAGTGGAGAGATTTAGGCCTTGCATATAACAAGGGTAAGGGAAAAATCACTAACTCCAATGTGGTTGTGGATTTGGATTTAGACGATGACAGTGGATGTGAGATCTGCCATTATGAACATCCTAAGGGATGTTGTCCAATCATCTCACATCTACAGGAGTCTAGGGTGTATGCGCTTAATCCAAAACTTAACCAACGGAAAACACCCTGAAGGTTACCTTATCCCCAAGGTAACCCAAGGCAGTTCCACCAACCGTTAACATATTATCCAAGTGGAACTCTGCCACAACCCATCGGATAGCATCATCAGTGGCAATACCCACAGTCATGGGGGATGCCACCACCAACACAACAGTACCCTTACCGGCAGCCTGATCCTTATGGTTATCATGTGCAGCAGCCGATTTCTCCAAGTGACTCTATGGGTCACACAACAGCCCACTATGACTACCAAGTTTGGAAGTACTTCAGAAGGACTCCTTCTCCTCTAGGAGACACTCCATACCCACACCATCCTCCTAATCCATCTGCACCTCTTCCACCAGTAGTAGTTCCCATAACACCTCCTGCTCCAACAATGCAAGGGGAACTTCTTCCTCAACCGTAGCAATGTCACGTTGCGAGAGCTATAAATATTCAACCTGCTACTAGTTCTAATAATTGTTAAAAGAGAAGACCCTTCTTCAGAACCAAAAGCCTAGACAAACTCTTGCAACAACAAGCGGTTGAGCCCTTGTACACTCCTCCACCATCTAACACTTTAGAGCACCCTTCAGTCCAACAGAGCCTAACGCATACAGTTATGTTAACGCATACCGTAACTGACTAGATCAAGGTAGGCCACCTTTCCAGGAAACTAACTGACCCTGGGAGTCCCTTAATCTATCTTCAAGTCACCGGAAATGAACCACATAGGGCTCTTCTTGACTCAAGTTCTGGAGTCAACTTAATTTCACAAGAGATGTATCACGCTTGGAACCTGCCACAACTTAAGAAGAGCAACATTCAACTAGAGCTGGTAGACTAGTCCATCACCATTCCCTTGGGATTGGTGGAGGACATCATGACCACTATGTGTGGTTGGCCTTACCCAGCTGATTTCTTGGTGATTGAAGTGAACAACAACGAAGGGGACTTCCCAATTATAATGGGAAGGGCATGGTTGAGTACAGTAGATGCATGCCTTAGGATTTGTGATCTTTCCTTAGAAATTTCTAAGATAAACATTTATGGAAAGATTGAGAAGAGGAAAGTTCCATGCATCACATACAATGATTCATCGGGTGATGACATGGAGGAAATGCCTTCATGCAATAGATGTGCCCATAAAACTTTGAAACAAAGATGCCTGTATGTAGCAACCACACAACAAGTAGTAGACACCCCGTGGTTGATAGCTACTAGAAGGAGCAAACAAATATGCATGGAACGAACTGAGGAAAACCATGCCAATAATGAAGGCATAGACACATTGGAATATGAGTGTCGCCAAATTCCATCCCTTAATTTAAGAACATCAATGGGGACGAGTTGGGCACTTCTAAGAAATTCAAATAGACGTTCATTATTTCGGATCTCTCCCTCACAACTCAGTCATGGGGGAGATGGCCACCTATGCTGATCATATGGGGCCCTTAGTTCTTTTTCGATTTTTATTTTACAATATTTTTGTTTTACAAGTTTTTTTTTTACACATTTTTTTTTTACACATTTTTGTTTTAAAAATTTCTTTAACTTTTCTCGTTTTTATTTTACAAAGTTCTTTAACTTTTCTTGTTTTTTTTTTTACAACGACGTTATACTTTTCCATTTTTTGTGTGTGTGTGTGTTCCACCATGTAAGTTTGTCACCTAATAAGTGTTCGGAATGATGGTATGAACTGTTGTTTTCTTTTTGATAAACACTTATGGTTAAGACTTTAACTCTTGTTCCAAATGACATTCCTAGAGCCTACAGACTCTTTGAATGTGGGTTTGTCAAGGCATTAAGGGCATGATCCTGATTTGGGGAGGACCCACTAACATTTTTGCAATCTATTTTATTTTGTTCATTCCATCTTGACATCCACTTAATCGATGTTTTAGTTGTCCCTTTTTAGCTATCTTTCTTTCTCCATTCTAACGCTACTGGAGGTTCGCGATTAGTCATGGGGGTACAGGGCCTAATTTTTTCAATTTTCTCCTAGCCTCGAATTTTTTGATTTTCCTCCTAACCCCTACACCTTCGATAGTTATTATTAATATATCTCCTGATCCATATCAGCCATACCACAACCTAGCTAATGAACTTACACCGAAGAAAGGTATCAATTACATGATGATTCATTTACCCTTACTAATATTAGACTATGTTGTGTGTGCAGATGGCAATCATGCAACAACGGATTGGATCTGGAGCAAACACTTGGAATGGAGCAGCGCTAAAGCAGCTATGCAAAGAGCAAGATCAATGGTGCACTTACAGATGGACAACGAAGGCGTAATCTTGGCGTTTGTAGTAGCAACACTTTTTTCTCTTTCTCTCTTTCTCAGCTACCAACTAAGTCCTGATGTCATTGTAATAAGGTGTTCACCCTTGTTGTCATGAACACCAGTTTGTCAAGTCTTGTAATGATGATTCGTTCACATGTCATCCCATTAGGTCCATTTCCCTCAATAATTCCATACCTTCCCAATATTTTGTAAGGAACTCGAGGATAAGTTTTCATTCAATCATGGGGGTATGATAAGATGCAATATCGCATGCACCGCGATATCACAGCATCCGCGATATAGCGTCGTCCCCTATGATATCATGTACGCGATATTGCGGTCCGCCGCCATATCTATAAATAAGAAGCGGCACTCCCCTTATTTCCAATCCTAGTCTAGAAGTACGGAAACTCTAGCAGNTCCGCGATATAGCGTCGTCCCCTATGATATCATGTACGCGATATTGTGGTCCGCCGCCATATCTATAAATAAGAAGCGGCACTCCCCTTATTTCCAATCCTAGTCTAGAAGTACGGAAACTCTAGCAATTTGAACACTCTAGAGATAGATTATTTTTCCGTGTGCCCGTAGTAGGAGTCCAAAAGTGAACGGATCTTTATTCGAGCAACATTGTACCTGAACACAAGTTTTGTACGGTAATAAAGACAAACTTCCTGGATAAACCTTGCAGTACATGGAATAGGATTTTATTTATTATTTCTCTTTAACCCTTAAACTCCTAGAATGCAGTATGAGTATGACTTGATTACGAGCATATAAGGATGTGTATGGTTAGTCAAGGAATCGGCTGCTCGTCACATGCGGTATGAGTATGATTTGATTACGAGCATCTAGTATGACTGCTTGGTAACCCATTGGCATATTCCAGGATCTACACTTGGTAATCCCAGTGGTAGTTGAACACCCCAATGTGTACGATTAGTCAAGGAATCAGCTGCTCATCGCACTTAGGCTAGATAGGTTCTCTCAACCCTTTCCTCCTAGTTAGGTGCCTCAGTACGATCACTTCAAGCACGTGCATTACGCGTGGTGATCCCAGTGATGATTAGCGTTTGGTAGCCATGGTTGTATCGGTTCAGGGTGTGTATGGTAAGTGGGAACGGATGCTAACACTAGTTAATTTAGACTTAGTTATTAGTTAGAGTTAGTTAGTCTTCTCAACCCTTCACCTCATAGCATAGGAGAAAAACATAAAAAACTATAAAAATCATATACCTCAGACTTACTTAACCATACACCGTGACAATTACAAGTAAGTCTAGGAAGACAACAAATGGTTAACCTTAAGTGTTCCATGAGGCATGTAGGCATTTAGTTTGCGGAGTTCGACCGAATCGTGTTTGCTACGCTCGTTTCGTATGGTTGAGTGTAGGGGTACCTCGCCACTCATCAGGCACCTTCACTTCTAATCATTCCTCTTA
Organism: Gnetum montanum; assembly: GCA_015680685.1. NCBI lineage: Eukaryota > Viridiplantae > Streptophyta > Gnetopsida > Gnetales > Gnetaceae > Gnetum > Gnetum montanum. Next base: position 1,285,536 of record MNCI01015984.1, on the reverse strand, counting down.
CTTTGTTGTTTAGTTATTTTACTTTTATTTTATTGTACTTCTTCAAATATTATTTCCTTTTTTCTTTTAAAATTTTGCTATTCCTCTTTTCATTTTAAAGTTATCTTCCCATTTACCATGTTTTCTTTGCTAATTAACCTAGGTATGATCCATACCTTAGCTTAATTAAGGGGATAACCAATTAATAAAGGATATGATAGTAGGGTATAACTAACTTGGAAGCTGAGCCAAGAACAAGTTAGGGAATGAGTTAGATGTAAGTGATTCATCTCGTATCCTTAATCATAGGAAAGGTTTAGACCTTGAGTTTGTAAGACATTCTTACACTTAACAAAGCAAACCTTATGAGGTGATGCTAAGCCTAATCAATCCCAGGTAGGGCCTTCCTAACCAAGTTATATGTGGAATCCTATATAGGAATAAGAATTTATTAATAAAAAAAGAGGAATAAGCCCATATAAATAATCTATAGATAAAATTATAATAATATCAACTAGTATCAATTGTGTTGATTTAGGATGATTAGGATATATCTAAGTATCAATATAATATAGAAGTATTGATGTCTATAGATAAAATAAAACCATTATAGTTTCTTTCTTTATCAAGAGAGATAGAAGTCTTGATGTCTCACTATAATAATAAACAATGGGTTGTCGATTCTAGCAATCAAGACTGGTATGATGGTAATGAAGTCCAAGTTCCCAACAAAACTCTCGATCTTACCAATGAAACTCGATGTCAATATATCAATAGATATCGATTTTCTCTATTAAACTCAAACAAGAGTAAATTTTTATAAATACTTTTCATTTGAAAAACATGGAATCAATGCAAATTGGTATACATATCAATTCTCATAGCTCGAATCGATCTGTATCGATATGTTTTATGATTTCCCAAATGCCTCAAGTTTTATCAGCGCAATTGCAATGTCAATTGATAAACATATCGATCCTTATAATCTAGATTGATATGAATCAATATCTCTTGATATTTCTTAAATGCCTCAATTTTTATCAATGTTGATTCAAAGAGTATCAATATGTCTGCAACCTAAAGTTTCACTATATCAATCTATGTCAGTGCAATAAAGGGAATCGACTTAAAATGCATTGAGCCTAATCAAAGCCGTGATGTGGATCAATTACTGGAAGAGTTAATATATATATATATATATATAATATTAATGAGGTAGTTATTTCTATTATAAATCACCATCCCACTACCTCAAACACTCATTTTTCTCCAATAGAGCTTAGGTCTAAAGCAACATGTTCAACTAGTAAAGGGCACGATAGTCTTTGGGGGTAGCCACAGCAACAAGGAGAAGTCACGATAGCAACATGGATCAAGGTACATTGTGAGAGCCTTGATTTTTCCTTTTCACCCTTATCTTTTTGCTTTCTTGGTTATCTAAAACCTTCATTTTCCTCAGCTCTATTAGAATATTACAAAGAATTACCATTTTCTTTGGAGTTTTCCCCCAATAATTGCTCAAGCAGTTAATCTTGTTTTTCAATTTTGCAACATAAATGGTTGAGTCAAGCAATGTCGGAGAATAGATATAGGTATGCATCCAATGGAAGATTCAGTAGAAAATTTTGATTTTTTAAAAGTTTTTTGTTTATTTATAGATGCCTAGAAGTGAGTAGTTGAAAATAGCCCCATGACATCCAAAGGGTGACTACATAGAGTGGTTCAACCACATTGATGCGGTAGTTCTCTAGTAGTAAGAAGCCATGGGTTGTCAGATTTTTGTCCAACCACCCCTAAACTGGTATGTGTAGGAGGAGGTTCTGAAGTTCTATCAAAACCTCAAATGCCATCTCTGCAAGGCCAACCCTTTGAAGTGCTACCTAGGGTCTTTCATTTAGAAGATAGACATGAAGGTAATGATAGCCAAGATACAAGAATGGTATAGACTGGTAGCCCAAGGCAACAACATCTTCAAACTAAAGGCCAATACTAAGGAAAAATATGAATTGTTCCATTAGTTCATTGGTGAGAGCAATAGTGACCAACTATAAAACCAAGGCCTACACTTTTTGAACCTTTGGCCAGAGCACAAGGTGATGGCTAGGATGATTATTACTAATTCCCTACCATCAACCCATACCACTTATGTACTTAGCCCTACACTCCATGTGATGAAGCCATTGAAGTATGGGGAGGAGGTAAATTTTACCTACCTCCTAATTAAGTACCTCGTCTACCATTATAATGATGATGCTCTGAAGCTGTGTTTTCCCATCCTCATCTCAGAAATCTTGCAAAAGTGTGAAGTTCCTGAGTTGCAAATGAACACGAAGGTACATCTTTCTATTCTAAAGAAAGATATCTTCACTTGGTCATTACCGATCTACCTCAAAGTTGGCCCATTCATCTAGGAGTTCCAAGAGCCCAACTCTTCTTTGGCAGCTAAATCTAGTGAGCTCCATGGCTTTCGTGAGGAAGTCTGATCACAACTTCATAAGGTTCAATCCACCCAATGGGAAATCCTTTTACTTCTATATCAGATTAGCTCTATCATTAGTGATCTAGACAAGAGGGTGGCAAACATTAGAAAACATGTCCACCCTCAGATCCATGATGATGATGAAAGAGAAGAACCCTCCCAATTTAAGGGGGATATGGATGTGGAAGCAAGCTCGAAGACTTGATACAGTCTCAAAATTATGTTGCTTTGCTTTTTGAATCTTGTGTTTGATGGCCACTCTTATCCTTGTTCATGTCCACCTTTTTAATGTTAAGACTATTTTAGTTAGTTACATTATGTTTTGATTTGTATATATTGTTATTGTATCTCTCTTGTGTATCGAGGTGTTATGTTTTGATTTCCACCTATTGTGACCAAGCACAAACCACAGGCTAGTCGGGGGTTGTGTTAAACCCTATAAACTAATTAATTTTATATAGTATAGACAAATTATTTTTATTTTTTTTATTGTTTGACATATTGGAGATCATCAATTTTTACTACATAAATCAATACAAGCTAATGACATTTATTTTTCACTATCGTAGGTAATCGCAATAGTGATGCAGATTGATATGTATAATATTAATCCACATAGAGATAGATATGAGGATCAATACCATGGATTTTGAAGAACAAGATCAAGAAGAATAATTGGGATATTGATTGAAGCAAAAGCAAGCAACTTGCAGCAATGTTTGAGGAAGATCGAGGTTGCAATGGAAATCAACAAACTATGTCAATTAATATCGATACTTGTGACAAGGATCAATTATCCTATATTTAATTTTAAATATCCTTATGGTATAAATACATGGCCCAACTTATGCTAAGGAGGGATAGACACACAAAGGGAGAGAAAAGAAAGAAAGAGAATTGATACCCAAGCAAACCCACATCAAGTTGAAGTCTAATTTCCTTTGAAATTATTAAGTGAGGTTTTATTGAGCCTTGTGGAAACTATAGACCATTATAGTCCATTGTTAGGCTATTGAGGTTACTACATTGTCAAGACAACAAGGCAGAATCATAGCTTAGAAGAAGTCTCCCTTGTAATCTTCAATATCCATGCATTTATTTAAGACTTCAATTTGATTTAATCATAAATATTCATCCTTGAGCTTGTGATTAGAAGTTAAGATGAAGGTTCATGTTTTTACTTATGGGTGACAACCATAAGTGTGGACTTTGTTTGGATTCAATTCTAATCATTTATTATCTTGATGATCTTTTGACTTTTGAAATGTTCCTCCACGAGATACGACTCGCGAGTCAATCATAGATGAGGTGATAATCTCTAGAATGAAAGAAAGATAAGTATTAAAGTAATCCAGCATCGAAATTTTCCTGGCTCATCAATTTTTGTGCCATTATGAGAGAGGTCGACAAAGTCAATCTTCATCAAGGATTCAGTATATTTTATTTTATTATTTTATTTTTCATTGATATTTAAAATTTAATTGAATCTTTAAGAAAAGGTATACATTCTTGCAATTTCATTTCATTTTCTTTTGTTTTATAGAAATGGTCTCCCTTAATTATTTTGCTTATAATTAAAGAAAAAAATTTAAGGAAATTATAAATTTTAATTACATATCATATTATATATAATTAAGGGAAAATCAATAATCTACAACTTTTCCTTAAAAAATTTAGAGGGCAATAGAAAATGCTATTATTAGTTAGGACTATAAAGAATTCAATATCATAATGTCTGGAATGCAAGGGAGGACAACTCCTCCTGCTTTAAAATAGGCAAGTTTAAATCCAAAATCCAACTAAGGGTGAGCCTTAGATTAATAAGTTTCTTACACATAATAAACTTCATTATTTTTTTTAAACAATATTCTTTAAAGTACAATGTTCATAAATCAAGGTGGCTAAACAGCTCACTTTAGGGTAATGCTTATTACTATTTGGTTTCTATTAAATACCTACTTGAATGAGTTACTAAGGTGGAAAGGGTGTGTTATATGGGACCTAATTTCTCTAGTGGTAAATTTTTTATCGATATCAAGTAAGATCAATGCCATGTGAGCAACCATTACAAAATGAATTTGGCTCCCACAAGAACCTCGTGATTGAAGCTAGTCAAATATTAATTTTTTTGCAAAATAAAAATAAAAATAAGAGAAAATACAAGAAAAAAGAAATCAAGAAATGAATAAAAAAGAAAAAAAATGATCCCACAAGAACCTTTAATCATGAGCTGAGCCCCACTTGCACAAGAACATTACAGTTGGGCTAAAGTCCAAGCCCATAATTTTAAGCATTCTATAAGAACCCCCTTCTATAAGTAAAGTGTTTTAGGGTTAGGCAACGATTACCAATCAAATAATGATGTCATTGCCTTAGAACTAGGGTATAACACTGGTAGTGAAGAAGTGACTCCTCCATATTTGGTATCTTAATGGTCACTTTCACTTCTAATCATTACTCTTAACTCTATTATTTAGTTACATTACTTTTACTTATTTGTACTCCTAAGACTATTATTTTCTTTTGTTTTTCTCTCATTATTTAGCTTTTGGTATTTCTATTTTTTATTTTTTATTTTTTTATCTTCCCATTTTCTTTTGCATGGTCATCTTTTCTAACTAGTGTTACTTTTGTGCATGGCTTTTCTTTGAGTTTTCCATCATGTCTTTCATATGCGTCAATGGTTGAGATCCCTACTATGGTAGCCAATGATGGATACTAACACTCATTCATCCATTTCCTTTAGTACCATCTTAGTCATTTCAATATACAAAACCCAAGGTAATTCTTGCTTTTGGTATATCCTTTAACCATATTTCCTTTTTCATACTTTGTCTTTGCTAATTAACCTAGGTATGTTACATACCCAACCAATTAATAAGGGATATGATATTAGGGTATAACCAACTTGGAATTTGAGCTAAAAACAAGTTAGGAAATGAGTTAGATGTAAGTGATATATCGTGGATCCTTAAATCATAGGAAAGGATTAGACCTTAAGGTTATAAGACATTCTTACACCTACCAAAGCAGACCTTGTGAGGTGATGTTAAGCCTAAGAAATCCTAGGTAGGGCCTTCCTAACCAAGTTATATGTGGACTCATATCCATTAATAAGAATTTATTATCAATAGAGGAATAAGCATACACACATAATTAGGGAATAAATATTTGGAATTTGGACATTTGGACAAGTTTAATTTTTTTTTTTTTTGATAATGATCTTTTTCTTGTTAAATGTCTATATGTTTTTAATATATTAAATTTTGAATAGCTAAAAGGATATCTTGAAATAATATTAATATAATTTTATTTTTTCATGCATTTATTAATTTTTTATTTTATTTTATTTCTGCCTTTAAACCCTGTAAATTGTTAAATAGTACATAGAATAGACAAAGTATTTTTATTTTCTTATTATTTGACATATCGAAGATCATTAAACTTTGCTACATAAATAGATATGTGCTGATGACATTTATTTTTGGCTATCATAGTTAATCACAACAACAATGTAGATCGATATGTATAATACTGATCCACATAGAGATAATGATGAGGATCGATACCTTGGATTTTGAAGAACAAGACCAAAAAGAACAATCAAGATATCAATCAAAGCAAAAGTATGTGACTTGTCATGATTATTAAGGAAGATTGAGGCTGCAATGGAAATTGACAATCCATACATCAATTGATATCAATACCCACGACAAGGATCGATTATCCTATATTTAATTTTAAATATCCTTATAGTATAAATACATGTCCTGGCTCATGCTAAGGAGGGATAGACACATGAAGGAAGAGAAAAGAAAGAAAGATAATTGATACCCAAGCAAACCCACATCAAGTTGAAGTCTAATTTCCTTTGAAATTATTAAGTAAGGATTTGTTGAGCCTTGTGACAACTACAGACCATTAGAGTCCATTGTTGGATTGTTGGGGTTGTTGCATTATCAAGACAACAAGGCAAAATCATAGATTAGGTGAAGTCTCCCTTGTAATCTTCAATATCCATGCATGTACTTATCACTTCAATTTGATTTAATCATAAATCTTCATCCTTAAGCTTTTGATTATAATTTAAGATGAAGGTTCATGTTTTTACTTATGAGTGACAGTCATAAGTGTGGACTTTATTTGGATTTGATTCTAACCATTTATTGTCCTAATGATCTTTTGACTTTTGAAATGTTTCTCCATGGGATATGACTCACAGGTCAGTCACAAATGAGGTGATGCTCTCTACAACAAAAGAAAAAGATAAATATTAAAGTAATCTAGCATCAAATTTTTCTTGGCTCATCAATTTTGGTGCCATTTCTAGGGAGGCCAATCAATCTTCATCAAGGATTTTGTATGTTTAAATTTGTTATTTTTTAGAAGCATTTTATTTCAATTTATTTTATGTTTCTTTCAGTTATGTTATTTGAGACATGGTTTCTTTTACTTGTTTTTCTTACATTAAAAAAATCTAAAAATAAAGAAAAATCTCAGGAATCAACTTCTCTTCTTACACAACTAACTGAAACCATTTAAAAATTTGCAATTAAAGCTATAATAGTAGGAGTTATTAAATCAGTTTGTAGAATCTTAGAAATGATAGCCCATGAATGTGCCAACAAAGTGTGTTCTTGTTAAATGAAACCAGCAAAGCAACCAAAGAAACCCACACATATTCAACCTCTAAGAAACACTCTCAATCTTTACAAACATATAAAAATCAATAAAAAACCAAGAGAAACCAATACAATTAAACTCTAATCATTCTTCCCCATTGACAAAGTAGAATTCCAAGGAACAAACACAAGATAATTTTTCCATAGTTATTAATCCTTTATTTGATATTCCAACCATTACAATATCAGCCATGAGCTCAACTACAAGATTAGGGTCTAAAAATACTACCCCAATATCAATTTATGTGACTATAATTGAAGGAACTACCCAGCCAATACGTACTTTGAATTTACAAACTCCACCACCAATTCCTATGTCTATACTAGGTCCTACAATAACCCCAATAGTAACTTCTACTTATACAATGGGATCATCTTCACAAGATACACCTCCCCCACTTTCCTTAGGTTCAATGCCTTTGTCCTTTGGTAGTTTGAGTTCCAATGTTACAATCAGTTAAACCTACCCAGGACAAACCCTTGGAGAGTAATTAAATCAAAGAACATCCACCATACCTCAAGGCCCATTGTTTTTCCATAAGGAAGAGATGTAGAGATTAAAAATATTCACTTACTACCTTTTTTTAAGGGAACAAATGATGAGGATCTAGTTACCCACATAAGAGATTTTGAAACAACATTAGTCATGTTAGCTCCTCAAAGTGGAGATAGGACTAAAATGATTATTTTTAAATCAACCCTGAAGGACAAAGCTAATTTTTGGCTACAAACCCTTAGAACACAAATTAGTTCATGGGATGAATTTAAGAATTCTTTCCTACACAGATTCCTTTCTAATGATAGGTTGTACTCATTAAGGAAAAAATGAATGAGTTTCATGAAACATGAGGATGAAGACTATGAGAGTACCTTTAATAGATTTAAAGGATTGTGCTTAAAGAATACAAACCATCAATTCCTAGCCCATATATTAATTCAAATCCTTGTAGAAGGCTTATTACATTATTGTAAGCAAAATGTTGACTGATGTGGAGGAAATATTTTAACTATGACACTTGAATATGGCTAGAAAATCATAGACTCATTAGTAGATTAAAGAAAATATTGATCAAAATCCAACAGTATGGAAGGCATGACCTAAGAAATAGAATAGTTAAATAAAAAAAGTAGATGAGTTGACATGATTGATTAAGAAATAGGCTCATGTAATTCAAGGTGAAATATGCAACATTTGTGGTAGTCCCAAACATGACCAAACAACTTGTCCAACCTTGTATTATTGTTGAGAGGAAATGCAAGAGTCAATGAAGGCTTTCCAACAATATAAGAGCCAACCAACAATGAAATTTCCTCAATGACCATTTTACCTAGAACAATATCCTCAAAATAATTTTTGAACATTTAAGAATCCAACCAATGAAAACTTGGAAAAACTCACCCAAAGCCTCACTTCCTTCATAGAAGAAAGCAAACAATTTATGAGTGAGACTAGAAGAAGATTTCAAGACCTAATAAAAAATGAGTTACTAGTCGAACTTGAACCCAATCCCACACCTCAAAGAAAAGGAAAAAAGCAATTACATTCCATTACTACAAGAAGTTGAAAAATAATTGAACTAAAACCCCAAAAGAAGGTGATATTTTAAGAGGTGGGGACATAAGAAGAAGTATAGGCACAAGTATCAAATGAGGAGAGTCAACCAACTAGGTAAAAAAAAACAACCACTATTCTCTAAAAAATCAATTTTAACTCCTTTTCATAAAAGGTTACAAGAGGACTTCACAACTAAAGCCCATCTAAAAATAATGTTTAGTGAATTATACTTTCATATTCCTTTGGAACAGGCAGTAAAAGACATACCTCTTTATGCTAAATACTTGAGGGAACTATGTACTAAGACAAGAAAGGAAAAAATTCCGAAATAGTTTTATCTCATGTATAATCTTTCTCAACTCATACAAAGTCATGAGATTTCAAAGTACCAAGACCCAGGAGTCCCTACCATCCCAATCCAAATAAATGGCCAAGTGATTAAAAATGCATTACTAGATTTAAAAGCCAACATTTATATCATGCCTTTTGAAATGGCTAGGATGCTTAATATTGAAGGTATCAAAGGAGTAAACATGACCATATCATTGGTTGATGGATCAAATGTTAAGCCAATAGGAATAGTTGAGGACTTGATAATAGAGGTGAAAAAAGAAAACTATCCAATTGACTTTGTTGTTTTGGAAGTAAAAGATCCTTATTGTTTTCCTATTATATTAGGTAGACCTTGGCTAGCAACAGCTAAAGCAATAATTAATTGTATATTAGGGAAACTTCAACTCTCTTTTGCCAACCTTACTAATGAGCGATGAGGTACCCCTACACTCAACGATACAAATCACAAGCATTCATACACAATCTGGTTGAATTCATGGATGGGACTAGCTGTGGCATCTAGATCATTATGTCTTGATCACAGTTTGCTATCTTCCCACTTAGACTAGTGGTAACTTTATCATGTATGGTTTAGTCCAGAGTGAGGCATATGATTTTTTATTATTTTATAATTTATTTTTCTACGATTAATAATAGGTTGAAACTCAATTTATAATCAATTCAACTAATCTAATTGCTAATTAATAATCAACTATCCTAACATAAGTATTCGATCCCACTTTTGTGCACATCTTGAACATGTATAACACTACTACATTACCAAATGTTAAGCGTTATTGGGATTACCAAGAGTCATACACATGCTCGAAGCGATTGTACTTATGTGCTTAATTAATATGCATGGAAATGTAAATATTAACTAAGTACATGAAAAAGTAAATCTAATCTAAGTCAAACTGCTGCAATTAATAAGAATAAATCTTGATCTTATTGCCATTCATGGAATGTGTCCAGGTACATTGCTACTCAAATAAGACTCCATACAACTAACTCAGATCCACTCTACAAGCACTCACTAACTATTCTATAAGATTACAAAATAAAACTACAAGAGTTTGGCTACTCTACTGAAAAAATTATTACCAAATTGTGTGTCCAAGTGCTATATTTATAGGTTGACATCCTACGATATTGGATATTCGACATTGCATCTTGGGGTTTGATATTGGATATTCGATATCAAGGCTCTAATATTGAAGCATGTCTAAACACAATTCATCATACCCCCACAACAATAAAAAGAGGATTTACTAAAAAATGTTGTGAAGATGCGCACAATTGGATGTCATTAATGAGGCATGCAAAAGGGCTTGATTGTGAGAATGTCTATCGATAAAGATCTTAACTAACCCAACCAAAAGATCTGCAAGTGGATCCTCACCAAAGTAGACACAGGCCTTTTATTGCCCTTGCATAACTTCAACTTGAGGAGTCCATGGGCCCCATGGATGATCAATGGTTATGGAGACTTAAAGACCAAAACCTAGAAAAAAATACCTAAGAATTTTAACACATCAAAATGGGACATCGAATAAGAACATGAAACCTAAAATGAGGTGAGACATGAACAACATAGGTGGATGAAAGAGAGAGTGTGTAAAATAGAGTTCTTGATTAAGGTCACATGAAGTCCCTTGTGAATTTATGATTAAATGACTTGATAAAATCCATACTTAGTCTAAACAAAAACCAACCACATTTAGTGACATTACATCACCATTCTAAGACCAGTCCACCTACCTAAGACATAAAGAGTGCTCCCATAGAAAAACCATCATTCCTTATTAGAGAAGAAAAGAGAAGTAGAAAGTGATGAAGGGCCTAAGTTAGAGGGGACCTTCAGGCATGGATAACATGTCTTTCTAATCCCATATATTTTGTTTAAGAAGTGTGCTTTGAATTCTCATTATTTTTTTTATTGATAAGAACCACACCATGCAAATATTCATTCAACTTCCTATTATTGGTCAACACAAAATGGTAAGAAATCCATGAAAACACACATGCACCCAAGTAAGCAGAAAAGCATAAAGAGTACCAAATCCCCTTTAAGTCACATACTATTTAAACCTTTGAATCCTTTCCAAATTCAAAAACTACCAAAGTTACAAGTTCGTTAAAGTTTTATTAATGAAAAAGAGACTGCACATTTCTAAAATAAGGAAAACCATAGAGTTTGTGGATGGGTAGATGTTGTGGACTCATTACCTATTGCATGAAAAAGAAACCATGTCCTAATTATCAATAACAAAATTCAAAGCTAGAATCTAAATACCAACAATCCAATAATCAGATAGCACATGTCCACATCAATCAAACACACTATACCTAGTTGGCAATAAGGCATGTTATTATTAAAACATAATAAGAAAATCACGTCCAAATAAAGGAAAATATACAAGAAATTGTAAAATACTTAAGAAAAATAAAACATACTAATGATGTTGTAAAAAAAAATTGTGAAAAATTAATGATGTAAAAATAGAAAGGTCTAAGATAAAGAATGTGTAAAACAAAAAGTTGTAAAAACAACAACATGAAAAAAAACGTGTAAAACAAAAAGGGTGAAAAACTGAGGAGCTGCTTATATAATTAGCATGGATGGTGATGAATCATTGTTATCAGGGACTACGTATACTAGGCCTCATATACTAGGCCCCATAGATGAGGCCTTGTATACTAGGCCCCGTATGTTAGGCCCCGTATACACAGCCTTATTTACGCAGCATCTGTTCTAGCCTATAAATAAGTGTGCTTTCGCCACACTTAGGAATCTTTCAAGTATTTGTAGCAAAGCCCTTGTAGTTTGTTTCCATAGGAGTTAGACTATTTTCCCAAGTGCATGCCTGTAGTGTGATGCTTGTAATTGTACGACACCTTTATTCAAGTGTGACGTACTTGGATGTGCACATGACCAGACATAAAGATCGAGATTACTTCATCATTACAGCATTCACTTAGTTTTAATTGTTTAATTGTTATTGTTATTTATTTTTTTCTTAGTTAATATTTCTTTATCATCATTTACTATTCCTATTGTTAAATACAGAATGAGTACGACTTAATCACAAGCATTTAAGAGTGACTACTTGGTAACCCAGTAGCGTACCTAGGATCTATGCTTGGTAATCCCAGTCGTAGTCATGCACGAGGTCCAAGATGTGTACAGATGATTAAGGAATGGATGCTCATTGCACTTAGGCTAGCTTAGACTTCATTTCCTATTACTTATTAGTTTAATCAAGATTATGTTCCATTGTATCTAGGAGTAGCACTAGTTTAGGATCACATCATAGCCCTCACTCTGGACTAAACCATATGTGACAAAGAAAATACTAGTCCAAGTGGGAAGACAGTGAACTGTGATCAACATGTAACTATCTAGATACCACAACTAGCTCATCTATGAAGTTCGACCGAATCGTGCGTGAATGCTCATATTCATATGGTTGAGTGTAGGTGTACCTCGCCAATCATCATTGGTGCCGTTGCTGGGGATGGTGCTAGTTATTTAGATTAGTTATATCATAAAAGATCATTGTAACAAGTATTAACAATATATCCTTTAGAAAAGAAATTAAATTCAATTCAATTAAGTCACACACAGTTCACAATAATGTCTCTCTCACAAGACTATGACAATGCAAAAAATAGTAGGTCAACTCATTGGAGAACCAACAAATTATATGATAATGAAGATGAATTTTGGAGTATTGAATCTGATGTAGGGGTCCTATCAGCATCAACGCAAACAACATCGTCCCAACTCACAACTACATAACATACCTAGTGACGATGAACCCCTATTGGCCACTACAATCTTAACGGAAATACAAGACATTGTTTGAATATCCCATAGGCATCGTAAGGAAAGTCATCTACCCAGGCTTGACTTAAACTTTCCTAAGTTTTTAGAAGGCTATGATTTAGATCCCCAACATCATCTACAAGCCTTCCATGATGCCTGTGCATGGAATGACATTGATAATGGATGGCAAAAACTTAAGCTCTTTCCTTTGACACTCGTTGGCCAAGAAAAAGTATGGTATAGGTCTTTAAAACCAAAATCAATTCGACGTTGGCCAACAATGGTAGAACTCTTCAATGAAAGATATCAAACCTATGCGAGAGTGTCAGCCTTGAGGAGACAAATCCAAGAATAGAAACAAGCATAACATGAACCCTTTGACATGGCCTTAGAACGATATTATGCACTATTAAATAATTTCCCAGGCCATGGGTTCTCTGAGGAAAGGCTAATGTACCATATCATAGATGGGCTTTGTAATGAAACAAGGGAGATCCTAGGGATGTACGCCTAAGGTCAACTATATGAGCTATGAACCCATCAATTACAAGAGCTTATTAAGCAGGTAGCAAAAGAAGAAGGAGAAATCGCCAAATGGGAGAATGTTGAAAGTTCTCAATAGAACCAAAATCTCAACTTAACAAGGGTCCATGATCATGAAGAGGAGAAATCAACTCACTTCAAGGAGGTGGAATCATCTTTACCAATCCTATAATCACTAGATGAAATTAAGGCAAAGATCAATAAGATGATGGATTGGGTACATGAAAGATGTGGAGAATATGCCAATACTATTAGAGGAAGAACTATGCAAAATCGAGAAACAGGACAGGACACCATGCGACAATCAAAATAAAGGGTAGAAGATAATAAGAATAAGAACTCAACTACCAATTTCATATATCAATGCAACATCTATCTGTACAATCATCCCAAAGGCCAATGTCTAGTTTTTTCACATTTACATGAGCATTGGGGAGGAATGCTACATGTAGATTTCCTACAGAAATATCGGGTTCAACCACAATGGCAAAAACCTCAGTCATGGGGGAGGACACTACCAACTAGACCACACCCTTCGTATGTCCCAATGCCAAATGCTTATTATGTTCAACATCCTATTTCTCCAATAGGATTGGCATCCTCTACCCCACCTCATTGTTATCATTCTCCCAAGTACTATCCACCCATGTCCTCTCCAACAAGATCACCACCTCATGTGCCTTACACTTCTCCTCAACCTTAATATTCTCATACTTCATCCCTTTCTACATCACCACTAGTTGTGCTAGAAGGATTTGCACCATAGCACCAACCCACAAACGTTACTTATGTTGTTACTATTAATAGCAGTGGAGGTCCTTCACAACATCAAAGGCATCCCTTCTTTAGACATGATCGTTGAAAGGGACACCATAGTTTAGAAACCACTACATCTGCCAACTAAGCACAAATCCAACGCTATGGTGCATCTTCCTCTTCAAACCCACCTCATGTTACTTTATCAAGGCCACCACTCAATACTCCAACAACCATGAGGTCCAATGAATATTGCCACATGGGGAGACATGTTGATCCTTACATACCATCTTACAGTCGCAAGTACCATAGTTAGTCAACTCCTTATAAATTAAGCACATCTTATAACTTGCCCCACTACGTCAACTCTAATCAAGTGTGTGAACCCCAATGGGGTAAGTATGACTGGGTACCAATGTTTCCAACACGCAAGGATCCCCACCTTCCATTTATTAATTCTAGCCATGCTCAACCGTTTAGCTATGGGGGGTATCCTCCATTCTAACAACATAGAATTAATAAATGTTTTTCTGTTTCTTTAATTTTTCAACTTTTTGTTTTCTATTTATTCACCTTTTAATTTATTGTATTATCTTTTTGGTTTTTTTTCTTTTTATGAGTAATATCATCTATGAATAAAACACTCATGTGGCTCATTGGTTGAGGTGTTATTCTATGCTATCAAGTCTCAGATGACTAATTATTTGAACAACGAGCCCATCACATCCACCCAACCATTCTATTAATAAGAGGTTCTACTCTGGGTACGATGATATTCTTGACATCATTAAAACTTAAAGTAATTTTTTTCTCATTATGCCCAGAGTGAAGAAGGATGGACTAAGAGGGAATGGCCAAGGTGTGACATCAAGAGGACTTGTGGATTCTCTTTGGTGACATCTGTAGGTGCTATCATGCAACTTGGTTGTACTAAGATCCTTGTAAATCTAATGAAAAATGGGAGTAATTGTATTAAAGGAACCTAATAAAGAACCTAACACTATTCTAGAGGGTCCCACTGGAAAGACATGCACCCATGCCTAAAGGTAGGTGGCTTCTCTGGATTAAGTACTTAAAAAAAACAAACAAACAAAAAGAAAAGAAGAGTGTGCCAAAGTGGCCAAACAAAAAGTATGCTGTAAAGAAATTCCAAGTCACTCATCCCTTACACAAAATGCCAAGTGATCATACGCCTTGCTATCATGGTGCTCTTATGGTTGTCCATCATTGGATGAAACAATGCGATGTCACTGATCAGAGGAATGGACTTGGTCTTGATTTTGGAGCGACGGGCTAATGCCACATTAATCATGTCCTACACTCAAGATTCATTGTGCCCTAAGTTAGCTACCTCACGTCCCAATCTCTGCAATCCCTACTTCGATTCATCCCATCTCGATGTTCATGTATTTGTGACTCATGTCTTGTGTACCATTGAATTCATACCTCATCACGATGGTATCTACATGTGTGTGTTTTGTTGCATTGATATAGATTACATTTAACCCTTCTAGTGCATAAGGACATTTTAAGATGTGGTTACGCAAGGGCATTATAGGTTGGAACTTAATTTTGGGAGGACCCACTTACGTGACTTTTGTAATTTGTACTTGTTGCACACCACTACATCATTTTATACCCTCGAAGTACTTTATTTCCAAATCTATTCTTTCCTTTGTCATCATTTTATCAAACGTTCCTCAAAACCATTACATGTCCTTTGATGTGTCACCTAAACAAACCAGGCCCAACATTAAACTTTTATGGCAACTTCCTTGAAAAACTTTCTAACTTTAAAATCACACTAAGCAAAGAATTCAACAATTACTTAAGGCAATAAGTAAGGCATGAAATAATTAAACTTCTTTCAATAACCTTACTAATAATTGATCTTTGTGTGATTATAGATGGCTCTAAAAAGAGGAAAACAAGGAGGACCTTCTCAAGGTGCAATTAAATGCCCAGGGGGAGACAAAAGCTAAGGACCTCATGTAGAACATGTGGAGCAGGAGGCACAATCATTTAGCATCCATCAGGGACCTCCTATCACTGCACAAGCTGGCCAAGCAAAAGGTGGAGAGGTCGGGCCCCAAGCTTGTGAAGAGGAATGATGGCTATCTGTGGCATGGCATGCCAAGGCCAATCAAGTATTCCCGTAGCTGTCGTACCCATGGGAAATGCCGACTTCATCAAACATTGGAACATTAACATGGATGGCTCATAATCCTCAAATAGAAGAGGAGAAACATTAGGTGCTTCTTCAATGGTATCAATCTCAGAAGCCTGATGTGTAGGACAAGGGAAAATACCCATGGAGGAACCACATGAGTTTCGATAAATTCTGTTATTTTATGTCTGTGTCCCAATTTTGTCATATCCATTGCAGCATGAATAAATTTCTAGTCAGTCAATAATCCCATACTTATCCACTATGTATTTAATTGAGCTTGTTCCTCACTTTCTTTGACTCGAGGACAAGTTGTTATTCAGTCATGAGGGTATGATGAATTGTGGTTATTGGGGACTACGTATACTAGGCCTCATATATTAGGCCTCATATACGAGGCCCTGTATACTAGGCAGGCTACGTATTCTAGGCCTCGTATACGTAGCCTTGTTTACGCAGCGTCTATTCTAGCCTATAAATAAGTGTGCTTTCATCACACTTAGGCATCTTTCGAGTAGGTATGGTGAAACCCTTGCAGTTTGTTTTTGTAGGAGTTATACTATTTTCCCAATTGCATGCCTGCAGTGTGATGCTTGTAATTGTACGGCACCTTTTTTCGAGTGTGATGTACTTGGACATGCACATGACCGGAAATAAAGATCAAGATTACTTCATCAATATAGCATTTACTTAGTTTTAATTATTTAATTGTTATTGTTATTTATTGTTTTCTTAGTTAATATTTCTTTATCATCATTTACTATTCCTGTTGTTAAATGCGGAATGAGTACGACTTAATCACAAGCATTTATGTGTGACTACTTGATTACCTAGTAGTGTACATATGATCTATGCTTGGTAATCCTAGTAGTAGTCGTGCATGAGGTCCAAGATCTGTATGGATGATTAAGAAATGGATGCTCATTGCACTTATGCTAGCTTATACTTCATTTCCTATTGCTTATAAGTTTAATCAAGATTATGTTCCATTTTCTCTAGGAGTAGCACTAGTTTAGGATTACATCATACACCTCACTCTGGACTAAACCATATGTGACAAAGCAAATACTAGTCTAGGTGGGAAGATAGCGAACTGCGATCAATGTGTAACTATCTAGATGCCACAACTAGCCCATCTGCGGAGTTCAACTGGATCGTGCGTGAATGCTCGTATTCGTATGGTTGAGTGTAGGGGTACCTTGCCACTCATCAAATGGCCATCTCCCTGATGACTAAGTTGGAAAAAGGAGATCTGAAAGATTGAATGTGGTTGTCCATTCGATGAGATGTTTGTTGAATTAGCTGGCTTATGCTTATGGAAAGGTTTGACTTATTGTATGTTAACCAACTATTTCTTGTCTAGGCTCTCAGGTTTGTAGATCATCATGGCCCCAGAATGAAATGTTTCATAAATTGTATAAGGTACTTCCCACAACATCTAGAACTTAGTTCATTAAGGTACATACATGAGGTTCTAGTAGAGGACTTTATCTCCTAGTTCAAATTTGAATTTCCTAATTCTAAAGTCATGGTGCTTTTTGTTGAATGCCTTGTGCAACTCGTTAGATAATAGGATGACCATTTGGTTCTTGTCTAGTAAGTTAATATTTATTAATCTTTCTTTTTATGCTAGACTTAAGTCCAGGTCGAGGTCATGGGCTGTTGAAAGTATATGGAGCTTTGATTGAATAGGAAGTGTTTGTAATTATCCGTACACTAGCTCATATGGAGAATAGCCTATAGGAAGTTTCCATGTTGAGTAGTAGGCCCAAAGAGCAACGTTGAGTTTTGTGCTCTAGTCCTTCCTATATTTGTTGACAATTCTTGTTAGAATCTTTTTGATTTCCCTATTTGTAACCTTAGCTTGATCATTGGCTTGGGGATGGTAGGGTGTTGTTAGTTTATGTTTAACCCCCAAGTGTTGCATAAGCTTTTGAAGGGTAGTGCCTATAAAGTGAGTTCCATTATCAAAAATTAATGCATGTGGCACACCAAACTTGTTTACAACATTTTGTTGTATAAACTGAGTAACAATAGAAGATGTACAATTGATGACAGTTACTACTTCTTCCCATTTCATACAATGGTCAACAACAACTATGATGTATGCCTTTTCATTTGACATGGGCATGACAGGACCCATGAAATCAATATCCCAAATGTCAAAGGGTTCCAATGGTTGGATCCACTATTGAGGTCCCTCCATTCGAGTAGTCATTCCACCATCTCATTGGCAGCGTTTACAAGACTAGACGTATTGATGAGCATCCCTGAACATTGTTGGCCAATAATACCCTACCATTAGAATGTTAATGGTCATGTGTCTCCCAACATAATGGCCCCCACAAGGACCTTCATAAGTATCTTGGAGAATGCATAGTTGATCAGTATCAGGAACACGCCAACAAACCAAGCCATTGACATACACCTTGTAGAGGTGTTTGTTGATCTCCATGAAGTGTTTTACCTAGTGAAGAAATTGTTATTTCTTCCAATGGTCCAACCTTTGTGGCATCTCTTAGGTGAGAAGATAGGTGAGAATGTCATCATACCATTTAGGTTCAATGGGTAATTATTCAATTACAACCTTGACAAAGAGAAGTTCATCAGGAAACAGATCATATAGTTGGCTTTCCTCCTCTTTATTATCCCACTACAACCAAGATAAGTGATCAGTGACCATATTCTCAATGCCTTTTTGATCTACCATTGTAAGATCCAATTCCTATAAGATAACCAACCACTGTATAACTTAGGAGCTCATCATCGGCTTATCCATTACGAAGCACATGGCACTATGGTCCGTGTGCACAAACACTTTGTATCTAAGCACATAATGCCTGAACTTCTCTAGAACAAACACCACTACCATCAATTCTTTTTCTATGATGGTGTAGTTCAGTTGTGCACCCATAATGCTTCAACTTGTGCAATGGATGTAATATGGATGTTTCTTGTCATCCATCTATGTAAGAATAGCTTCCAAGACATAATTTGATGCATCTGTCATAACATGAAATGATCTAGACTAATTGGGTGCCTGGAGAATTGAAGTTTCTACAAGTTTTTCCTTTAGTTAATAGAATGCTTTTTCACATTCCATGGTACAAACAAATGGAGCATCTTTCTTTGTCAACTTAGCCAACAATTTGTCATCTTAGAGAAATTCTCTATGAATCACCAATAGTAGCCAGTATGTCCAAGGAATGACTAAACATCTTTGATGGTTACTGCTTGATGGGTTATTCCTTGGATGACCCTTATTTTTTCATAGTTAATCTCAATTCCTGCTTGTGATATTCTATGCGCCAACACAATGCCCTCTTAGACCATCAAATGACTCTTTTGCCAATTGAGCTATAAATTTTTTTCAACACATCATTTTAGCGCCTACTCAAGGTGGTCCATAGGNTTTTCAACACATCATTTTAGCGCCTACTCAAGGTGGTCCATAGGTTGCTCAAATGTACCTCCATAGGTGGAGAAGTCATCCATGAAAACTTCCACATCACTATTGATTTACAATTGAAAAATGCTAAGGACCAAGCATTGGAATGTAGCAAGGGCATTGCATAGACCAAAAGGCATCATGCGATATGCAAAAGTTCCCCATTGACTTGTGAATGTTGTTTTGGCCTGGACCTCTAGTGCAATCTGGATTTGGGTATAGCCACTATAACCATCTAGAAAACTATAGTAGTAATGCATGGATATTGTATCTAACACTTGATCAACGAATGCCAATAGGAAATGGACCTTGAATGTTGCCATATTCAATAGCTAAAATCAATGTAGACCTACCACTTACCACCTTTCTTGGGCACAATAATAAGTGGACTAACCCACTTGCTATCAATAATGCAATAGATAAACCCCACCTTGAAGAGTTGTTCAATTTCCTCAATAATTTTCTTTATTTTGGGGTTTAATCACCTTTGTGGCTATCTCTTTGGCTTCATGACTACATCAGTGTAGACATAATGATGGCGTATCCTAGGATCAATCCCTATGAGTTTGGGATATGATCAAGCAAAGGCTGCTAACCATTTTTCAACCACATTTGATAGCATCTTTTTCTATTCTTAACCAATATTTGCATTGATTATTAATGGCTTTCCATTTTTTAAGAATACATATTCCATGCCAGTCGATAGAGTTTTTAATTCAAGGGGCTTTTGCTTGAAATTTTCAAGAATTTCCAACTCTCCCTAATAGGTATCATCATTTGCATTATCAAAGAGTTGGTGATGAATTTACTCTAGTTCATCCATGCTTGTGACATATGTGCATGTCAAGCTCTTAGTAGGTTCCATGTAAAGTGTGTTTCTCTTAGAATCAATGGTTAGCCATTAGGTGCCCTCTTGTTTTATGGATACTACATACAAACACCTTTGAATATCAACTTCTGATGCACACTGCTTGCATGTAGAGATGGATACTTGTTTCACTATCCAAAATTTCTATACATAATTGCACCCTGTATCACTATACATGATGCATGGAACTTACTTCTCCTCAATCCTCCCAAATGCATTTTCTTTAAATATTTCTAGGGAAAGATCCTTAATGTCCATTTTTGCATCAATAGTGCTTAGCCATGTCCTTTCCATGATGATTGCAAAGTCCCCTTTGCAGTTCTCCACCTTGTTCACTAGGAAATCAATAGGATAAGACCACCCACAAATAGTGGTCACAATGTCTTCTACCAGTTCTAATGAAATAGTAATGAACTAGTCTACCAATTCTAATATGATATTACTCTTCTTTAGAGGAGGTTGGTTCCATGCAGTATACATCTCATGGGAAATTAAGTTGACACAAGAACCTAAATCAAGAAGAGCCTTACACAATTTATTCCTAGTAATCTACAAATAAATAAGAGGACTCCTTGGATCAACTAATTTCCTAGGAAGGTTTCCAGCATGGATCCAATCAAATATAGCATGAGTAAGCATAATAGTATGGATCCTAGGTAGTATTTGGTTTGAAGGGAACTCAAAAGAATTTGATACAAAGGAAGATGGAGGAACAAGGTTGCCAACTGTATATGTATGTGAGGGCTTAGGTGGATTGTTGAGTTGGAAGAAAGGTCTTTTCTTTGATCAAGTGTCTAAACCACTTGGTTGATGAACCAGTTGTAGATTAATGGCCCTGGTAGCATTGCATTGTTATGATTGAGCTAGGCATTCACCCTACATAGACGGAGGTGGTGGTAGCTATGTGAAGGATGGAGGAGCATGTGTAGGAACAAGAGAAGGATAAGGGTAAAAGGTAGTATCCCTCCTTGCATGTGGAGAATGAGTTCGATAATAATCAAGAGGGTAGTAGTGAGGTTGAAAAGTAGAAATGTGACTAGAAGATTCATGTGAAAACAAGGGTTACTAAACGTAATATCCATATGGATCAAGTTGTCTATAAGGGTATTAATACCTTGGCAATGCCAACACCCATCACTGTGGTTGCTGCTATTGTTGATTATGTTCATATGATTTCGATGGAGTTCCACTTAGATAATACTATTGTTGCTAGTGGAATTGCCTAGAATTTCCTTGAGAATAAGGCAATCTTCTGGGGTGTTTACCTTT
The DNA here is from genome assembly GCA_015680685.1 of Gnetum montanum. Taxonomy (NCBI): domain Eukaryota; kingdom Viridiplantae; phylum Streptophyta; class Gnetopsida; order Gnetales; family Gnetaceae; genus Gnetum; species Gnetum montanum. Next base: position 1,263,628 of record MNCI01015984.1, on the reverse strand, counting down.
ATGTTAGTCGTGGATTCAAGGCATATTCCCTAGATTCCTGTAAGTGTGATGCAATAGGATAACATTCCTTAGGATGTTCATAATGTTAGATGTCGCATCCATCATCATAATTTGATTTGCTTCCTACAACTCCCTTTATTACAACAATCTTGTCCTTACCTTTTTAATAAGCATGTTCAGCTTCCTTATACCTCCTACGCCCATGATCACTACCTTGTTCCTTTGACTCTTTAGTAATTTTTAGGATAGCTTGAAATCTGCTATCCTGGAGTCCCATACTTGATCAACCTTAGCTATAATTTTATATTAAAATTTTTGAAGCAGAAAGTTTTCCTATTCACCACCTCATCAAGTGATGATTCTTCCTCACTGTCACAAAATTGAACCTCCCTCTTGTGAATGGAAGGATCACGGTTGTACTCTTCTGCACTTTCTCATTTTCTTAATTCTCCTTCTTCTTTTGCTACCTACTCAATCAGTCTTTGGATCTAACAAGCACTTAATTCTGATAGTCACCCTTGGGCATAGATGCCAAGGGTTCTCCTCATTTCAGATCGAAGCCTATCTATAATGTGGTGAAGTTGGTCAAATTAAGAATAACCATGGCTAGGACATCTATGCAATAAGGAATAGTATAGGCCTATGGTGACATCTAAGGATTCATGTATCCCTTGTTTTCATCCTTGGATCTACCTTCTTAAGTTGGATACTTTGGAGTACGTTTGATATTTTTCATAGAAAAATTCAAGCATTGTACTACATCATTTGAAAAATTCCTATTCTAAGAACTAGTACTAGTTTTCTGCTTCTTTAATACGTGTTCTTGGAAATAACTTAAGCTTTTGCCAATCATTTTCTATGTTCTGTAAGGTGCACGCATCTTGGAAAGCTTGGAGATGGTTCTATGGATATGAGTTATATCTTCCTTCATATCAACAGATATTATTCAAGTCTAGCCTTTTGATCCAACTATCCTTTACACACCTTATGGGAATTTGTACTACCTTTACAATGTTTAGCATACTCCAAGTAGCAAGTAAAGGCTCACCAACGCGTTGATTTTGGTGCCTATGATTCCCTTTACTACCCCTTCATTCATGGCAATGGCTCTTTCTTGAATTCCCATGCCCTTGATCTTAGCTCACCTAATGGTCCTTTTTGTTATCTCAGTCCCGTTGGTCACCTCCATCATAGTCATGCCCCCTACAATTACTATCAGAGGCAAAAAAAAAAAGAAGATAATGATGAAGGTGAAGAAGAAGGAAGACTAGCATAATCATGGTGCCTACTACCCCCTTGTTGATGATGGCAGCCATGATCATGCTCTTTTTTTCTTTTTTGTTCACATCCCTAGCATGACTACCCTCTTTGGATCCTCCTTTGTCATTAGATCCATTCTTTCCAAAACTAAGATTGTGGATCATGGATTATAGGTTCTATTTTTGACCTCCTTCACCAAAGTCAAAGAGTGGGCTTTCACTAAATGGAAAACTCCCAGAGAAGGGTTCTCCATCATCTTTTTGGTACAATAGGAATGGAAAATCACTGAAGCACTTCCCCTTCATAGATTCATAACATTGTTATAGCTATCAATTCCTAAGATGTTATGCTTCAATGGGATGATAATCCCTAGTGTTACTATCTTGTATAATGTACTCAACATGAATTCCTTGGAGTTCCAAACACACAAGAGTTTGGTGGAGCATTGCCAAAATGGATCGATTGAGTGGCAACACAATGTTGCCCTTCATGTCATGTCACCGTAGCAATTCATCCTAGTGTAGGATGAAGGTGAAGTTAGGTACATACTCATCAAGAGGAGCATATACCACTTGGTATTTTTGAGGCACTTACTAATGAACTCTATTAGACTTAAGTAGAAAATCACTTCTGTGAGAAGAAGACATTTTATGTTAGAAAATAAAATCATAATGTGCTTTTAAATATTTTTGTAGTTATTTTAAAGTGTGATATGACTCTAGGGTTTATTCCATCAATTTTGAATAATTTTCACTAAGTCCTAGATAGCACACGTAACAACCAAAAGGTCCCTAACAAAGATGCCAATGATGATCGATGAGGTACCCCTACATCCAACCATACAAAGCACAAGCATTCATGCATGATCCAATTGAGTCCCATGGATGGGACTAGTTGTGGCATCTAGATTGTTATGACTTAATTGTAATTCGTTGTCTTCCCACTTGGACTAGTGGTAGCTTTGTCATGTATGGTTTAGTCTAGAGTGAGGCATATGATTTTTTATTATTTGAGAATTTATTTTTCTACGATTAACAATAGGTTAAAACTCAATTTAAATCAATTCAACTAATGTAATTCCTAATTAATAATCAACTACCCTAACATAAGTATCTAATCCCACTATCTATGCACATCCTGAACATGCATAATGTTGTTGGGTTACCAAACATTAAGCGTTTTTGGGATTACCAAGAGTCATATGCATGCTCAAAGTGGTCATACTTATGTGCTTGATTAATATGCATGGAAATGTAAATATTAACTAAGTACATGAAAAATAAATTACATGGAAAGTAAATCTAATCTAAGTCAAAGTTCTGTAATGAATAAGAATCAATCTAGATCTTATTGTCATTCATGGAATGTGTCTAGGTACATTGGCACTCAAATAAGGCTTCATACAACTAACTCAGATCTACTCTATAGACACTCACTAACTATGCTCTAAGATTATGGAATAAAACTACAAGATTTTGGCTACTCTATTGAAAAAACTATTACCAAATTGTATGCCCAAGCACTATATTTATAGGCTAGCATATACCCTGCAATATCGGATATTCGACATCACATCTTGGGGTTCAATATCAAGTATTTGATATCAGGGCTCCAATATTAGAGCATGTCTAAACAAGAGTCATCACTTACTATTACACTAAATATACATAATAAGGTAAAAGAAGATGCAAACTTGAAGGAAGCATGAATGATCTACACTCCACCCACTTCAGCAATGGCATAAGATAGGGAAATCTTAGTATTGAATAATTTTGAGGAAGGACCTTTAGACCCCTCAACTAAAGAACAACAAGATCTCCTTAACTAGATTTTGAATTTGGGCTTAGTGATTATTGGAGAAATAAGTCAACCTTCAAATAAAGATTCCTTAGATCTTAGAAAACTACCTAGTACACTTAAGTATGTTTTTATAGATCATAATAAATTCCAAACTTACTAATGAACAAGAAGGACAATTATTAGAAGTCTCACATAGGAAGTCAGAGGCATTTTAAGTGGAGTTATGAGGACCTTCACCAAGGAATCTCATCCAACATTTTCCAACACCATATCTATCTAGAGGATAATGTGAAACTAGTCAAAATCCCCCTAAGACAAATTAATCCAACCTTAAAACAAATTGTTAAGTAAGAGATTTCAAAAATTTGGAAAGAAGGGATCATTTACCCAATATCTGATAGTGAATGGGTAAGCCCCATTACTGTAGTGTCCCAAAAAAGGTGGAAAATGAAGAGCTTGTGTGGATTATAGAAGATTAAAACATAATATAAAAATGCATCATTTTCCATTACCATACATAGACCAAATTCTAGAAAAGCTAGAATGACATGAGTATTATTATTTTTTGGATGGATTTAGTGCCTACAATCAAGTAGCTATTGCCTCGAAACACCAGCACAAAATAACATTCACATGTCCTTATGGAACTTTTGTTTATAAAGGAATGCCCTTTGGTCTTTGTAATGCTCCAATAAATTTTCAAAGAGCTATTATCTTAGTCTCTTCTAATATGTTAGAAGATTATGTTAAGGTCTTTATGGATGATTTTTCAGTTTATGGGAACACTTATGATGAAACTTTGAAACATCTTGAAAATTTCTTAGATAGATGTATTAATAAGAATTTAAAATTAAGTTGGGAAAAGAGTCACTTGATGGTTACAAGTAGTATCATGATAGGACATGTTTTTTCTAAAAATGGGATAAGGATTAATGATGAAAAAGTAAGGGCCATAGCTACTCTTCTAGCTCCAACTAATTTAAAAACTCTTCAATCTTTACTAGGACACACTGGGTATTATAGGAGGTTTATCAAATACTTTTTCAAAACTGCTAAACCATTATACATGCTCCTAGAAAAAGATGCTTCATTTGTTTGGACTAATGACTGTCAAGAAGCATTCTTGGAATTAAAAAACGAGTCACTACACCCCCGATATTAAATGTACTTAATTAGGATTATCCATTTGATTTGATGCGTAATGCTAGTGACTAGCAGTAGGGGCAGTTTTAGGGAAATACATTGATAATAAACCAAGAGTGATTTATTATGTGTCCAAAAGTCTAGACCAAGCTCAAGTGAATTATGCAACTATAGAAAAAGAATTATTGGCCATTGTATATGCTCTAGACAAATTTAGACATTATTTAATAGCATATGAAACCAGAGTATATACTGATCATTTAGCCATTAAATTCTTAGCTACCAAAAAAATAGAAAATGCAACAATAATGAGATGGTTCTTATTACTCCAAGAATTTGACCTAGATATTTTAAATAAAAGGGGTAGGGAAAATGTAGTGTCAGATAATATTTCTAGGCTAGAAACTACCAACAAAAATCAAATATAAGGATACTTTTATGATGAATTTACTAATGAACAACTCTTTACCACAAGGAAGGATCCTTGGTTTATAGATATAGCCTATTATCTAGCCACTATGAAAACCCCCACCAATTGGACTAAGAAAGAAAAAAAAATGTTTCCTATGCATCGTATCTAGATACATTTGGAGTAGTTTATATCTCTATCGAATCTATAAGGATAATATAGCAAGGAAATGTGTAGCTGAGAATGAACAATAAGAAATTCTACGTCTATGTCATGACAACTTACGAGGTGGCCACTTATTGCAATTAAAATTTTACAAAGTGGATTTTATTAGCCCTCAATCTTTAAATATGCACATAAGTATGTGCAAGAATGTGATAAATTTCAATGAATGGGGGCCATCACAAGGAGACATGAAATGCCCTTATAACCAATTTTGATTGCAAAACCATTTGATGTATGGGGTATAGATTTCCTAGTACCATTCCCACCATCTAATGAATATCAATACATTTTGGTTTATATAAATTATGTCACCAAATGGGTAGAAGCAAAAGCCACTCGAACAAATGATGTTAAGGTAGTTGTAGCATTTCTTAGAGAAAATATTTTAACACATTTTAGGACTCTATGGGCAATCATTAATGACTAAGAAATCCATTTTGTCAATAAAATTATAGAAAAGTTCCTTAACTCTTGTGGTATCCAACATAAGATAGCTATTGCCTATCATCCTTAAACAAATGGCCAAGTAGAGAATGTTAAGAGAAATATCTTGAATAACTTAACGAAAACTATATGTGCTAAAGGGAAGGATTGGTTTGAAAAATTTCAAGATGCACTTTGGGCTTATAAAATTACTTGTTAACCAAGTTTATGATATTCACCCTATCAATTGATTTATGGTAAATTATGTCTATTATCGATTGAATTGAAATATCAATCTCTTAGATTAGCCTAATAACTCAACTTTGATAAAGACATGAACCAAATCACTTAACTCAACCTACTTCACGAACTTGACGAAATGTGGCTCATGCTCTTGATAAACAAAAGATTGTAAAAAAAATGAAAATATTACATGATAAAAATCTCCTTAAAAAACATTTTTCAACAGGTGATAGAGTCCTTCTTTATAACATGGGATTACATAAATTTCCAAGGAAATTAACAACTAGATGGGAAGGCCCTTATTTAGTTGTCCAATCCCATGCAAATGAAAGTGTCTTAATATCACCTATTGATGATTCCTCAACTACATTCCTAGTCAATTGACAAATTCTTAAGTTATATCATCAACACAAAATTGAGGAACCTAGAGAAGATGAACTAATAGAGCTAAGTAACACAACTTATCTCACTACAAATGACTTACATAACAAAATTCCTTTAGAAGTCTTAGCTCTTAAACATACCCCTCAACAAGACTCTTATGTCATTGAATAAACTAATAAAAAGGTACTTCCGGTTTACAACTTTCACCTTGAAAAATGTAGAGGGTAAGAGTATTTTCTATTGTTATTTGGAACTATAAAGAATTCGGTAGCATCACATCTAGAATGCAAGGGAGAAGGAAAAATCCCCCTACCTTGAGATAAGTAGGTTTAAACCTAAAATCCAACTACTAAGGGTGAGCCTTATATTAATAAGTGTCTTATACATAATAAACTTTATTATTTTTAAATAATATTCTTTAAGTACAATGTTCATAAGTCAAGATGACTAAATAGCTCAATTTAGGGTAATGCTTATTAGTGTTTGGTTTCTATTAATACCTGCTTAGATGAGTCATTAAGGTGGAAAGGGTATGTTATATTAAACTTAGTTTCTTTTGTTGTAAAGGCACCTAACAATTTCAAGTCAGAATAATGCAATGTGAACAACCCTTACAAAATGAATTTGGCTTCCATAAGGACCTCATGATTGAAGCTGGTCAAATATGAAATGTATTAAGAAAAAAGATGATCCCACAAGAACCTTTAATCATGAGCCAAGCCACACTTACACAAGAACCTTATAGTTGTGGTGATGCTCCAAGCTCACAATTTTAAGTATCCTACAACAACCCCCTTCTAGAAGTAAAGTCTTTAAGGGATAGGTAGTAGTTACAAATCAAATTGAGATGCCACTACCTTAGAACTAGAGTATAAAACTAGAAGCAATGGAGTGGCTCCTCCATTGTTGGTACTGATCCATTATGTTCCTCAACTATCACTTGCATATATAGCTTACACAAAAGTCCCTCCACTTCTCCCATGGTGGACCTTACATGGGGTTCTTGGCAATAGCATCACACACCCACCTTAAAGAGTTGCTCCAAAAGTGAGATATGTGCAATGCTTAAAGTTGACATCTCATGTTGTCTATCTCAATCATAGATGAGAGGATACCAATGCCCTATGCATTCCATCAATGCCATAAAAACCCACTTATAAATCCTATGCTCCTCCAATATCTCCTCATCTGTGGGTTTGGTTCATGTCAACACTTCTAACACCATCATGTCAAAATTATACACATGTCCTCTACTCCAAGGCTCCACCCTTATCCCATACTCTACATTTTCATTTTATTAAAACATCATTTTGCTAACCTAGCAAAAAAAGCATCATTAAAATGAATCATGTCCTCAATTACTAGGATTTCTCATCAACAAAGATAGAATATGTAAATACTAAAAACTTAGCAGGAGCAATGTACCCAATAGAGCCTTTTAATCTGACAGAAGCTACCATGCTTGAAGTCTCCATAATTCTTACCATGTCAAAAATCAAAGAGACAAGTAGTCATATCCTTGTTCAAAAGAACATTGTGGGGTTTCATATCACAATGTATTAGAGTGAGATAGCAGTCATTATGTAGGTAAGAAAGAGCACAGGGAATATCTTTAATGAGTAGTTGTCTAGCTCTAAGGCTCAGTGACATAAGCTGCCTAAAGTGTGATGGTAGATGAAGCAATTGATGGAGATTCCCATTGGGCATGAACTACAAAATGAGAGCTCTTATATTCTCCCCACAACATGTAGTGATTCTCTTGATCAAATTTTAGTGTCTGATCTACCCCAAAGTATGACATTCTCTCAAAAATTTTGTCTCAACAGTAGTTCATTATTCATCATCGTCCTCCAAGTCCAAGCCATAGAACACCTTGACTACCATACATTCTAAACTAGGAAGAATTCGATAGTAAACATGCAAAAAACCTTCAGTGCCTACCAAATTATGTTCGCTAAAGTTGTCTATTGCAATAACCAGTTCGTACTCAAACACTTTACTATATTTTGGACCTACCCAGGATAAGGATTTCCTATTTTGGATTTATTTCCATTTACAGAAGATGTGCAACAATAAAAACACTAAGAGACACCATACTACAAGCTGTCCTAATGCCTAGGATGAAAATCCTTTCTTTTCCTAATGCACAATGGAAATGAATCCTTGGATTTCCATCTAAAAATAGTTGTTCATTGACCCTATTCTTAGCGCAAGGTAGTGATCCTTCAAAATCATTATAAGATAAATCCAACTCACAAATTTTTTCAACAAAAAACAACCACAATGAGAGGGTTCCATTGAAAGAATTGTTATAAATGTCAAATAGAAAATTATGCAACTATAATCATAACTTAGGTAGTTTGTGAGGTATGTTGTCACTCAACCTATTCCTAGAAAGATCTAAATAACATGTTGAATACAACGATCCTACCTTAGAAGGGAAGATGCCATGTAAATGAGTATAAGAAAGATCTAGGAAAGAAAAGGATGATAGGTTTTGAAATAAAGAAATGGCTCATAAGAGGGCATTGTCTAAGAGATCAATAATTTGCATGGAGGAGATTTTTCCAATCTCTAGCAGAATAACACCACTCAAATCATTATGGCTAAGATCAAGCCTAAAAAGCTTAGAAATCATTCCAAAGGAGGTAGGAATAGATCCATTCAAATAATAATTAGATGAAAGATTCAAAGAAGAAAGGAATGACAGGTTTAGAAACAAAGGAAGGGCTCCTGAGAGGGTATTATATGAGAGATCAGGTGTTTGCATAGAGGAGATTTTGCCAATATCTAATGAAATAACACCACTCAAATTATTATGGCTAAGGTCAAGCCTAACAAGCTTAGAAAGCATTCCAAAGGAGGCAAGACTGGATCCTTGCAATTGATTAAATGAAAGATGCAAATAAGGAGTTGAAATGAAGGAATGGATCCTGAGAGGTCATTAGATGAGAGATCAAGTGCTCACGTAGTGGAGATTATGCTATGCTCTTATGGAATAACACCATCTAAAATATTATTGTTGAGGTCAAGCCTAATAAGCCTAGAAATCATTCCAAAGATGGTAGGAATGGATCCAATTAAATAATTATCTGATAAGTTTAGGTCTCTCAAATAAGAGAGGTCCCAATGAAAGGAGAAATGTGTTGATGTGAAATTTTGAGCTGTAAAGGCACACTAATGCATAACGCCCTTAAGTGCTTAATTTTACAAGTCTATTGCCTAAGGCGCCTTGCTTATGGGCACGGCTAGACTGGGAGTAGTCTTGAGTGGAAGAGAAACGTGACTAATAATTTAAATAAAATCACTAAATATAAAGATATTAAATTATTTTCAAATAGAAATATTGAAGATGAAATAATTTTGAAAGATCATAATATTTAAAAGGAAAATAACAAGAAGCAGAGAAAAGAGAGAACTTAGCAAATTCATTAATGGTTGCAAGTAGCCATGGAAATAGTACATAGAAGCTATAACAAGTGGTATCGACAACTTGCAATCAAAAACACCATCCTGTAATGACTAATAGCAATAACAGAAACAATCATCAAATAGTAACTAATTAAAGGTAATAATGCTGGCACCAAGCAATGAGTTGCATGTAGCAGCAACAACACTAATATTGAAAGGGAAAAGGGGCATAGGATGATGAGATGGTGAGATGAAACAAGAGAAGGAAAGAAGAAGCAAGATACGAAAAGAAAAAGAGAGAAGCCAAGAGACTTTTCTTTCTTCTCTATTGATGATGATCCTCTTCCTCTTCATCTATGTGTATGGGCTTTTAGAGCCCATACATCCTTGTCGTCCTCCTTATTTTTCTCCATATTTTCTTATCAATCAATAGCTGAGAGTAAGTTAATAATCAAATTATAAAATCCACTAAGTAAATCAATCAATAAATTATAAAAATAACTGAGAGTAAACATGAAGTTAGTAAAAAAAACATATCCATATTTACTTATATACCATGGTTATTATTCTTATTATTATATATTTGGTTTTTTTAGATAAATAAATAAAACTTAAAAGCAGCAAATTCTTGTAGAAATATGGCTATGATGGTGTAGAGAACGACAACAACTTGTAAGGAGAATGGGCATAACTGCAAGATGGTGATGAGCATGGCAGTGAAAGGGCACAAAGAAATGGCATGGGTGTAGAGGTTGTAGTAAGAAAAAAGGGGATTAGTAGAGTAGTGAAGTGCTCATGGTGATACATGATTTGAGTATGACTTAAGTGGTGAGCAAAGCCATAGCAAAACCCGTGGGGATTTGACAGAGTTCCAGCAGTGTAGGGTTTGTTGCGGTGGGTAGCGTAGGGGTGTGGATCATGGGATGGCAAGGCAAGGAGGTCGACAAGGTTTTCTGCTATGTAGATCATGGTGCCTAAGGCACAAGAATAGCAGGAGGTGTAGGTACTAGACACGATGCATGTGTCTCCAAAACAAGATGATGGAACGTAAAAGATGGTAAGGGACAATTGTAGTGAAAGGGTTTCAATAGCATGATGGTGTAAAGGCTGAGAGTAGTGACATACATCAACAAAGGTCTAACAACGCACAGCATTGGAGTTGGAGTGACATAAGTAAGACACACATGAATAGGTTGTGATGGTAGAAGAGGGTTTTGGTGGCACCAGTACCTTTACAAAAGGGTTCATGTGGCAATGAAAGTAAAAAATGACATGTGTTAGTAAACAAGCAAAATGTTGTATTGTGGTGGAAGAGTAGAAAAGATCAGCAATCAAGGTGCTTGTACTAAGTCTTGGCCTTGATGGTGAGCAACACTGGTGTACTAAGAAAGCACTAGTGTTGTCTAATTGATAGCAAAAGTTGTTTTAGTTTTATGGGAACACTACTTTCAATTTGAATTCTCAATTTGATTATTGTTCTATTAATGGAAAATTAAGTTTTTAAGTTAATGATAAGGCCCCATTCATGGGCGATGTTGAGTCAACATCAAGCCCCAACCAAATCAACAAAGAAAACATCAAGACTTTCACCAAAAAAAATTCTTTTATACTAAATATATATATTATATCATAAATATATATATTAGTACATAATAATTATGACTATTTTAGACAAAATAAAACCTGACATTATATACCTTTAGAAATATACATAAAGAAGTTAATTCAAGGCTAAGGGACATAAATAGACCAAGGTACTATCTTGTAGCTCTTCAATACATACGTCAACAAATTTAATCATGAGATCCTTAGTGGTTTTAGTTAAAATAATCGAACCAACTATTATTATTATGATTATTATTATTTTATTGAAGGAAAGGAAGGAACTCTAGCTGTGTATCATCATTATGAACTCAAAGAGTAGTCACTATGAATCATGGTTGAGCATGAGAAAGAATGAACTTTGCATTCCAATAGTGGGATGCTAGCTCAAATACTCTCTAGTGCATTGTGAATTCCTCACATTGAGTTATCTCATCACAAACTGGGATGGATCATCAAACTATGGAAATAACTCAAAATTATACATGTCATTTTAAACAAATGCAACCCAAAGGACAATGCCATGGCATCAATTCAACCTCAAAGGTAGCATCATTAAACAACATATAGGTAATAGGTAACTTAATAAGATATTATCCTTATGACTTAGCCTCAAGGAATTCATTTTTAAATTTAGTTAACAAAGAAAGAAAGAATTACATAGATTCCCATAATCTATAGAGTACCCTTAATAAAATACTAAGTCTTGAATCCAAACATCTATTAGGTTTACTTCTAAGGCATCTACCTTTATGGATATGGGCCTAAAGCTATATGTTGTGCATGATACTAAAATAAAATATGATATAAATATAATAAGATGAAATGCATTTTATTCAACTATGTATGACATCTAATGCAACCTATATGGATATATGTTTGTATGTATGCATGCATTCATTTTTTTATAACTATAATTAATTAAATTACTAATCTACTAGGTGTCCATATTGAACACTAGTATAGAAATGTTTGTGGAATGCATTAAATTTTCTAGTGAATTTGTTGCCTTGAAGACTAGCTATCTTGTAAACCTTAGGGGCTACAACCCCTGTGACTTGGTATGGTCCTGACCACATTGGTGAAAACATAGTTTGAGAACCTTTTTGCCTAGAATCTCTATCTCTTTTTAAGACTAGATCACCTATTTGAAATGATTTAGCGATAAACTCTTTATCAAACCATCTTTTCATAATGGTTTGATGATTTGATAGGTTTTCCACTACCCTTAAACATTTAATTTCAACATCCCAAAGTTCATAAGTTCTAGCAATGATACTTTCATTAAGATTTCAGTAATCTAGGAAAAACTCATGAGTAGGGATTTGCAAGTTGATGGGTAATATAGGTTTTTGGCCATATACTAGTTCATAAGGGGTGATCTTAAGAGATTCTTTATAATGAATTTCATCTACCCATACAGCTCATTTTACTTTTTCATGCCAAGATTTTGGATTATCATTAATCATCCTTTGACTCCATCTAGAAGATTCTTGTTGGAAGATTCTACTAATCCTTGTCAATATTTGTGTTGTAGTACTTCAATTTCATTATCTATTTGAAATTCCCTAGTAATAGCATTCGGTGAAACTTCCTTGATAAGGATCGAGTCATTCATTGCATCTAAATTTTCATTTAGCTTTTATTCACCAAAGTTAAGATCATGATTCCCACAAAGTATTCACTTTGATCATGAGATTTGTCAAGACTTGAGATGACATGATGATGAAAAGGTTCTCTAGGAATTATAACATATTCAAATCCTCCTTTAATTGGAAGAAGGAGTTCTAAGAAATCATATTAAAGAAACCTCCAAATTGGGCACCAAAGGTACGTGAAAGCAACATGTCATAAGTAGGTTTCATATCCACTACTAAGATATCTATGTGACATGAAAAATTAGGATATTGCTTTAGGTAAATCTAAATATCTTTAAGTGATCCCACTACACAGACATTGGATCCATCAAGTTGAATAATACTTTAGGTTTGGGGAATCATTTGAGCTCCTAAAGTTTTACATACCTGAAGAGGCATTACATTTACAATAGCTCCTAAATCCATTAGAAAATTATGAACATTCTTTCCTTGTATAACTAAAGTTGTTAAGAAATGAGGTTGGCCTTTCTTAGCATGTTTGTGAAGAATGGATGTGTCAAGGATTCCAGCACCATCTACAAAATGAACTTGTTTTTCATTTATAGGCGTCTTACCTTTATCTCTAGATTTTTTGATTAATCCATGTATAACTTCTTTTGCTTCCTTAAATTGTAAAAGTTCATACATGGATATGTTGGCCTTGATCCTTTTCATACATGGTTTTCATCTCACTCTTGGGCTCAGGTTGGTTTTGGTTAGAATAATTATGGATTTATAATGATGTTCTAGGTTGTGTTTGTTGTTGTTGAGATGTATGATTATGGTTTCATTTGCTATGATGGATATATGTGGTTTCCTTTTGGGTTACTAGAGTTGTTCATGATGTCACTCATCTTTCTAAATCATGCATTTGTAGGGGTAGATTCATCAATCATGACCTGCTTATAGGATGTTATTGGTTCATTTTTAGTTTCACTAGTGATGAGTCACAGTTCAGTTGGCTGCANTGGTTCATTTTTAGTTTCACTAGTGATGAGTCACAGTTCAGTTGGCTGCGTCGACAAGGCCTCATCGATGCAACCTTGTTGATTGGGCCTCATCAATAAGGCCTCGTTGATGCATTGTATCATGCTTCGACGAGGCCTTGTTAATGTAGTGCCTATTTTGGCTATAAATACACACATACCAGGTGCATTTATGGTAAAAGAGATTGTAGTTGCAATGAAGCTCTTATAGTTTTTCCATTTGAAAGTTAGAATTTTTCTCCCAAGTGCCCACAGCAAGAGTCATTGAGTGTATGGATCTTTATTTGGGCATTGTTGTACTTGAGCACAATCGTGTGTGCAATAATAAAGATGAGCTTTCTAATAAACCTTATATCATTATGGATAGATTAAATATTTTATTTATGCATTTAATGTTTTCTAATATTTATTAAATATTTTCAATTACGTATTCAATGTTTTTAGTAATTAAGTTAATAAAGTAATTAAGAAAGGTAGATTACACGTATAAGTACAACCTTTTCAAGTGTAAAACGTATTCGGTTGGCAATCCTAGTAGCATTATTATTTGGTATGCCCAATAGCATAATGCTTAGTTACCCAGCAGTCGATATGTGGGTTTGGGACATGTATGGAAAGTGGGACCGAATGCTTATGTTAGGATTAGTTAGATGCTAGTTACTTAGTTAATTTAAATTAGTTAATCTAATCACTTTTATATTCCTTTGAACACCAAAACCATAAAACATAAAATGATAAAAATTAAATGCCTCAATTACACTTAACCATATCAGTGTAATTGGGAAGACAATCATTGACCTTAAGGCAAGATTCACTTCCTAGAAGACTAGTGCACCGAAAATGATAAAGTCCATGAAATTCAACCAAATCATGCGTGAATGCTTTGTGATTTGTATGGTTGGATGTAGGGGTATGTCACCGCTCATCATTAGTACCGTTGCTAGGGACTTTGCTTGTTGAAATGTGCACTATTTAGGTTTAAGTAAATATCATTAATATCATTGTACAAACCTCAAGGTCAATATCTTTCCTACTATACATAAAATTATAAAAGCACACTGATAATTTTATTTTGTTTTGCAAAATGTCTTCTTCTTCTCAGAAGCATGAAGAAGTTAAACCATTGGTCCCATAGGAGTGCAAAGTGGTATATACTCATCTAGATGAGTATGTATCAAACTTTACCTTCATCCTACATTAGGATGAATAGCTACAATGGTGTGATATGAAGGGCAACATTATCTTGCCCCTCAATCGATCTATGGTAGGGATGCTGCTTAAAACTCTTAACAAGTTGGGCATCTTAGATCTTCATGAAGAATACATTGTAAATGGATATGACACTTGAAACTACTATCCTACTAAAACACAACGCAAGCAAGACCAATGTCAAGAGAATCTTCATGAGGCTACAAAGGGAAAACATTACACTAATCCCTTATTCCTAGTAAATCAAGATGACAATGAGGATCCTCCTATTGAAGGTTCTCAACATGAAGATTTTCCACCCCCTAATACTAGTGATGAGGGTGTGAACCTAAACTTATGATCCACTATTCATAAATTAAGTTCAAGAAAAAGTGACAGCCAAGGTAGGGATTTAGGAAAGCATCACAATTGCAAGGGATATAAGAATGGTGATCGTAACAAGCAAAAGAGTGGTGGTGAACACTGTGGTGGTGGTGGCAGTCCACCTTCCTCTTTATCCTCTTCATTATATTCTAAACATTCCTCTTCATTTGATGGTTCTCATAGAAGCTCCCATCAAAATAATCATGATAAACGTAATCAATGAGACAAAAATGACTGTGAAGGCCACTAAGACTAAAGGGTTGTCTGAAACCATCATCAGCATCATCGATGTAGTGATGATGATGATGAACCTCTATTAGCAACTCAAAGTATGCTCAACATTGTAGAGGTAGTTAAAATTCTAACCAGGCATATGAAAGATAGTCAGATCAAGCACTTAAACATGATGCTTGTGCCTTAAAAAAACATAGAAAATGAATGGTAGAAACTTAAGCTTTTCCCAAGGACACTCATCAAGGAACTTGAAAGTTGGTACCAGTCCTTGGAACTAGAATCTATTTGTAGATGAAGTACCATGTTAGAGCTATTTAATGACAAATATCAGACATACTCCAAAGTGTCTAATCTGAGAAGGCAAATCCAAGGCTAGAAATAGGGAACACATAAACCCTTGGATGCTGCCATGAATAGATACTATTCACTCTTACACTGATGCTCTGGCCATGGTTATTCTCAGAGGGAACAACTTCACCACATCATAGATGGGCTCAAAGTAGAAACTAGAAGAACCCCTAGGGTGTATGCCCAAGGAAGATTTTCTAAACTAAGAGCTCATCAAATTCAAAAGCTATGAAAAAGGCAAAGTACAAAAGAGTATAATAGGGACCCTTCCATCAGAAAATGAGAGGTCTAATTTTGTGATGAGGAGGAGTCACCACTTGATGAAGTGGTGAACAGAAAAACCTTACCCATCCAAAAATCTATTTTTAATATTTTAGCAAAGGTTGATAAATTATGGGACTCTTTAAATGAAAAATTTCAAACTACTATGTAGATTGCTAAAGAATCTGAAGAGAAAAATAGTAATCATAACTACAAAAGGCAAAAAGAAGCTAAACATACCTACCAAAGAGGTAAGCGTAAAGCTGCTACTATAGAAGAAGTTATGGAAACTGACTCTAATGATGAAACTGATTATGACATCTATCAATATGAACATCCAAAGGGATGTTGCCCTATGGTGTCACACTTACAAGAGTTTGGGATGTATGCATTAAATCCTTGACTAGCACATAGGAAAGCACCTAGACGATTGCCTTATCCTTAAGGCAATCCAAGGTAGTTCTACTAGCAACAACAAGCTTGCTACCCAAGTGGAGCTCCTTCAAAACCTTATGAATAATATCAACAGTGGCACCAACCATAATCATGGGAAATGCCACCACAAAGGTAGCAATACCCTTATAGGCAACCAAATCCATTCTGGTACTATGTTTAGCAACCCGTATCATCAAGAAGCTTTGCAATTCATACCTCATTTCAAAGTATCACTATTATCCTCCAAAGTATCACTGAACACACTCATCATCTACTTAAGGGAAAAACTCATATCCATACCATCCTCCACATCTGTCTACACACACACCTTCATCTTCAACCTAGTTACCTCATACTCCATCCATGCAAGCTAAGATTCCTCCACAACCACAATAATGAAATGCTACAAGGGCTATACATTCAAAGCTAGCTTTCCAACCAAGTGGTCTATACAATCAATCTAGAAAAAGACCTTTCCTCCAACCCAGCAATCCTCTTCAACCCTCATAATCTAGTTTAGTTAATCTCCCTACATCTCCAACACCCTCATCCTCTACATTCAACACCATCGAGTACCCTTCAAACCAACTACCACCTCAAATACACATTGTGTGAGCCGAAGCATTGTGGGAGCACAATTAAATTACAACACCATGGAAACAAGACTAATGATAGTGGTGTATGCTCTGGAAAAGTTCAAGCACTATGTGCTTGGTTAGAAAGTATTTGTGCATACCGATCACAGTGCAATCCGCTTCCTCATGAACAAGCCAATGGTGAGCCCTCATATCATACGATGGCTTGTGATCTTACAAGAATTCGATCTCACAATGGTGGACTAAATAGGAACTAAGAATGTGATTACTAATCACCTCTCTTGCTTAATATGGGATAATAAAGAGGAGGAGAGCCTACTCTCTGATCAATTCCCAGACAAAATCCTCTTTATAGGAGCAATAAGTGAACAAACTCCTACAAAAACAACATGGTATAATGGCATCCTCACTTATCTTCTCACTCAGGAGATGCCACAAGATTTTGATTTCAGAATGAAATAACAATTTCTTCATCAGGCCAAATACTTCATGGAAATCAATAAACACCTCTACAAGTTGTGTGCTGATGGCTTGATTCGTTGGTGTGTCCCTGACAAAGACCAACTACACATTCTCCAATATGCTCATGAAGGACCTTGCAAAGGCCACTATGTAAGGAGACACACAGCCATAAAAATCCTAATGGTAGGATACTATTAGCCTACAATCTTTAGGGATGTCCACCAGTGCATCAAGTCTTGTGAACATTATCAATGAGATGGGGGGATGACCACTTACATGGAAGATCCTCAAAAATGGATTTAACCATTGGAACCTTTCAACATATGGGGCATTGACTTCATGGATCCCATCACATCCATGTCCAATGGAAAGGCATATATTATAGTAGCAATTGACTACTGCACGAAGTGGGTATAAGTAGTAGTCATTACTGATTGTACATTGTCCACTGCTACTAGATTCCTATAACAAAATATCGTAAATAGGTTTGGGGTGCCATGTTCACTAATTTCTAATAATGGAACTCATTTCACAGGTGCCACTTTTAGAAAATTGATGCAAAGCTTAGGGGTTGAACATAAATTAACAACACCCTATTACCCCCAAGCCAACGATCAAGCAGAGGTAACCAATCACAAAAATACTAACATAGACCATTAGCAAATATAGGAAGCATTGGAGTACAAAACTTAATGATACCCTCTGGGTGTATCATTCAACTTGGAAATTCCTATTGGCTATTCTCCCTACAAGATAGTGTACGAAAAACTTCCAATGCTTCTGATTCAATCCGAGCTCCATACATTATCAATAACCTGTGATCTAAATCTTGAATTGAGTTTAACACCAAAAGAAAGATTGATCAACCTAAATGTGCTAAATGAAAATTAATTAGTGGCCCTATCCTTGAATGAGTTGCACAAGGCATTCAGCAAGCAATGCCATGGCCTTAGAATCAAGAAAGTAAAACTTTAACCAGAAGATAAGGTTCTCTACTAGAACCCCACACATGTACCCTAAAAGGAAAAATTTTAGACATTGTGGAAGGGACCTTATATAATTGATCAAACCTTTCCCTCTAGGACCTTGTTGATCTACAAGCCTGAAAGCCCAAATAAAAAGTAGTTGGTCAACATCCAACAAGTAATACCTTTCCTCAAACCAAGACAGGCTAGTGCAAATACCACCTCGATGGATGGACAATCACATTCCATTTTTCAGATCTCCTTCTTCCAAATCAATCATGGGGGAGATGGCCATCTATGCTAACAACCCATAAGGCTTCTTAGTTTTTCTACAGTTTTCTAATTTTTCAAGTTATTTATTTTATAAATATTTGATTTTTAAAATTTTCTAATTTTACACCATTGTTAGTAGCTTTGAATCTTTCTTAATTATTTTACACTTTTTTACATATTTTACTTTGTTTTGTTTTGATTCAAGAGTTTTATTTTTTTATTTTTGTTAATAAAACTGCTTTATTATCACAAGACACAGTGTTGTTGTTGTTATTTACTAATGATGGTTTGTCCTTAATGTTGTGATTATCGATGTTTGGCTTCTATTTTTGAATTCTAATGTTTGATGACTTTGGCATGGTTTATTTTTCATGGAATAGGCAATGAGTCCACATCATCTACCCATTTGATAAACACTATGGTTTTTCTTGTTCGGGGAATTTGAGGTCCCTTCGATTAAAGAAACTTTTAATCAATTGGCAACCTTCGTAGTTCCAAAATTAGGAAGGATTCAAAGGTTTACAAAGGGTGTGACTTCAAGGGGACTCAATACTCTTTGTACTATTCTACTTTCTTGAGTGCTTGAGTGTTTTTTACAGACTTCTCACCATTCCATACCAACCACTGATATGAAGTCAAATAAAGTCTTTGCATGGTGTTGTTTCCATCGAAAAATTCAAAAAAAATGATGGGAATTCAAAGCACACCCCTTAGACATGAATAAGTCCTTACATGGTGTAGTTCCCATTTCAAAAAAAAATAGTGTAAATTCAAAGCACACCCCTTAGACAAATAAATAGTCTATAAGCATTGGTTATGGAACTAGAAAGACATAAACATATGCCTAAAAGTCCCTTCTAACTAAGGCACTCTCTCACTTTCTACTTCTCTCTTTCCTTCTCCTTATGGAATGGTGGTTGTCTTGTGAAAGCACTCTTGTGTCTCGAGTGGGTGGATTGGTCCTAAAGTGGTGATGTAAAGTCATTGAAAGTAGCTGGTTTTGGTCTAGACAAAGGATGTATCTTCTTAGGTTATTTTAAACACAAATTCCACAAGGGGCTTATTATGACCTTAATTCATAACTCCATTCCATCTTCTCTATCATCCATCCATGCTACCGTAACTCACCTCACTATCATGTTCTTTGTTATGCTCTATGTCTTGGTCTGATGTGTTTGGATTCTTGAGTAGATTCTTCTTGGTTGGTCCTTAACTTTTCATAATTATTAAATTGACTATGGGGCCCACATACTCTTTAGTTGAGGTTATGTAAGGGCAACAAGGGCATGAGCCTGCTATGGGGAGAACCCACTTGCACAACTCTTAGTTTGGTTAGTTAAGGTTCCTTACCTTTGACATTTCCACAATCCTATTTTTTGCATATTCCATTGGGTATTCCTCTCAATACTCCTTAACCTTTTATCTCATTCATCCTATAAATCAATTTTTCTTCATTTTTCCAAATTTATGAGCTTCAACACCCTCTTCTCATGTTTTCATACTATTCTTGGCCTTTTGAGCTTTCATTTTATCCCAATTTCATTCAAAAATTCCTTGTATTTTGCAAGTTTGACCAAAGTTAATGATGGTTCACAGTTGCGTCAATGAGGTCTCGTCGACGTAGCTGACCACATCGACAAGGCCTTGTTGACACAATGCTTACATCCTATATATACCGTTGCGCACTTAGGAATGTTTGACATTTTCCTCATAATACACAGGGAGTTTTTGCAATTTTTCAAAGCCCAAAACATTCTAGAGCTCATAACTTCCCAACTGTTTGTCCAAATCGCTTTGTTTTTTGACCTTGCACTTACCGAAGGTAAGCTTTTTATCATGGGAGCCACAAACGTTAAGGTTTCTAATGAAAATTTTTGAAACTTTTTCTAACTCCCCCAAGGGTTAATAACCTTAATAACATATAAACATCATCTTTTTTGATAATTAACCCTTCCAACAACCTCCAGGATGATTTATTAATGATAACACATAAATAGATAATAATTGAAATAATTAAATTAGCCATAATCACAACTGAGCCAAAGTGTAACCATCCTTAAGAGATAAAGGTATTCCAATTGCTTTAAGGTTACACAAGGATTGCTAATTCATGGTCTCATTGTGATTATAGATGGCACCAAAACAGAAACACCTGTAAGAAGGAGAACCCTCTCAACCATGAGAGAAGCAACCCAGAGCTAGAATGGGCCAACAAGAGTAAGCCCCAGAATGGCCAGAAGAAACCCATGCAATAGGACCTCTTTGTGAGGAGCCTAAATTGGAATCTATCGAACAGATCCCAAAAGAAGAAGCACCCACAAAATAATGACAATGAGGTGTACCTGGACCTGTGCCAAGGCTTGAGGTCACTTTGACTTAAGCTTGCCTTAACATTATCATGTCCTAAGAAATCCAACAATCAGTTCTTCAAGAAATCAACTTCTGTCCATTCTTAGAGAAAGCTTCATTAGATGTCAAGACTCAACTACAAACCTCTCCCATGTGTCCAATCATCACATCTAGTGGGGAATGGTACATGGCAGAGACATATCTCTTCTAGAATAATTGAAGGCTATGGTCTACTATCAAAATCAAGAACATTCAAGTGTTCTACATGGCAGAAGCTATCACACAAGTATTTGGTTTGCTTAACACTGGGACATAGCTGGTAGGACTATCCACAAAAGGCGATCCTAAAGCTAAGAAGAACTAGACACAACGATGCTACAAGATTGATTGTAAGGAGTACAACGCACTCACACTAGTGGAGCACATTTATTTTAAAATCGTGGCCTATCACCTCAACCCAATAATGAGGCCAAGAAAGGTAACTTCTTTCTCCACCCGAGCATGCGTTGCTCTAAGCAGGAAATTTTCCATCAACCTTCCATAAATAATCTAGTTAGAGATCAACAAATGCTTCAAGGAAAATGAATGTGGAAGGAAAACCCTATGCTTTCCATGCCCCATCCAAAAACTTTGCAAAAGGATAGGCATCATCCACTACTCCAATGATGTAATCAGGCATGCTCCTTTGGCCTCATGGTCCAAGATCATGAAAGATAAGATGCCAACAATAGCACAAGAAGAGAAGTAGCTGCCACCACCATCCACTCAAGAAACAACATTGGAGGCCTACGTAGCTGTGTAAAATCTGAGAATAGCTCTTGAGTGAATAAGAGCAATGTGCAAGAACAAGTGAAGCAAATACATCTATGTACCAACCGATAATGAGCCACCTTAATGAGATGGCTTAAAAATTAGCTAAATGAAGATGGGAGGACCAATCATCTCTACCCAATGAATGTAGCTATCTGCAAGGTTGAATTCTAATGCTCGAGAGGTGGCCATGTCTTTATCTCAACATCATTTATTCCCAAAGATCTCTAGGAATGTCACCACTTTCTTGGTGCATTTGAAGGAAGGTGAAGAGGCAACTATCTTGGTGATGCAGCACCAAGGATAGGAAATAGTAGCTAAAGTTGTCATTGATCATGTCGCTAAAGCACTAAATGCATCCATGAAATCTATACTAGACATATCTACACTTCAAGATGTGCATATGTTTGCAGGCATGGTCAATGAAAAGTTGAACATAGCCCAGCATGAAAATTTGCTAGATTAACTAGTGGGGACTAGGCAACCAATTCCAGATATCTTTGATTTTCTAGAAGACATCACTGCAACCCAATTGGAGCTGCTAAATGCAAGGGGCAAATGCATCATTTTGGAGGGGCAACTCGAAGTGGCTCAAGAACGAAATCAACGCTTAGCACAAAGGTTGCTGAACTACATGCCCACCTTGCTGATCCTATGATCCTCAACCCAATAATAACAAGAGATGAAGCTTTCAAACAACTTCAAGAATGATTTTAGAAGGCTGAGAAGGAGGCAGTAACAACCATCTTCAACCAATCCATAGCTAAAGCAAAAATGTATTCAATTTAGAAAGACTTGGCACAGATGCGCCAAGAGAATGAGACCCTAACTACACAGAATCATTACCTACATAATGTTGATGCTTAGCAAGACCAAATGCAAAAATTTATTCATCAACAATAGGAGTAGCTTGCTAGGGTGAACAGAGAATTGAGGAGATTGACCATAGAAAATTGAGATCTATTAATGAAGGAAGTGTGTGCCTTATGTCAAAATTTTATCATCAAGATCATCACCTGGAAGAATGAGGCCCTTAAATTTCAAAAAGTGAAGAATCACTACAAAGACTAGGTTAGCCTACAAAAGGAAGTTAATAAAAAACACATTCTAATGACGAAGGCAAAAATAAATGAAGCCCTCCAACAACTCCAACAAGAAAGAAAAGTTTGGCTACCCATCATTGATAGGATCAATGCCTACAACAAAGAAAAAATCTACTTGAAGTTAGAAATCGAAGAAATGATACAATATATGGAGTTCACCAATCTCCATTACACAAACCTAGTAATGCTGACTACTAGATGATCGTGGTCAAAGCTAGCAAATCAAGTGGCTAGCTCCTATCTATTATATGAGGTTGAGTTCAAGCACCACAAAGATTCCAAGCAGAAGCTTGAGACTATAAATGTTGAACTCGAAGTTCTCAAAGCATGGTTCATACACCAATGATCATCTGCTAAGAACCTAGCCAAATGGTTGAATGACTACCAAGATCTGAAGAACATAGTTATGGAATTTGACATCGAACACAAACAATTCGCTACCTAGTTTGTCAATACTAAGGAGTTGTTTCCAAAAATTCCATGCCCCTGGGATGTACATGTTCCAACCCACATTGGCGAAGTTGCATGGATGGTGCACAATCCCAGAAGTAAGGAGGAGAAAATGAAAGCACAACTAGATGCTTTCTACCTCTTGCCTAAAGTTGCAATAGCAGTAGAAAAATCGTAGCCACCTCAATCGTTGCTTGTGTGTGAAGTCGGTGAAGGTTCCTCAAAACCTCAGAAGCCACCACTACCTGGGACCATTTAATCTTCTTCATCCAACTTCATGCCATCAAGGAATGTGTTGTCCAATTTTAAAGAGTTGTGTCATGGTGTTCAATTTTGTGTCTTGAACACTATCATTTTTTGTAATGTATTGATCCATACACTTAGGCACTTCATTTTTTGTCAAGTCAGTCAAGTTTATTTTGTTTGCAAAAAGTCAATCAATAATTTCATACCTTTTCAATTTTGTAAAAGAACTTGAGCATGAGTTTTCATTTAGTCATGGGGGTATGATGAGTTGCAATTTGGTTGGCTACGTCAATGCAGCCTTGTCAACTAGGCCTCGTCGACACATGATGCATTGATGAGGCCTTGTTGACGCAATGCCTATTTTCGGCTATAAATACGTGCCTACCAACTGCATTTATGGCATAGGAGATTATATTTGTAGTGAAGCTCTTGTAGTTTTTCCATTTGAAAGTTAGAATTTTTCTCCTAACTGCCCACAGTAGGAGTCATTAAGTGTACAAATCTTTATTGGAGCATTGTTGTACCTGAGCACAATAGTGTGTGTGGCAATAAAGATGAGCTTTCTGATAAACCTTATAGCATTCTGGATAGATTAAATATTTTAATTTTTCATTTAATGTTTTCAAATATTTATTAAATGTTTTTAATTATTTACTAGATGTTTTTAGTAATTAAGTTAATGAAGCAATTATGCAAGATAGATTACACACATAAGTATGATCGCTTTAAGTGTAACACATATTCGCTTGGTAATCCCAACAGCATTATTACTTGGTATGCCTAGTAGTGTAACACTTGATCACCTACCAATGGATACGTGGGTTCAGAACATGTACAGAAAGTGGAACCAGATGCTTATGTTAGGATTAGTTAGTGCTATTTAGGTAGTTAGTTTAAATTAATTAATCCAATCATTTTTATCTTCCTTTGAACACCAAAGTCATAAAACATAAAATGATAAAAATTAGATGTCTCAATTATACTTAACCATACCAATGTACATCACAAGTGTAATTGGGAAGAAAACGATTGACCTTAAGGTAAGATTCACTTCCTAGAAGACTAGTGCACCAAAAATGATAAAGTCCACAAAATTCGACTAGATCATGTGTGAATACTTTGTGATTTGTATGGTTGGGCATAGGGGTACCTCGCCGCTCATCAACTAGGGTCTTCTAGAACCATTAGCAAGGCTTTTCCCCTTTGGTTGTTTTGTAATTATTGTGTGATATCCCCATATAAGGCTTGAAATTGAGGAAAAGACTTCTCAAAATGTTGTCTGGTGTTATGTAACCTACAATATTAACTGAGAGCTGCATCTCCTAGGTTTCAATTTATCTCATCATGTTGATTTATTATCTTAACATTATTACATTTTAGCTCAATCACTTCATTAGAAACCTTTTATATGGGGGTTAAGACTTGATTCATTTGGGGTTGACCCTCAACTTTAGGTAAGTTGAAGGTTTATGTGGTCTCATGGTTAGGGATAGATGGTATGGAGGGAGGTTGATAATAGATTAAATTAAGGCATTTGATTGATCATCATTTAGGCCAAGTTTTTGAGGAAATAAAGAAGAAGAAGCATTTGGACTTTGAATATTTGGTAGAGAATTAAGGATTAGATGATTGGTTTGAAAAGGATTTGGGACTATTGGGGTCTATGGACCTAAGCCAAGAGTTTCAAATTGGGATTGTAATCAGTTTGCAAGAGTGATTTATTCCAGTTTGACTACTTTAGACATGGCTCCTTGCACGTCAATGATATTAGGATCAAATTTGATTGCATATGTGAAGAAGGGTTCTATGGTTAAGAGGAAAAATTTTAAGATTCCTTCTGGTTGTGGTCACATCTTGCTAGGAACCTACGACAATTGCTACAGGAATCTTAACTTGAAATTTTTTATAGTTTTCCCACTAAGCTTTTGGAGGCTAGTAAAGTTACTAGAAGATATAGCAAGGCTAGTGAACTTGTCAAATTAGAAGAGGAAACATGATTTGATGTTGTTCCAGGTTTAGATTAAGGAGTTGGAAAGGGTTAAAAACCATTGAGTTTTTGTACCTCAAAAGGTAGTGACAAAAGACCTATAGGCCACATCATGTTGAGCTATGTTATGAATGCCTAGTAGTATCTCAAAATTTTGAATATGTTGACAAGCATCATTAAAAGAGGGATTGAAAGAAAGAAAAGTATGTTGAAGAGGTTTTGGAACTGAATTAAAGTTTTAAAAGTTGAAGAGACTATTAATCAAAGGTTGGGCTATAGGGTTTGCCATATTTGAAGAATGTAAGAACTTAGATCTAGGTCTTGTAGGAATATGACTTAGAAAATTTTTGGGTAGGAAGTTTTGTCTTTTTGTTTTTCTAGTTTGAGGTTTAAGAGTTCCACTAGGTCCAACCATAAACTAGGTTAACAAAAAAGCTGATATTTTTTAAAATTTATTTTTTTTTTAGATTTTTTATTAAAGTAGAAAAGATAGGAAAGCAAGGAAATTCAAACTAGAACAACAAAGGAATGAAAGTTGGTTGAGGAAAACAATAATTATAGCCCTCCTTTTAGTGCCAAAGAGGGTGTTGATGTGAAAATTCAAGCTGTAAAGGCACACTAATGCACAATGCCCTCAAGTGCTCAATTTTACAAGGTTATTGCCTTGGGCACCTTGCTTATGGGCAAAACTAGTGTGGGAGTAGTCTCGAGCAGAAGAGAAACGTGACTAATAATTTAAATAAAATCACTAAATTTGAAAATATTAAACTATTTTCAAATAGAAATATTGAAGATGAAATAATTTAGAAAGATCATAATATTTAGAAAGAAAATAACAAGAAGTAGAGAAAAGAGGAAAGAAAATAACAAGAGGTAGAGAAAAGAGAGAACTTAGCAAATTCATTAATGGCTACAAGTAGCCATGGCAATAGTACATAGCAGCTGCAACAAGTGGTATTGACAACATGCAGACAACAACACCATCCTATAATGACTAATAGCAATAACAAAAATAATCATCCAACAGCAACTAATTACAGGTGATGAGTTATGGTCTGTCAGGTCTTGTTATTGAACCTCTATTATCGAAACCCTGATACAAGATACCAAGTCTAATAGGTCCTGATATCGGACCCCTGATATCGTAGTCACGATATCGTCGTTCCCGTGTGAGCCTATAAATAAAAGGTGGCACACTTGGTTTTGGAATTAGTTCTTAGTCCCTTATCCAAACTCTTGTAGTTTTTCCTTCTTAGAGTTAGAATTATTTCTCAGTGCATGCCTGCAGTGTGATGAGTGTAATTGTACGACATCCTTTATTCAAGTGTGATGTACTTGGACATGCACATGACTAGAAATAAAGATCGAGATTACTTCATCATTGCAACATTCACTTAGTTTAATTATTTAATTTTTATTGTTATTTATTTCTTTTGTAGTTAAAATCTCTTTACCCTAAACTCCTATTAAACGTGGAATGAGTACGACTTGATCACGAGCATTTAACTATGACTACTTGGTAACCCAGTAGCGTACCTAGGATCTACACTTGGTAATCCCAGTGGTAGTCGTGCATGAGGTCCAAGATGTGAATGGATGATTAAGGAACGGATGCTCATCGCACTTAGGCTAGCTTAGATTCTCTCTTACCCTCTCCCTCTTAACTTAGTTAATGTTATTTCCCATCATACCCAGGAGTAGCATTAGTGTAGGAACACATCATACACCTCACT
>MNCI01015984.1:1210399-1235910 GCA_015680685.1 Gnetum montanum | reverse complement strand
AAACATAAACGAAGGCAACATCATCCCAACACACAAAAGCATAACTTACTCGATGACGATGAACCCCTACTGGCCACTACAAGCCTAACACAGGTACAAGAGGTTGTTTGAATCTCCCGTAGGCATCGTAAAGAGAGCCGCCTACCCAAGCTCGATTTAAACAACTTTTCCAATTTTTCAAGAGGCTATGACTTAGATCCACAACAATATTTAGAAGCCTTCTATGATGCCTGTGCATGGAACAACATTGATAATGATTGGAAAAAACTCAAGCTCTTCCCTATGGCACTCGTTGGCCAAGCAAAAGTATGGTATAGATCATTAAAACCAAATTCAATACGACATTGGCCAATAATGTTAAAACTATTTAATGAAAGATATCAAACCTACGCAAGAGTGTCGACCTTGAGGAAACAAATCCAAGAGTGGAAACAAGCATAACATGAACCCTTGGACATGGCATTAGAAAGATATTATGCACTGTTAAACAACTACCCAGGCCATGAGTTCTTCGAGGAAAGGCTAATGTAACATATCATTGATGGGCTTTGTAATGAAATAAGAGAGATCCTAGGGATGTAAGCCCAAGGTCAACTATATGAACTATGAACCCATCAATTCCAAGAGCTTATTAAGCATGTAGCAAAAGAAGAAGGAGAAATGGCTAGATGGGAGAGTGTTGAAAAACATCAATTGGACCAAAATCTCAACTTAATAGAGGTCCATAATCATAAAAAGGAGATATCAACCTATCTCAAGGAGGAAGAACCATCTTTGCTAGTACAACAATCATTAGAAGAAGTCGAGGCAAAGAACAATAAGGTGCTGGAATGGATGCATAAAAAGTATGGAGAATATATCAATATTATTGAAGATAGAGTTTTGACAACCCAAGAAGTAGGAAAAAGTATCATTAGACAATCAAAAAGAAGGGATGAGAAAGATAAGAGCTCAATGACCAATCATACATATGAATGCAACATTTGCCTGTACGATCACCCCAAGGGCCAATGCCCAATCTTGTTACATTTATATGAGCATTGGGGAATCACGTTACACCCAGAGTTCGTACAAAGATACTATGTTCGATCACAGTGGAAACAATCCCAGTCATGGGGAAAGCCATCCCTAAACTGGAGACACCCTTCATATCATCTGAATCCAAATGCTTATCTAGTCCAGTATCTTGTTTCTCCAATTGGGTCAACATACTTTATCTTGCTACATTATCATTCTCTTCAATACTATCAGCCCATGTCCTCAACACAACCACCACCTTACGTACCTTACAATTCTCCCAAAATTTAACATTCTCATCCTTTTCCTCCTTCTACATCGCCACCAACTGTTCCTAAATCATCTACACCACAACAACAACCCACGAACATTACTTGTGCTACTATTTCCAATAGTAGTGAGAGACCTCCTCAACATCGAAGCCATCCCTTCTTTAGACATGACCATAGGAAGGAACAACGTAATTCTAAGGCCACTACATTCTCCAACTCAGCACAAGTCCAACACTGTGGTGCACCCTTCTCTTTGAATCAACGCCTCATGTCATCTCATCAGGGCCACCAATTAACACTCCAACAACCATATGGCCTAATGAATACAGCCATGGAGAGCAACATCCTGATCCTTGCATACCATCTTATGGTCCCAGGTATCATAGTGGGTCAACTCTTTACCAGGGAATCACATCTTATAAATTTCCCCACTATGCTTACTATAATCAAGTGTGTGAACCCCAATGGGGTAAGTATCACCAAGTTTCAATGTTTCCAACATGCAATCATTTATTAATCCTTGCCATGCTCAACTATTTAGTTATGGGGGATATCCCCCATTTTAATAACAAGCAAGATTAATAAATATTTTTCATTTTCTTTAATTTTATAATTTTTTTCCAGTTTTTCATCTTTTAATTTCTTGTTTTATCTTTTTGTCTTTTTTTTCTTTTTATCTTTTTTCAGGTAATCTCGTCTATGAATAAAACACTCATGTGGCTCATTGGTTGAGGTGTGTTCTATGTTATTGTGTCTCAAGCGATCAATTATTAGGACAATGAGCTCATTACACCCACTCATCCATTCTACAAATAAGAGGCTCTATTCAAGGGTACAGTGATATTCTTGACATTCTTAAAACNGTAAGAGTAATCAAAAGACACTTAAAAATCCAATGCTATTCTAGGGGATCCCACTGGAAAGACATGCACCCATGCCTAAAGGTTGGAGGCTTCTCTGGATTTAGCAATCGAAAAAAAAACAAAATAAAAAAAAACAACCAAGGAAGTGCCACAAAGAAAAAATTACTCCTCCCTTGAACAAAATGCCAAATGATTTTACAACTTGTTGTTCTGGTACTCTCATAGTCACTCATCACGGGATGAAATAATCTGGTGTCACTAATC
Organism: Gnetum montanum; assembly: GCA_015680685.1. NCBI lineage: Eukaryota > Viridiplantae > Streptophyta > Gnetopsida > Gnetales > Gnetaceae > Gnetum > Gnetum montanum. The sequence goes on along the minus strand of MNCI01015984.1, from coordinate 1,233,494 downwards.
AAAGGAATGGACTTGGTTCTGATCTTGGAACAATGGGTTAATGACACATTAATCATGCTTTACACACAGGATTCACTGTGCCCTAGGTTAGTTACCTCATGTCCCAATCTCTACAATCCCTTCTATAGTCCATCTCATCTCACTGTTCATGTAATTATAGCTCGTGTCTCGTATAGTGTAGAATTCTTACCTCATTCCGATGGTATCTACTACATGTGGGTGTTTTTTGAAACTAGTATGGATTACATTTAACCCTTCTAGTGTTTACAGACATTTTAAGGTGTGGTTACACAAGGGCATTATAGGTTGGAACCTGCTTTGGCGAGGATCCACTTGCGTGACTTTTGCAATTTGTAATTGTTGCATACCACCACATCATCTTATACCCTCTGAGTACTTCATTGTCAAATCTATTCTTTCCTTTACCATCATTTTATCAAGCGTTCCTCAAAATCAGGTCCTTTTATGTGTCACCTAAACAAACTAGGTCTAACATTAAACTTTTAGGGCAACTTCCTTGAAAAAAAATTTCTAACTCTAAAAACACACTAACCAAAGAATTCAACATTTATTAAAGGAAATGAGTAAGGTATGAAATCATTGAAATTTTTTTAATAACCTTACTAATAATTGATCTTTGTGTGATTATAGATGGCCCCTAAAAGAAGACAACAAGGAGGACCTTCTCAAGGTGCAACCGAATGACTAGGGGGAGGCAGAGGCCAAGGACTTCATGCAGAACATACAAAGCAGGAGGCACAATCACTCAGCATCCATCATGAAACTCCTGTTAGTGCATAATATATCCAAGCAAAAGGTGGAGAGGTTAGGGCCTAAGCCTATGAAGAGGAATGACAGCTATTTGTGGCATAACATGTCAAGGCCAATCAAGTGTTCCCGCAACTTCCATGTTCATGGAAAGTGCTGACTCCATCAAACATCTGGACACCAGCATGGATGGCTCATAATCCTTGGATAAAAGAGGAGAAACATCAAGTGCTTCTTCAACGGTATCAATCTTAGAAGCCTGATCATGCAGGACAAAGGAGAGGCACCCATAGAGAAGCCACCACTACTGGGAACCCCATGAGTTCCACAAGTTTTTTCTTTTGTGTCTGTGTCCAATTTTTTTTTAATTCTCCACTATGGCATAAATAAATTCCTACTCAGCCAATAATCCCATACCTATCCACTATGTAATCAATTGAACTTGTTCCTCACTTTCTTTGACTCAAGGACAAGTTGTTATTCAGTCATGGGGGTATTATGAGTCATGGTCTGTTAGGTCCTGTTATTGGACCCTTGTTATCAGAACCTTGATACGAGATACCAAGTCTAATATGTTCTAATATCGAACCCCTATTATCGAACCCCTGATATCGTGGTTCCCGTGTGAGCCTATAAATAAAAGGCGGCACACTTGGTTTTGCAATTATTTCTTAGTCCCTTATCCAAACTCTTACATTTTTTCCTTCTTAGAGTTAGAATTATTTCTCAATGCATGCCCGCAGTGTGATGATTGTAATTGTATGACATCCTTTATTCAAGTATGATGTACTTGGACATGCACATGACCAGAAATAAAGATTGAGATTACTTCATCATTGCAGCATTCACTTAGTTTAATTATTTATTTCTTTCGTAGTTAACATCTCTTTACCCTAAACTCCTATTAAACACGAAATGAGTATGACTTGATCACGAGCATTTAAGTGTGACTACTTGGTAACCTAGTAGCGTACCTAGGATCTACACTTGGTAATCCCAGTGGTAGTCGTGCACAAGGTCCAAGATGTGTATGGATGATTGAGGAATGGATGCTCATCGTACTTAGGCTAGCTTAGATTCTCTCTTACCCTCTCTTGCTTAGCTTAGTTAATATTATTTCCCATCATACCTAAGAGTTGCATTAGTGTAGGAACACATCATACACCTCACTCTGGACTAAATCATACGTGAAAAAGTTAATGCTAGTCTAGGTGGGAAGACAACAAACTGTGACCTACAAGTAACTGTCTACATACCACAGCTAGTCCATCTGTGAAATTCGACCGGATCGCATGTGAAATGCTCGTATTCTTATGGTTGAGTGCAGGGGTACCTCGCCACTCATCAACAGGTAACAAAGCTAGCACCAGGCAATGAGTTGAATGTAGTAGCAACAACACTAATATTGAAAGGAAAACAAGGTATAGGATGATGAGATGGTGGAATGCAACAGGAGAAGGGAAGGAAGAAGTAGAGAAGAAGCAATATATGGAAAGCAAAAGAGAGAAGCCAAGAGAATTTTCTTTCTTCTTTTGATGATGATCGTCTTCATCTATGTGTATGGGCTTTTATAGCCCTTCTTCTCCTCCTCCTTATTTTTCTCCATATGTGTCTATCAATCAACAATAGTAAGTTAACAATCAATTAATTATAAAATTAATTGAGAGTAAATCAATCAATTAATTATAAAAATAACAAAGAGTAAACATGAAGTTAGTAAACAAAACATATCCATATTTACTTATATATTATGGTTATTATTATTATTATATATTTATTTAGAAAAAAAGAGACAAAACTCAAAAGCAGCAGATGTTGGCAGAAAGACAACTATGATGATGTAGACAGTGAGAGTAGCTCTCTTAAGGAGAACGGTCATAGTTGTAGGACAACGATGAGAATGGCAGCTGAAGGGCGCAAAGAAATAGCACGGGTGTAGAGGTCACAATAGGTGGCAAGGGGATCAGTAGAGTAATGAAGTGCTCATAGTGGAGTAGGATTTGAGAGTGGCTTAAGCAATGGGAAAAGCTATAGTAGAATGCATGGGGATTTGGCAAAGTTCTGATACTATAAGGTTTGTTGTGGTGGGTAGCATAGGGACGTGGATGACAGGATGGCAAGGCAAGGAAGTTGACAAAGTTTTCTATTATGTGGATCATGTTGATTGAGGAACAAGAACAGTAGGAGACATAGGTACTAGACACAGTGTGCATGTCTCTAGAATAAGGTGATGGAAGGTTGGTGACAACAAAGGATGGTGGTAGTGAAAGGGTTTCAATAACATGGTGGTGCAAAGGCTAAGAGCAATGACATATATCAGCCAAGATCTAGCAGCATGCAAATTTTGAGTTGAAGTGGCATTAGCAAGTCACATGCGAATAGGTCATGGTGGTAGGAGAGGGTTTTGGTGGCATCGGTAGTTGCACAAGAGGGTTCATGCGGCCATGGAAGTGTAGAATGGCATGTAGTGGCAAATAGGCATAATGGCATATTGTGGTGGAAGAGTAGCAAAGACGAGCAATCACAATGCTTTTACTAAGTCTTGGCCCTGAGCAAGAAAGAGTTTTAGGACCACAGGCAAGTGAGGTGTAAAGAAATGTAGGATGGGCACAATGATGAGCAACATTGTTGTACTAAGAGACCACTAGTGTTTTCCAATTGATAGTGGAAGTTATCTCAAGTAGTTAATGGGAATACTACTTTTCATTTGAATTCTCAATTTGATTATTGTTCTATTCCTGACCAATTAAGTTTTTAAGTTAATGATAAGGCCCCATTCATGGGCGATGTTGAGTCAAAAAAATGTAGCCTTCTATGTAGCCCACCAAATCAAGCCCGTTGAGACAAATGGCTTGAACAAAAGAGTTGCACTTACCAAGAGAAAAAGGATCAAAGTAGAAGATGTTAGTCCAATTATAGGGATTGAGGAAATCTAGTATCCAATCATAAAGTGCATCTTTTGGATGAAGAAGGGAGGACTTGAATGCAAGAAGAGCTTGCTCTTCATTGGTATGCACATAAGGAATGAACAAGGATATTCCTAATAATAACAATGATATAGACACAGACATGGCTAACAAATCAATACCAATTTCTAAAGCAGTTCCAAACTAGGAAACAAGGTAATTTCCAAACCTCTGATTGGATCAAGTATGGATTCTAAATAGGTATGCTTCTTGTAGAGGCAAAATACTTTTGTTACTACTGGTTGATGATGAACTTTTCACTGCATTTCCACCTCAATCAAAGATTTATTCTACTTTGTGTGATAGAATACCATGTGGACGATGTCATGGCTAATGTATATGTTGATTTGTTTCAACTTTTTTTTGTTACTATGCACATCAAATTTAGGATTACATAAGTAGTTAAACTCACATGTCTGCAGTGCCACTTCATTACACAAAGAAAAGCATATAGTGAGCATAGAATAATATGAAAATAGAACAAGATTTAATTAATTAATCAAGACAACATATTTGAGTGTGAAGAGTCACAAAAGAAATAATTGTGGATTTTTTTATCTAATCGAAAAAGAAACTATCATTAAGAATAATTAAAAAGAAAGCTTGTGGAGCATATTTTGCATTTGTTCAGTAGGAAATTTTGATCTGTGGTAGGTAAGGATGATCTAAATACATATGTTTAAATAATATAAATTTATTTTAGTTTTAACAAAATAAAACATATTAACATAATACATATAATAATAAACAAGAAATTATAAGTTAAAATTAATTAAACGTAATTAATAGATAAAGATTAATTTTCCTAGACTAGCTATGCCTTAGACTTGATTTTGACCAAGAATATTCTAGTTTTCTTTTAATTTTACTGGACAAAATTTCCATATTTTTAAGTTGCAATGATGGTGTCAGCTTGACTTTGTCTTGAACTTTGCTTCACCCTCAGAATAATATAATTTTTTATGCACATTAGATGAAGGGGTGATAAGCAATGGAGTATCCAACACCCAACCATACGAGATACAAGTGTTCACACACAATCCTCATCAAACTCTGCAAAGTAATTAGTTAGTGTTCACAATTGTTGTCTTCCCATGTGAGTTAGCAAGATCAATGCATATGGTTTAAATCACAGTGAGGTATATGATATTGATGTTGTATTGGCCATTGTGCTCTTGATAAACATGAAGTGAAAGTAAAAGTTTCTAAATCTAAGTAACAGTAAAACAAATCTAAAATATCCTATGCCATGAGTAGCTGGTCCTAATCTTCTGATCACACCTTAAACTTTGTGTAATTACTACTGAGATTACCAAGTACCTCACTACTAGACATACCCAATGATAGTACTATTGGATTACCAAGTAGTTACACTTATGTGCTTGAGATTAGTCATACACATTCCACTTAATGACATTAAAAGTAAATTACAAGTAATCATAAACATTAACTATGAAAATAGTAAAATAGTAAACTAATTGAAAATAGAAATAAAACTAAGTGTTGCTATAAGGATGTAGAGTAATCTCGATCTTTATTTCCAGCCATGCAATGTGTCCAAGTACATCATACTCAAATAAGGATTTCACTTAATTATAAAACATCACACTATGGGCACACACTGCTAAGTACTGAATTCAAGAAAACAAACTAAAAGAGTTTTGTTACTAGGCTATCAAATCTACAAAGGATCCATGCATCCAAGTGTTGCTTATATAGGCTAGCATGCATCCCATGATCTCATTTATATGATAATGTATGGTAAGATACAATAACATATTTACGACATTGTAGATACAATATCATAACAATGATATTGTTGACTTAAAACTTTTAGATTTATCATACCCCCACAACTAATTGAAAACTTGTCCTCAAGTTAAAACAAAATGAGGATGGAGTTCCTTACAAAATTGGGAGGTAGATTTATATGACACTCACTTCTATATAAATGACTCTCTAGTGTCAAAGTGGACTTTACAAAAATGAGCATATGGCATGACAATTTTGACAAAAAATGAAAAAAAAAAACAAAATTTGGCAAGGTTGAGTGTAGCCTTATGTTGTTCCAAGTGGAGGTGGTTCTTCCATAGGCTTCTTCCCCTTGTCATTAGGCTTCTTGAATTGGCATATGTTTAGAAGCACCTATAACTTTTCTTCTTTCTTTCTGGGATCGTGAACCATCCATACTAATGAATCAATGTTGGATAGATTTGACATGTTCTATGGACATGTCAGTTGCAAAAACAACTAATTAGCTTTAACGTACCATGCCTCAAACTATCATCGCTTTTCTTCAAAAGCTATGGCATTTTTTTGAGTTCATCACAGTCCATTAATCTTCTAGCCAAATTTGCTACTACATCCTTTTGTCCCTGGTAGCCTACCGTAACTTCTTCTAGTTCTAAGTTTGCTCCTTGAATTTTTTGTAGAGCATCATTTTTATCTACAAACTCCTTTTCATATAAAGAATAAATGGCTACTACTTGGTGTTCTAGTTCATTTTTGGACCTACCTGCTATTAATATTGGCAAGTTAGCATAATGAAGGTTTGCTAATGCCATGTATTCACTTCTACTTAATAGGTTTAGGCCATGCTATCTAAGATGGGTTGCCACTTAGAATTTTGTGCTACAATAGAACTAATTCTGGCCTTTTCTATCTAGATCTCTTTCTCATTTATCTACTTGTACATGCCAATTGGTCTCAAAAGTGTTCTTTGAGCCTTTTATGTTTCTTAGCCTCATTTTGCTAGGCACTGATTTCTGTCTAATGGTGCCTACCTCCTCCATAAAGAGGATTTTGTTTTCTCTTGCGAGGTGTCTCATATCTTAGTTAACCCTCATTACCTACTCTCTCAATTGATGGATGCTTTCAACTAGATAGTTTTTCTATTTTTCTACTATGGTCAACTTCATGTTGTCTACAACAAGTTGTTTGTTTTCTTCCTATAAGTCAGCATGTGCTTTGGCATGGGCATATGATTAGGATTCAACTACTGAAGATTTCCATACTGACTTTTCTTTTTCATCTGATATATCTTTATTATTCCTTGGGAGGAAATTGATCTGCTCAATTCTGAATTTTGCTATCTGGTTTGGTGCTATAAATTGAGTTGGATCTTTCCTTTATACTCTCAGGCCTACAAGCTCTTCTTGTAATCTACAAAGCTCATTCTCAACATGTTCTACCCTAGTTTCAGCCATGATTAATTTTCCTTTGGTGGAAATCAATTCAAATTGTGTTGCAATGATATCACTAGGAATATCAAATAGATTTTTCATAACTTGTCCTATCTACAGTAGTCTATCCAACACATCTTCATGTTTTGCAAGATTCATAGAGGTACCATGTAGCATTTGAGCTTCTTTGGTTCTAGAAATATCAACTGGTAGCATAATAGGTACATTAAATAATTCTTTGATGTGATTTGTAATCACTTCTGTGACTTCAGCTTCATCATGGTGCTACATGACCACAACTATGGCTCCATCTCCTAATTCAAGCACCACTTCAAAAGATGCGATGTTCACAAAAATTTGTTGTGACCACTTGGCCTCTCCTACTAATTGTGACAATATCTGTCCACTAGCAGGATTGGTTGAGAAGGTTGGCTTAACTACATCATCAATAACATTGAAAAAATTGGCCTCTTCCCTGCTTCCTCAACTAATTGTTTTTACAATTTGTTACAAATGACTCATTGAAGGTTTGTAATCTTATGGTGATAGTGGTGAAACTTGTGGTTGCTGCCACTACTATATTGTGGGTTAGGTAGTCTCCTCAGTGCTTGGTTGCTCTTCTAATTGGTCCTTTTTGGGAGGCACTGGCTTAAGCATTTCAGCACAAGAAGCATTTTGTGCCTTCCTCAATGCATCATTTGTAAACCCTTAGATACCAACTCATTTGCATAGCTTCTAAATAAGGTAAGGAAATGGAAGTGTTAACCTCCTTGCCTTCTTTTCTTCGAACCACCTTTGGATTTCTATGAAGTAGAGGTGAGTAATGTTTGCATTGAATTTTTTCATTAATATTGTATTCTCTTTTGCAGCATATGTAAAGATTCTATTCAGTCTTTTGGTAGGAAACAAGTAATAAGTGTCAATTTTGAGGTAGATCTTTTCTTCTATAGTCAATTCACTATATTCTTTATCTTCCTTAGCATACGGCCGTTGTAACCATAGTTTCCTGGCACTTATGTCAAATCTAGTTCATATCTATGCCACCTTTGCTCCTTAATTAGGCACATTCAATACCTCTGCAATTACCTTAACTAAGTAAGATACTAAGATTTCTTCAATTTTGACTATAGCATCAACTTCTCAATTTTTCCAAAATTGGAGTGTTTCTCCTAAATACCATTCTCCATTAGTTGTTAGAGTAGGCCACAAAGGAGATGACTAAAGTTGGGCCTTAAAAGCTTCTAGAGAAAATTCCAAAAATGAACCAAAGCTAAGTTCCACAATTACTGTTAACATGATGGATTTTTCCTAAATAGCCTAAAGACATTTAGATGAGAGTGTAAGTTGTTGTCCCTGCATAGGCGCTAGTGGAGCATCAACTTCTACTTGAGCAAATTGCTCTGTCGAAGGAGTTTGTTCATGAATGCTAAAGGATTGTGCTTCCTACTCTCCTTGTTCTACTTGTAGATTTTTCTCACTTGCTTGTCCTCTTCCACAATCTCATGGTCTTTGCTTACTAGTCATGGGAGTTCTTCTTGTGCTCCTCTTTTTGGGACCATCTACAATCAATCAAGGGTTTGGAATTACTACCATATTCTCTTACTCATACCCTTAGTTATATCGAGTTCTTAGTTCATTATGATTGTAGAATTAGAAAATGTTTTAATAACAACTCCATTAGTACTTTAAATGAGTGGTATGATTAATTAAAATTCTTATTAAAGTGGTTTTGGCCTTAACATGAGTGATTTACTTTAAAATTTCTTAATATGTTTCCTTAAACTTACCCTTATAATACCTTCCAGTTGTTAGCAATCTCAAAAAAATCAACTAAAATTTCCCTTACTAGCACCTCCACAAAACACACACACCACCCCACCACCGTCGCGCCCCCGCCCCCACCACCCCCATCCCCCACCAAAAAAGAAAAAACAGCTAAGGTGATTACTTTGGGATTACATAGATTTGAAAATTCTATGAATCAAGGTAATAATGAGCAAGTTATGGGTGCTAGAAGTTGGAGTGTTAGAGCTCTTGGCTACAAAGAAAAATTGGCAACAATTTCCTTCTTATGAAATTCAAAAATGAAAAAAAAATTCTAACTCCCCTACACTATATAGTATTTATGCATGCAATATCATAAATGTGACATTGCAAATGTGATATCATAAGTGCTTGCGATATCATAGATATGATGTCACCATAGAAAAATCAAAAATTTCTGAATGTTTTTCTTTGAAAAATTTGATTCCCATAAGATAGTTGGAAGATATGCATCATGTTGAAAGGGTCTTGACATGGAGATGATGCTTTAGTTGTGAATAATAAGCGTTTAAAGTCTATGATTAATGAATCTTGGGCTATGAAAGCATATGAGGTATTGATGGAATGGATGAGAAAGACAACATTGTTAAGCTATTAGAATGAATAGTGTGAGTGATATGGGAAGTATTTATTGTTATTTATTGGAATTGGAACACTCAAGATGATGTGGAATCTCTTGGCAAGTATAAGATACAACAGTTATACAAGTGGGTCCTCCCCAAAGTAAGCTCCAACCCTTAATGCCCTTGTATAACCATGCCTAAAATTGTCCTTAGGCACTCAAGGAGTTGAATGTAAGACATACCTATTTAGCAAAACACACATGTTAGTATCACCAAATTGGAAAAATAACTCTATGCTACACAAAATCATAAGTTATGATTATTCAAATAGTGAGATTAAATGGTTTTAGAAGGTGATGACTGGCGAGGTACCCCTACACTCAACCATATGAATACAAGCGTTTCACGCGCGATCCGGTCGAACTTCAAGGACTAAGTGCTTACATGCCTTAATGGAATACTCAGGGTTAATCAATCACTGTCTTTCCAAACTTACTTGTATTGTCACAGTTGTATGGTTAAGTAAGCTTGAGGTATATGATTTTTATAACTTTTATCTTTTTAATGTCTTATGCTAATAGGGGAAGGTAAAGAGAACTAAGTGACTAACTTACATTAACTATTCACTAACTAAGTTCTAATTGTTCCTAACACCAGTATTCGTTCCCCCTTGCCGTACACATCCTGAACCAGTGCAACGCTACTGGGATTCCCAAACGCTAATTGTTACTAGGTTACCAAGCGCTACACACATGCTCGAAGTGGTCATACTGAGTGTATTTAACTAAGAGAGTCAAAGGTTGAGAGGGAGATTAATTAACTAGGAGAGCAATAAAAATTCAATAATAATTAATTACTATTTAGCTTAATCTGTATGTTGCAAGGTTTATCATAAATTTCGTCTTTATTGCCATACACAAATGTGTGCTCAGGTACAAATTGCTCGAATAAAGATCCGTTCACTCTATGACTCCTATTGCAGGCACATAGGAATTATTCTAACTCTAGAATGGTAAAACTGCAAGAGTTTGGCTAAGGGTCTAAGTCTAACTATCTTGAACAAGGGAAGCCGCCTCTTATTTATAGAAGATGAGGCAGGATCACGTACGCGATATCATGGCTCATCAGAAGGGATTGCAAAAATCAGGACGTGAGGTATCTTACCATAGGCATAATGAACTCTTGTGTTTTATTAGTGGTTAAGATAATAATTAGCCTTTATGTCCAAGATTCAAAACAATTCCAAACCACATTCCAATGACATCGCATTATTTCATTCTTGGAATCACAATTGTAAGACTATCAATGTTACAAAGAGTACTATCACTTGGCGTATTGTCCAAGGGAGGAGTTTATTCATGGCACTTTATTTTTATTTTTGCATTTCTAAGAAGCTGCCTACCATCAAGCATGGGTAACATGTCTTTCCACTGGAACCCCAAAAAACTTATTTTGTGCTCTTTTATTTATTATTTATGTCAACCTTTTTAAGGTAGCACTTATTTTACTCTTACTTCCATTTTTCATTAAACCTACAAAGATATAATACAACCTTAGTAACATGATAGAACTTACAATAGTAATCCAAAAAAAATCCACAAGTCCCCTTGATGTCACACCCTTTTCATACGACTTGGTTCTTCACTTTTCTATTCAAGCATAATGATCACAAGTTTATTCTTAGTTTGATGATGGAAAAAATATCATTATGGACATTGTAAGAACCTCTTATTAATGGAATGGATGGATGGATGGATGAAGTGGGCTGACTGTGCAAATAATCAGTCTCTTATGACTTGATTTCATAGAAAAATTTTCACCTTATTGGGGTACATTTTGCCTTTATTTAAATGTGTTTTATTAATGATCAAAAATTATTTACAAAGGGTTTGAAACAAAATATAAAAGAAATGGGAAAAGTGGTAAAAATTATGAAAAAGGATAAAAAATGAAAAATATTAAAAAATTAAAAAATATTTAAAATGTAAAAAATTGAAGAAATGAGAAAGTATAAAAGGATAAGAAAAATGTAAAATAATGTGAAAAATAAAAAGAGTTGTAAAATAAAAAATAGAAAATCACTTATTAATTCCTAAGTCATGATAGGGCATCTCCCCCATGACTAAACTCTTGGGCAAATGTTTGAAAAATGCTCCCCAAATCTCCTAGATCATACATGTTGGGTGCTTCGCTTACCATCTTTAGGGCTTTTACTTTGTTATGATTATCCTATGTGATCTTGATGGTAGTTGAGTTTTGACCATCTAAGTTCTTATTTTCCTTTTCCACCGGTATGTGTTTTTGAGTTAATATTTTCATTTCCAAGTCCTTAGTTGAAGTCATTTTCTTCAAATAGGAATTAGTAACTGATTCATGTGTATCCATACATATGTTTGACAAATTAAGGTTTTCAATTAGTGGCCATGTAGTGTCTTTTGATTTTGTGGCTTCTGCTCTTTCTTTTTTTTTTCCACACATTTGTGTTTCATTATTACTGTGGACTGTTACGATGTCTGTGTTAGTACTTTGAATGTTTTTTCCATTGTTGCACCCTTCTCTTTTAGTAGTTATGCATGGAATTCTTTGTGTATGGATGGCTCCATGTTTATCCTCTTTAGAGATATCCACAGATAAATCTCTCATGTTTAGCCTAGCATCAATGGTGCTAAGCCATACCCTCCCCATGATGATTGAACATTCCTTATCAGTATCCTTCATATCGATCACCAAGAACTCTACTGGGTAGGACCACCCATTGATAGTGGTTACTACATCATTAATTTGTCCCAAAGGAATGGCAACAGATTGATCTACAAGCTCTAACATGATGTTACATTCTTTGAATGGTGGTAGGTTCCATGTTTGATATGTGTCGTAGGAGATTAAATTAACTCTGGAACCTAAGTCTAGTAGAGCTTTACATGATAGATTCCCAGCTACCCATAGATAGATTAAAAGAACTCCTGGGTCAATTTTCTTCTGTGGGAGTGGCCCTACCTTAATCCAATCGATAAGAACTGTAGTAAGCATGATAGTCTATATTTTCAGACTTGATCATGTTGGAAGCTTATCAAGAGTAAGAAGATCTATTTTAGGAGAAGATGGTCTTGATAAAGCTCCTATTCTACTAGCCTTCTCTGGACTTGTCCTAAATAAAGGATGTTTCTTTATTTGGCCCTTAGCATTGCTAGTAAGATCTCCTATTCATACATTTACTACCCTTGCAGCCTTCTTCTTCTATGGTTGTGATTGTAGTTCATCCTACATTGTAGGAGGTGGCATTGGTGGCAAGGGATTTGGATTGGGATTTGAGAAATCAGCTACTCGTGGATGCATATGCAAGTTTGGATTAGTCCTTGGTGGCACCAATTGGTAGTATTCTGGTGGATGATATTATGGATTTTAAATAGTGATGTTGGTTGGTGAGATAGGATGCTAAACATAGTATCCATAAGGATCAGGTTGTCGATATGGATATTTTTGGCACAACGATGGCATGGCCCATGATTACAGTTGCTGCCACTACTGATGGTAGTGCTCTTGCAGTTGCAACAAGGCTTCACAAGGATAATACATTGGTTGAGATTGTCATCTGTAGTTACCTTGAGAATAAGATAACTGTTTGGGCATTTGCTTTTGAATGAATCATGGGTTAAGTGCGAATGCCCCAATTTTTTGCAAATGCTTAGGATGTTCGTACTGGCACACAGTGCAACCTTCATCATCTATGAAAATGATGTCTAAGTACCCAGCTACTGAAGCAACTTTGTCTTTTTTTCCAAATTCCTTCTTCTTCTTTTTTTCTCTACCTCTATTGAGTGCTTGTTCTACTTTCTCCTCCACAATCTTTGGTGCTCTTGTACATCATTCATCTACCAAATTCCACATTTTCACTACCTATGTTGCTACATTGACAACAGATTTCTGAATCAATAGTGTCTCCTTCCTGATGACCTAGTCTAAGATTTCTTCCTCTTGGATGTCACATACCCATGCATCTCTTTTTCAAATTGATGAATCCCTGTTGTATTCTTCAACTGATTCCCTTTTTTTGAGTTCTCCTTCTTCTTTTGCCACTTGATTGATGAGTCTTTCAATCTGATGAATAGCTAATTCTAATAGTCTTCCTTGGGGATAAATCCCAACGGTCTCTCTTGTTTTGCTTCTCAGCCCATTTATGATATGCATTAGCTATTCCTTTGATGAAAATCCATGACCTGGGCAATTGTGTAATAGTGAATAATATCTATCCATTACTGCATCAAGTGTCTCATGAATCCCTTGTTTCTAGTTCTGGATTTACTTTCTTATGTCCAACACTCATGAATATGTCTGATATTTTTCATTGAAAATTTCAATCATGGTACTCCAGCGTGTAATGGATTTAGGTTCCATTAACCTATACCAACTTTCTGCTTCCTTCACAAGTGTTCTAGGAAATAGCTTCAATTTCTGCCAATCACTCTCTATGTTTTGAAGGACATAGGCATCATGGAATTCTTGAAGGTAATGCTAACGATCAGGATTGTAACCTCCTTCAAATTGGGACATGTTATTCATATCTACCCATTTGATTCGGCTATCTCGCACATGCCTAGTTGGTATGTAGACTACTTCATGAATGTTGATCATGTTTTGGATTGCCATAATGGGTTCATCATCATGATCAGTTTCATAGGCTCTATGGTAGTGGTGACCCCTTCTATGCTCATGCCTCTCTTGATCCTCTCTTCTCTCTCTATGTCCCCTTCTTTCATACTCCTCATCTTCTGAATCAAAATACCTTGAGTATCGATCATGATGACCATGAGCTCTTCTCCTTTTCCTATCAAAATCTCAGTACTTATTAGTCTCCTATCATAGTCCTCTGATAATTGTAATGAAGCAGAGGAGGTAGTAGCAAAATGGTGTCGATTAGTTCTCCTTTCATGACTCTTGTGAGTTTCCTTGTAGGACTTAGCAGGATCCCTTAGCCTAGAGTCCCTCTTGTATCTTGAGTCAGTAGCCTCCCCCTTGTGTGTCTCTACCAAAGTAGAGTGAAGTTGGACTTTAACAAGTTCTTCTAATTTCATGATAGGTGTCTTTGATGGCTCCTCATGGTTCTAGTGGAGTTGTTCCAAAATGAACTAATCAGCATCAAGCTCTTCTATTATAATAGATGTGTTGGCTTGCTTCCCTTTGGTATGAACATGCTTGATTTCCATAGTGTCATCTCCTTTTATCTGCTTCCTTGTAGCTTTGTAGGATCTGGTCATGTGTTGAGTCACATGATACCCTTCTTGAATCTGGTCCAAGTACATTCCTCTTAGATCAATTTGTAGCATGTTTAGTGTTGCACGTTCAGAAGTCAAAACTATGTTTCCTTGGATATCTCTCCACCTCATTTGTTTGTCCTAATCGAATATGAAGGTGAAGTATGAATGGTATGGATTAGTGTGAGCATAAGTAATATGTGTCTGCATTGGCATTCCCCAGTCTTCTTCATCAACAATTCTGTCACTTCTTCTTCCTGTTTCCTTGGTAGGTGATAGTTGATCATTATGTGAAGCCATAGTGTGCTTTTTATTAAGGTTGTAAAGATTAGAGTTAGGTTTTGATACAACGAACTTTGGAAAATTAATTACTTAGTATAACATTGACTTATCCCCAACAACGGTGCCAAGGATGAGTGGTGGAGTATCCAACACCCAACCATACGAGACACGAGTGTTCACACGCAATCCTGATTGAACTTCACAGATAAGGCAATGTGAGTATACCAATAATTAGTTAGTGTTTGTTATCATTGTCTTTCCATGTGAGTTAGTAAAATTAATGCATATGGTTCAACTCATGGTGAGGTATATGATATTAATGTTGTATTAGCCATTGTGCTTCTAATAAACATGAAGTGAAAGTGAAAGTTTCTAAATCTAAGTAACAGTAAAAACAAATCTAAACTAACCTATGTGATGAGTAGTTAGTCTTGATCTTCCGATCACACCTTAAACTTCGTGCAACTACTACTAGGATTACCAAGTACCTCACTACTAGGTGTACCAAGTGATAGTACTATTGGGTTACCAAGTAGTTATACTTACATGCTCGAGATCAATCGTACTCATTCTACGTAAATTGCAAGTAATCATAAACATTAACTATGAAAATACTAAAACAATAAACTAATTGAAAACAGAAATAGAACTAAGTGTTGCTGCAATGATGTGGAGTAATCTCAATCTTTATTGCCGGTCATGCAATGCGTCCAAGTACATGACACTCAAATAAAGATTCTGCTCAATTACAAAACATCACACTGCAAGCACACACTGCTAAGTACTAAATTCAAGAAAACAAACTGAAAGAGTTCTATACTAGACTAGCACACATCCCACGATATCATTTATACGATAACATATGGTGAGATACAATAACGTATCTATGACATCATAGATACAATATCATTGACTTAAAATTTTTGGATTTATCATATGGGTAAAAGTGTATTTTAGTTGATATTTTTCATTATCTTTGCAAAATGTAACACCCATTCACAAGTCGCAAGAGTTAACAACTAACTCTCCTAAACAAGCTACCTAAAAATGCAAGGGTGAGTTCTTTTCCCCATAAAGTTAGTCAATTATTAGAAATCCAACTTGAATAGAGCATAGCATAGAAAGTATATGATGCAAAGAATGGCCCAAAGATCTAGTAGCAAGAGAATGCAAATATGACAAGTGACATCTTTCTATACACTATGCATCTAAAGTGCAACACAAATGTCAAAACATTTCAAACTTTTAAAGTCATATCCACCGCCATCTAACTTAACAAGAAGCCAATTAACTTGATCAATTCACTGTAAAAAACTTAAATTATGCATAGCTAAAATGTAATAATTATAAAGAAAGTCAAACTGAAATAAAACATTTTATTTTGCATCATCCCACTTAAATAATTAATTAAACTTAGTTTCATTCTTTACATATTATATAACTATTATTTACCATGCTTTTAGGGATAAAGTGACTCCATAAACTCATAAACAAATTAATTTAAATTTTTAATACACTTAAATACCATGTTCATTTTTAATACATCATGTACTAACACACGTAGAAAATATTAAAAAAAAACTTTGGATAAGTATCTCTCTTATTATTATTATTATTATTATTATTATTATCATTTTGCAAGGAAAAAATAATCAAAAACAATTTTTAAAGACAATCAATAGAAAAGTTAAAGTGAATTCGCTGGTATGTAAGCGTCTATAAAGAATAAAAAAAAGGCAAAAACTAGAGCATTCTCGGTCAAGCAAAAGTCAAATCAACACATCGTTTGTGACATAAAAAGACACGGAAATTTCGACCAGCAGTGACGGTCCCACGGAAGGGAAAATAGAAATTGAATATTATTATTCTTCATGAAAGTCAAAGTCAAACGAAAAGAATGATTTCAATTTGCAAGAGACGGGAAATTGTATATTTTTTAACTCCGTGGGAGCAAAGACTACGTTTAAGTTTAAGGTTTAAAGCCCTAAGCCCAGGAAGGGTTGGTAAGGTTGGAGATTGATGCTGCATGATTGCATTTCTAACATTTATAAAATTGTAAAATCATTAAAAATGAAAACTTTTAACAATTATACTTTCATTAATCATTCAACATTTTAAAAGTTAAAAAAAAAAAAAAAACGTTTGCATAACGTGGATGCATATTTTCACAAACCATAACTGTTTAGAAAAAGTTCCTTGAGGCCCCAAGCAACTGTTTAGAAAAAGTTCCGTGAGGCCCCAAGCAACAAGCCAAGGGTAGTGTTGAACAATTTTTTTTTGTTAGTGAAAGTATAGAAGAAGATTGCATCATTCTAATTTCTAACCAATTCTGAGGGACATCTATTGTTTTTCTCCAAGTACCACTCCCCAAGAGATTAAAAGAACTTTCATCTAATAACAGGAACAAGATTGCTTAAATATTCTTCCATTTTCATTTCTGCCTTTTTCGATGTATTTGGCTACACAAGGAGATTAAGATCAATGAGATTAAAAACTACCGGCATTCAAATCAACTGGTTTTCATTTTGGTAGTTTTTTGAAAAACAAGAAATTAAATAAATAATACAAGCTTCATCCCAAGGCTTTCTGCGCCATGATTGCAGGGTAAAAGAGTAAAAATTGAATAAATTGATGCAATGTCACTTTGAAGTTTCCTACATGTACCTCGTACGCTTAGAATTTAGAACACGAAGTTTACGGCTACCTATACTGACAGTGAGATATTCATGAAGAGAAAAAGTCAAAAAGTCTGACGACTTGTTACAGATTGAACCAGCAGCAATCTCGTCCTCATCAGAATCATTGCATTCTTGCGATTATTCTGGTTATTCACGTCATTGTGGACTTCTATGGATCGATTTTTTTTTTCTACGTCATGGATTTCCACAGTGTTTACACTAATTATCAATGTTATATAAAAATAGTTTTCAAATTAAAAAAAAAAAAATTTGATGGACAATTGAACATGAATAAGCAAGTTAAATGTTATGATTAGTTTCTTAATCACTTTTAAAAAATATTTTTAAAATTGAAACTGAAACTTTAACTTTACTATGTAGTAAAACCTCCTCCTTCCACACCCCTTTGCCCCTTTCCTGCTACCAACTAAACATTTACTTTTTCAATTCCTGCAATCTTCCCTCCTCCTTAAAAACCTCTATCCCTATGCTACATCCTCCTCGAAATCCATAAATAACCATCCCTCATGCACTACTTTTTTATTAGTGCTCTCTGGCCTACTCTCTACCTAATATGCTTCATGTAAGTTGACCTTGCTCTCTACTTATTACAATATGTAGTTTGAGGTAACTACCCTTTTTTGCTCTTTAGGTTTATTTTTCTCTCCTAAATCTACTTCACTTGATCTGACCTTGCTCTTGCCAAATCTACTTTGCACGATTTGATCTTGATCTCTACTCATCAAAGCCTCCTCTCTAATAGATCTTATCACAGCTTAATCTTTACCTGATTTTGCTCTACATCACAATCTAATATGCTCTACAAGATCTCACCTTGCTCTCTGCTCATCACTAGATCTGATCTCAGTAATGTTCAATTGCAATTTTCATAGCCTATTCTTTACATGCAATTTTGCATTTTACCCTCTCTTCTCATTTTCAAATTGCATACTTTTCATCTTTTCTTCAAATAATAATTAGATTGAAGGGTGCTTTCATGTTTCAATGACAATATTCAATTTCATTTATCCTTTTCCATTTTTTTTGTTTGCCTTTTCAAATAACAATAATGTTAAATGACATGATTTTTATTGATTGATAATTATTTAATATGTAACAATTATTTTTTATTTGACTTTTGAAATTTTCCCAAATCTTATACTTAATTAATGATAATTAATATTTGTTGTTTTTGTTTTTTCTCTCTTTTACTCTTTCAATTTTGTTTTTCTTTATTTCTTTTGCTTAATTGTATTCTACTATTTGCAATTTCTTCTTTACAATTTGAATTTCATTTTATTTTTTCTTTATTCATTGTATTTTGCAATTTCTAATTTTTAATATCCCCTCTAATCACAACCTTTATCTTCAAATAACAATTAGATTGACCTATGTTTTTATGTTTCAATGATAATATTAAATTTCATTTTGAAACAAATTTCCATTGTAGAAAGAAAAAAGCAAAACATTCGAAATTTATGGTGGCAACTATGGTTATGATAATGTTTACCTTACAAGCATTATTCTATAGCCTTTAGTTCAAAATAAGCCTTCTTTTGTTAGATCCAGTTCAACAAAGTCTCTAGGTCCATCTTGACATTTGTTGATGCATAAACTTTGAACACATCAACGCCCGAAAAAACTCATTTAAGGAGACTATTACCTAGGGTGCCTTCCATATGGATATGGAAACCCAGGAATAGTCTTAGTTGGACAAAGCTATGTGATGTTCCAAAAAAGAAGTAAATTAAACTGAAAAATTGGTAAAATTTAAATCAAATAACTATCTTAAATTTCAAGACTTGATAAGAGATAGTAAAATGACTACTAAATTTAAAGTTCTCCCCGGTCTCCTGATGCTGCTTACTATTGCTAGTTGCTACCCGATGTTCAGTCGCCCAGTAGTAGCACTATGTATGTGTAGGAAGAGGACAAGGATGAGAAGGAGCACCCCAAACAATGGTAGAGGCACTACCAAAATACAAACATGATCTCAGCCCCCAACAAGATCAACCCATCTGCATCATGCACTACTGAGAGGGAGACTTCCAACCAATGACGCTAGCTCCTGTTGATGTTGTTACTTGTAGCCGTTGGCCATGTGCCATTGTTAATGTACCTACTATGTACTACCTGTAGCATGCCACACGTCAACTGTAACCACCATCGTTCATGCCTCTGACACATCATCATTTGCTGCTCCCGCTAGCTCGTCACCACTACCTACTATTGCTGACCACCAGCTGTTGACTATCGACTTCTACAGGAATGCACTACCTCCAGTTGCACCATGTGTCTATCGCTATTCGCATCGCCTCTCGTGCGATGTGCCATTCATGTTAACTACCCATGCCTACTGCTCTAATGTCATGCGCAGCCTACCATCCACTAGCATGCGTAGCTCGCTGATGCACCATCACACTACTAACGTTGCTACCGTTATGCATCAATCACGCGCTGCTAGGAGAGGGAGAGAGAGATCTATCCCACCGTTAACTATGCACGCATTTCGTTTGTTGCCTATTGTCACTACTATTGCTGGAAGAAAAACCCCGCTACAGGAACACGATGCCTTACTCTCATCCTATGCTACTATTAGGGTCATGCTACCACATACACTACCTACTACCACTACACTAACACGCCTACCATCGCTAGTAGAAAACCCCTACCATTACACCTAGCTCCTAGCTCATGCTGCTCATTTTTGTTGCTGCAGGTGCCTCCATTCACATCGCATGCCCACCGTTGTTGCTATGCATGCCTCCATTCGTGTGTTGTTCATGTCATGTGCCACCTCCAACACCCACCATGCATTGCTAAGAGCCATCACTGTTTGAGCCTATCATGTACCCATCTGTCATGTGCAACTCATGCCATGCCAAGAAGTGAGAGAGAGGCCCCTACTATCCTTTGTCAGTCAGTAACTACTATGTGTCACCTACCGCCACTACCACGTTGACGTGTTGGCCACCTATTGTTGCTAACTACACCATGCATCGTCTACCATTCGCAGGTGTCATTTGCTTGCTGATAGTGCCATGAATGCCCACGTCCACCACTAAAGTTGATTACATTCACCATCATCATTTACGTCCATCACTAACATTGGTTATGTCCACCACCATCAGTTACACTCTCCACTGCATTGCCCACCACTTTTGGTATTGATGAGCAGCTAGGTATCCCTACTCCCAACCATACGAATCATGAGCGTTCACGTGCGACTCGCTTGAAATCCGCAGACTGTAAGCACTTAACATACACCAAACCTCTAACCAATGAAACCTTGGGTTAGAATGGTTGTTGTCATCCTAATCTCACTTGTGAGGTTCTGTTTACGATGGTTAAGGGAGACTAAGGCTAATGATTTTTATATCTTTTAAATTATCTTTTCAACAGCTAATTGAGGTATGGAAAGTAAGGAATAAACTATTATCTAATCTCTAATTCTCCTAGTCTATATTCTAACTATTCCTAGCATAAGTATCCAGTCCCATCCTCCGAGCATGTTCTGAGCATCTACTAACACTTCTGGGTTACTAGACATTAAGCGTCACTGGGCTTACCAAGTGTTTGGGTTAAATTCGAGATGGTCATACTTATGGCCTTAACGAACTATGAATGAACAATAGTGCTTGAAATTATAATAACAAAAACTCAAGTAATTAACGTGTAACTAATAAAGCATAAACATATTAAACTATTGAATGCATAAAATAACTAAGTCCAAATGCTACAAGGAATGCTTGAATAGTTCGTCTTTATTGTCATCACGCTAATGGGCTTAGATACATCAACGCTTGAATAAAGAGCCGATCACTTTTCTTACACCTACTGCGGGCATTTGGAAAATATTCTATCTCCTACAGGAACAAACTACAAGAGCTTCACTACAACTACTCAAAAGATGCCTAAATGAGACGGAAGGCCCTCTTATTTATAGGCCGGGATAGGTGGCTACGTAAATGGGGCCACATCGATGCAGGGAGGCTACGTCGACGGGTCCACGTCGAGGCAATCGCGTATACGTAGCCCCATATATGCAACCCAGTCGATGCATTGACTAAATGACACTTCATCATACCCCCACGACTAAGCAAAAACTTGTCCTCGAGTTACTTTACAATTTGGAAGGTATGAATTCTTATTTACAACACACATAACTTAAACACATACATGACACACATATGATGCAACATGAATTGACCAAGTGCCTAAGTTACAGAGGAGGACAAATTACAAAAATGGCGATGTTCAGAGAAAAAATTGAACACCTCGCTAGTCCTGGAGCCTCTACTGTGTAGGATGATGCACAAAATTGCTAGAGAAGATCACACTGTCCCTGGGGATGGTGGTTCTGACGAACCTTCTTCAGCCTCTGGCCCATGCATTGGTGGTGGCATGGATGTCGGTAGCCCCACGGCAGCTGCAACTTCTAGAGGCAACCGAAAAGCCTCCAAGAGAGCCCTCATTTTTTCTTCTTTGCTTCTAGGGTCATTCACGGTTTAGGCAGCTTGTCCAATGTGTGCTGGAACTGGAACTTTCCAAGGGCAAGGTAGCACCAGAAGGAGTTCTTTTAAGTTGACAAACCAGGCTACAAACTGCTTGCGTTCGATGTCGAACATTTGGATTGATGCCTATAGCTGTTGGTAGTCATTCATTCTTTGGGCCAGGTCCTTCACGACTGAACGTTGTCCTTCAAAGCTTGGGCAGAGGACCTTGAGTTCTACGTTTACTGTTGCCAGCTTTTGTTCTTTCATCTTGTGCACCTGGAACTCTCCCTCATATAGGGAATACGAGGCAGCCACTTGCTTTTCTAACTCTGACCGCGGTCTCCTTGCTGTGAGCATAGCCAAGTTTGCATATCGAAGGTTGGCCAACTCCATGTATTCTATCATCTCCTCAATCTGCAACTCCTTTAGGCAAATTTCTACTTTGTTGTAGGCGTTCAATCCATCGAAGATAGAATGCCAAACATCACCTCCTTCTTGGAGCTGCTGGAGCACTTGGTTCATCTTGGCTTTGGCGACTTGAATGTGTTTCTCATTTACCTCCTTCTGCAATCCCACTTGGTCCCTATAATGATTTTTGACTTTTTTAAATTTCAGGGCCTTGTTCTTCCAAGCGGCAATTTCTATTGCAGACTTCTATCGCAATGCTCAAACCTCCTCCATTGGCAAATTTCAATTTTTAGCTGTCAACCTTCTTATGTCCGCGTTCACCCTGGCTAGCTCCTCCTGATACTAGTGGATAAAATATTTCATGTGTTCATTCTCTGCACCAACATTGCATAGGCAATGAACTTCCGCGATCAGCTACATGTTCTCCTGGTAAACCTCCACCAAGTCCTTTTCTAAGTGATGAGTGACGAGGTACCCCTACACTCAACCATACGAATACGAGCGTGCACACGCGATCCGGTCGAACTCCGCAGACTAAATGCCTTAACACCACAAGAAACACTTGGGGTTAATCGTTCGTTGTCTTCTCAGGCTTGCTTGTAAGTGTCACGGTGTATGGTTAAGCAAGTCTAAGGTATGTGATTTTTTTGGTATTTTCGGCTTATCTCCTATGCTA
>MNCI01015984.1:1158322-1209439 GCA_015680685.1 Gnetum montanum | reverse complement strand
ACTCCTTGCATAGCGGCTTCAATGCTGCTCCACTCCAAGTGTTTGCTCTAGATCCACTCCATTGTTGTATGAGGGCCATCTGCACCCACAACACAATCATATATTAGCAAGGGTAATTGAATTATGAAGGAAATCATACCTTGCTTCGGTTTAGGTTCCTTGGCTAAGTTGTGGTATGGCTAATATGGATCCGGGAGAATGTAGATGATGGCTACCGGAGGCATAGGGGTTAGGAAGAAAAACGAAAAAATCCGGGGCTTAGGATAAAAATCGAAAAATCAGGCCCCGTACCCCCATGACTAATCGCGAACCTCCGGTAGCGTTAGAATGGAGAAAGAAAAGGAGTAGGAAAGATAGGTAAAAAGGGACAACTATGGCATCGGTGAAGGGGATGTCATGATGGAAATGAACAAAAATGTTAATTAATTGCAAAAATGTTAAGGAAAAGAAGTTAACTAATGTTCCAAATAGGAATGTCAGTGGGTCCTCCCCAAAGCAGGCTCATGCCCTTAATGCCCTGACAATCCCACATTCAAAGAGTCCGTGGGCTCTGGGAATGTCCTTTGGAACAAGAGTTAAAGTCTTAACCGTAAGAATTTACCAAAAAGAAAACAAAGCATCAACCAAAGTATATACAATGATACAACCGGCAATGAGGTGAACAATGGAGAGAAGGATGGGAAGAAGAGAAGTGGAATGGAATCCCAAGAACAAGGTGGTGTACAGCCCCTTGTGTGTTTCATGATTAATGTGACTTGGCGAATCTCATTCCAACTCTGGCCTCAAACCAACCACTTCCAGTGACTTCGCATCAATGCAGTTGGTTAAATCATCCACTTGGGTAACAAGGATGCAACTTCGAGAAGCCACCACCATTCCGACGAAACAACAGAGAGAATGGGAAGCGAGAAGGGCCTTAGTTAGAGGGAACACTTTGGTTCCATAACCAGTGCTTGCAGCCCAAATTTTATTTCGTCTAAGGGGTGTGCTTTGAATCCTCACTTTTAGCTTTTTAGCTTTTTCTTCTTCTCTTTTTTCTGTTTTTCCATTTTTTTTCTTCTTTTTTTTGTTTTGTGTTTTTATGCGTGGGGACCACACCATGCAAAGACTTCTTTATTTTTATTGTCTCAGCTTCCGATTATTGGGTTACATCGGAACGGTAAGAAAACCCAAGAAGAAAACATCCAAGCACCCAAGTGAATGACCAACACAAGAGCACCAAGTTCCCTTGAAGTCACACCCGTTTCAAATCCTTGAGTCCTTCCTTAGTTTGAGAAATGCCCAGTCACTGGTTCGTTAAAGTTCTTATTGGAAGGGAACTGTACATTTCCAAGCCAAGGGAAACCATAGACTTGATGGATGGATGGATGAAGTGATCTCATTGCCTGCCATATCAAAAGAACATACCTTAGTATCAACAATGTAACTTAAAGGTAAAAACCAAACATTAGCAATTAATGAAAAACAGTTCATCCCATCGGCCCGAACACTTATTGGGTGACGAATTTACATGATGGATGACACACACACACACACACACAAAAAGATAGAAAAATATAACGATGTTGTAAAACAAAAACAAGAAAAGTTAAAGAAATTTGTAAAACAAAAATTAGAAAAGTTAAAGAAATTGTAAAACAAAAATGTGAAAAACAAAAACGTTGTAAAACAAAAATGTGTAAAACAAAAACTGAAAAAGAACTGAGGGCCCCATATGATTAGCATAGGTGGCCATCTCCCCCATGACTGAGTTGTGAGGGAGAGATCCGAAGTAGTGAGCGCCTATTTGAATTTCTAAGCAGTGCCCAACTTCTCCCAATTGATGATCTTAAATTCAGGGTTGGAAGTTGGCGACGCTCACGTTCCAATGTGTCTATGCCACGGTTGTTGGCATGAGTTGCCTCAGTTCGTTCCATGCATATTTGTTTGCTCTTATGAGAAGCTGTCAACCACGGGGTGTCTACTACTTCTTGTGTGGTTGCTACATACAGGCATCTTTGTTGCAGAGTTTCCTGGGCACACCTGTGACATGGAGACATTTCCTCCGTGTCATCACCCGATGAATCACTGTATGTGATGCATGGAACTATCCTCTTCTCGATCTTTCCACATATGTTTATCTTGGAGATTTCCAAGGAAAGATCACGGATCCTAAGGCATGCATCTACTGTGCTTAGCCATGCCCTTCCCATTATAATTGGGAAGTCCCCTTCGTTGTTGTTAACATCGATCACTAGGAAATCCGCTGGGTAGGACCAACCACACACAGTGGTGATAACGTCCTCCACCAAACCCAAGGGAATAGTGATGGACTGGTCTGCCAGCTCTAGTTGGATGTTGCTCTTCTTAAGTTGGGGCAGGTTCCAGGCGTGATACATCTTTCGCGAAATTAAGTTGACTCCGGAACCTGAGTCAAGAAGAGCTCGATGTGGTGCATTCCCAGCGATCTGCAAATGAATAAAGGGACTCCCAGGATCAGTTAGTTTCCTGGGAAGGTGGCCTACCTTGATCCAGTCAGTTACGGTATGTGTTAGCATAACCGTATGCGTTACATTCCCTTGGACTGAAGGGTGCTCCGAAGTGTTAGTAGTTAGAGGCCTATACATATACCCGTCCGCTTGTTGTTGCGAGAGCCTATCCGGGCTCCTAGTTCTGAAAAAGGGTCTCTTTTTTGTACAGTTATCGCCAGAACTAGTGTCCGGTTGGATATTTACACTCTGAATATTTACAGATCTCGCGGCGTGACGTTGCTGCGGTTGGGTAGGTAATTCCCCTTGCATTGTTGGAGCAGGAGGTGTTATGGGAACTACTTGAGGAAAAGGTGCGGGTGGAGTTAGAGGATGGACAGAATGTGGAATGTCTCCCGGAGGAGAAGGAGTCCTTCTGAAGTACTCCCGAGCGTAGTAGTGACGGCGTGGAGTGTGACTCATAGCGTCACCTGGAGAAACTGGCTGCTGCACATAATAACCATAAGGATCAGGCTGCCGGTAAGGGTATCGATGTGTTGGCTGTGGCATCCCCCATGACTGTGGGTATTGCCACTGCTGATGTTGCTCGATGGGCTGCGGAGGTGTTCCACTTGGATAATACGTCAAGGGTTGGTGGAACTGCCTCGGGTTACCTTGTGGATAAGGTAACCTTCTGGGTGTTTGCCGTTGATTAAGTCTTGGATTTAATGCATACACCCCAGACTCCTGCAGATGTGAGATGATTGGACAACATCCCTTAGGATGGTCATAATAGCAGACCTCACATCCACCGTCATTGTCTGAATCAGAATTTTCAGCCTCATCGGAGTTAGAGATTTTTCCCTTACCCTTGTTATGTGCAGGGTTAAAGTTTCTCCGCATGTTTTTGCTTTTATCACTACTTTGCTCATCCTTAGACTCTTCTACGATTTTCAAAACTGTTTCTATTCGTGAGTCTAAGGAATCCCACATTTGGTCTACCTTAGCCGATACCTCCGTTGTTAACTTTTGGATCGGCACGGTTTTCCTGTTCACCAACTCTTCGAGTGGTGACTCATCCTCCTCATCACAGAATTTCACTCCCTTCTTGCGAAGGGAGGGATCGCGGTTGTATTCCTCCGCACTTTCTCTTTTACGTAGCTCACCCTCTTCTTGCGCTACTTGTTCCAACAAAACTTCAACTTCATGGGCTCTTAATTGGGAGAGTCTCCCTTGGGCGTAAGTCCCAAGAGTTCTTCTCGTTTCATTTCGTAGCCCATCCACGAGGTGGCGAAGTTGATCCCGTTTAGCGTACCCATGGCCCGGGCAACGATGTAGCAATGTGTAGTAACGGGCCATGGCAGCATCCAAGGATTCATAAGCTCCTTGTTTCCAGCCTTGGATCTGCTTACGCAAGTTAGACACTCTGGAGTACGTTTGATATTTGTTGTTGAACAATTCAAGCATCGTACTCCACCTCCTGATGGTTTCCGGTTCTAAGGACCGGTACCAGCTTTCTGCTTCTTTAGTGAGTGTCCTTGGGAACAACTTGAGTTTCTGCCACTCATTGTCTATGTTCTGCAAGGCACAGGCATCGTGGAATGCCTGTAAATGATGTTGAGGATCAGCGTTGTATCCCCCTTCAAAACGTGGGATATTATTTATATCCAAACGCTTGATCCTACTGTCTTTCAAATGCCTTGTGGGAATCCTAACTGCCTCTCTAATGTCAAGCATACTTCGGGTTGCGAATAGGGGTTCGTCATGATCATCTCTTTCATGACGTCTGTGATGTCTACGTTGTGGTTCCCTATTCTCCCTACGTCCTTGCCCTTGTCCTAACTCCTCTCGACCTTCTTGTCGAGGCATTTCATCTCTTCTACCTTTACTTTCCGCGTTATGCTCATGGTGGCTGCGCCCAGATGTGGAAGGAGAGGGTGAATGATGTGATGAAGGGGAAGAAGAAGGGGATCCATCACCATGGTGATGTTTCTTGCCTTCTCTTCGGCTGCTTCGGCCCCGATCGTTGTGACGATCAACGAGTCCGTCATTAGTGCGAGTGATTGTTCCTGCCGTGAACAGCTGGTGCTCACGGGGATCAGAGCCTGGAATATGTATCGTTGATCTAAGGCCCTGATGCCTAACCTCTTCACTAGAGTGAGGAGGAGGAACATCATTTTCTAAGAAACCCATCGTGAGGGGTTCCTCTTCTCCTATTTCACTAATGACGTGGGGAACCTTGCCCTTCAATAGTGAATGTTGGCTCTCCTGCCTTGCATCCCGAATACGTTGGGCGTTTGTGGGATGATAATCCCTTGTGTCATAATCATCCAAAACGTATTCAGCAAGCAGCTCATGCATGCCATACTGTACCAAAGCACGGGAAAGCATGTTGGGAGCGGATCGATCTGGGGGTAACACGATGTTACCTTGCATGTCTCTCCACCGCAGTTGCTCATCTTGATGGAAAACAAAGGTAAAATCTGGCACATACTCATCGGGATGAGTATATGTGACCTTAGACTGTTGAGGACATGGTTGATTTCGGTTATGCGTATGATCCTGACTTTCTCCTGTATTGTCCTTAGGTGAGTTGATTTCATGAGAAGAAGCCATTTCTAATGGTGTGCTAACTTTCACCGTTATTTATGTTCTTGATTAACTGATTAACCCTAAGGTTCGTTTTAAGCTCACAACGATGTGAGTGATATCCCTTATGTTAAATTGGCGAAAAAACACTTAGTCCCCGGCAACGGCGCCAATGATGAGTGGCGAGGTACCCCTACACTCCACCATACGAATACGAGCGTACACGCGCGATCCGGTCGAACTCCGCAGACTAAATGCCTTAACGCCACAAGAAACACTTGGGGTTAATCGTTCGTTGTCTTCCCAGGCTTGCTTGTATGTGTCACGGTGTATGGTTAAGCAAGTCTGAGGTATGTGATTTTTTTGGTATTTTCGGCTTATCTTCTATGCTACCAGGAGAAAGGGTTGAGAAACTAAGCTAACTCTAACTAAGATCTAAGTCTAAATTAACTAGCGTCAGCATCCGTTCCCACTTACCGGACACACCCTGAACTATGCAACTGCAGCTTACCAAACGCTAATCGTTACTGGGATCGCCACACGTAACGCAAGTGCTCGAAGTGGTCGTACTGAGGCACCTATTTAGCCTACGTGTGATAAGCAGCCGATTCCTTAGCCAGCCGTACACACCCGTGGGTGCTCGTAACTAAGTCGTACTTATCACACGATCTAGCCTAGCAATGAGCAGCCGATTCCTCAACTAGCCGTACACATTAGACCCGGGAGTTACCAAGCGCAGAATCCTGGAATACGCTACTGGGTTACCAAGCATCCAATGCTCGTAATTGAGTCGTACTCATGCATTGCGTCAAGCAGCCGATTCCTTGACTAGCCGTACACGTCCGTAGACGCTCGTAATCAAGTTGTACTTGAACGCACTAGGAAAGTAGTAAATGAAAGCAATAAATAAAGCCACATGCTGCAAGTTTTATCCAATCAAGTTCGTCTTTATTGTCATACACAACTTGGGTTTAGGTTACAAGCTGCTCAAATAAAGAGCCGTTCACTCTAGGACTCCTACTGCGAGCACATGGGAAAAATTCTAACTCTGGAGTGATCAATCTGCCAGAGCTTCACTACTTCTAGCCAGGATTGGGAAATGAAGGGAGTGCCACCTCCTATTTATAGATATGGCAGCGGGACGCGATATTGCGTACGCGATATCGCAGGAGAAGACACGATATCGCAGGAAAAGACACGATATCGCGGCGGCCGCGATATTGCTGCCCAGTGCATGTCGCGTTTCATCACTAAGTGATATGCTCAGGCATCTGCTACAGACTTGTTGAGGATCACTGTCTCCCACACATCCTCAACAACCTGAAGTTTAAGTTGAAGCTGTTGAAAAGCTTCATCTCTGAAGATTTCATAGTTGAGGATGGTTGGATCAGCAAGCTGGGCTCTTAATTGGGCTACCTCAGTTGCCAACCGCTGACAAACAACTTGAGCAGCTTCTAGTTACCCTTCCAAAACAAGGCTCTTGCCCCTTGCCTAGAGCAGCTCCGAATGGGTCACAGTAATGTTGTTCGGAAGGTCGAAGACATCCGGAAGTGGTTGCCTGGTTCCTATCAGTCAGTCCAACAATTCTTCATGTTGGGCTGCATCAATCTTGCTATGCGAAGTTCCGACAGACAAATGTACATCTTGTAGTCCATGAATGTTTGGTACAGGTGCTGCCGGTGCATTGAGAGACGTAGCAATTGTATCAGCAACCACTTCGGTCATAACTTCTTGTCCCTGGTGCTGCATCACCAGGACTATCACCTCTTCTCCATCTTCCAAGAGTACCGAGAAGGTAGCAGCATTCCTTGAGATTTCAGGGAATAACTGTTGGGTTGCAGTTGATACATCTCAGATGCTTGGATCTATTCTGGTTGGAATTTATGCTTGAGCGGTGGAGAATATTGACCCTACCCTTTCAAGCAAGCTAACTGATTGAGCCACTTGCTCCATGTGGCTCATGGTAGGACGATAGACTGAAGGGTCTTCTCCTCCACTAGACCTGCCGGATTGCTCTTGCTGGCTCAAGAGCATTTCCCGGATCTCACAGATGTATTCTCCCATGTTTTGTGAGCCCAACTGCATTGTTTGTATAGGTGGTGGAGGTGGTTGTTGCTCCTTCCATGTTTGTGTGGCGGCAGGTGTTTTATCTTTCATCATCTCTCACCACGAGGTAATTGGGACGTGCCGGATGATATCATTAGAGTATCGTGCTATCCATGCCCATTTGCATAACTTTTGGATTAGGCAGGGAAAGGGGAGAGCTCGTCTTCCACATTCGTTCTCAATGAACCTTTTTTCAATCTCCAAAAATAGCAGCTATGAAAGACTCATGGGAAATTTCCCACTCAAGGCGGCAAATGCACAAGTGGAGAAGGCTATAATTTTGTTGGGTCTTACCATTGGGTTTAAATGATAAGACACGATCTTCAAATATACTCTCTCCACCGTGGTCAAGGAGCCGAATTCTTTGTGCTCTACCTCGTAGCACCATTTGGTCCATTTCACCTTTACCTCTGGATCGGCCTGCTTTGGAATTTCTACCACATCTGCCCCAGTTTTAGGCAACCCTAGAGCTTGCGCTATTGCTTCTGAAGAGTAAGAGACATAAATGTCTTTGATTCTTACTCTGGACCCTGGTTGCCAGTTCGACTAGAAGAGATAAGTTTCTCCTAAGTACCACTCACCACTGGTTGTGATGATTGGCCACATCGGAGAGTTCTGCAGTTGGAGCCTCACATCATCTGGCGTGTTCTCGAGGAATGGTCCAAAATTTAGCTCTTGGAGGACCATTCGTTGCTTCTTGCGTACCGTGATAGCATCAAGGCAAGCTTGGGTCAGGGTGACCTCAAGCTACGGTGCTATCCCAGGAGTATCATCCCCAAGTGATTGCTCACCAAGAATCTCCTCTTCGGGAATCTGATGAACAGATTCCACATCAGGTCTTTCACAGAAGGTCCCAGTTGCATGAGAGCCCTCTGCATGCTCTGGCGGTTGCACACCTCATCCCCTTCTCATGTGTGGGCGCTTGTCCCCTGGTTGTGATGGTCCTTCATCCCTTGGATGCCTCGATTTAGGTGCCATCTACAATCAAACATAACCGACTGTTAGACTGTTCATAAGTAGCTTAAGATGGTCCGTATATACTTTCTCAGTTCGACCAAGTTATGTTATTGGCACAGGCACACTATTAAGTCTCTCGAAGCATTAATTTAGGGGTTAGGACCAAAGTTATCGTAATTAACAAATTAATTAATTACACAAAGGCACCACCCCCCCATGACTGAGAGCATACCTCCGGTTGCATAAAAAGGGCAAGGATAGGTTGATGCAGATACACGATGGAATGTAGGTGCATTGGAAAGCATTAGGCAGAAAAAATGGCAAAACCTCCCCTCAATTTGAACTCCAAATGATGAAAATACAAAGCGTAGCAGGTGTATATATAGGGGTTGGACGCTGTGTCGACGGGGCCGCGTATACGCAGGCACTACGTATACGGGGCCCCATATACGCATCACTGTTCACCCATGGACCAACGTTGACCAACCCATAAAACACCCGAAATGAGAAATTTGAAAAATCAAATTGAGGCGGTTGAAGTGCATGAAAGGCCCAGTCATGGCTGAGGACATGAGGAAGGGAAGGGAGTGCGAAAAAGAAACAAAATCGGAAAATAGGACTTAAAAAGAACTCCACAAGGAAGAAAACGAACAATGGGACACTAAAAACAATCAACGAAGAAATCCAAAGGATGGGAGGCTTAACAAGCGGAACCAAGAATATGCAGGTGGATCCTCCCCATAGCAGGCAATAGCCTTTGTAGCCCCTGCATACCCTCAACACCAGGGTCCATGGGCCTGGGTGCCAAAAATTGGTGTTGGCCAGTTAAGACTCCAAACCAAGAGAACCCGCCAAGACATGAGAAGCCTACAGAAAACATGACGAACACACAAAACATAAAAAGGGTAGTGAGGTGAGGACGAAGAGAAGTGGGAATAGAGGGAGAGGAGAGAATAGAAATTCTGAGTGTCAGTCACATGAAACCCTGTGTGCAATCGTGGTTAAGTGACCCAGTAGAACCTTTCCTGAGGTCAGACCCAAAACCATCCACAGTCAATGACATCGTAGCAATAGACAAAGTCCTGGTCATCCCCTAAGGAAGCAAGAATGATCCCACAGAGAACCACCACTCCAACAACTTTGAGAGGAAGGAAGTGAAATAGG
This sequence comes from Gnetum montanum, assembly GCA_015680685.1. Taxonomy (NCBI): domain Eukaryota; kingdom Viridiplantae; phylum Streptophyta; class Gnetopsida; order Gnetales; family Gnetaceae; genus Gnetum; species Gnetum montanum. The sequence goes on along the minus strand of MNCI01015984.1, from coordinate 1,200,176 downwards.
ATGACGTTGAAGGGGACCAAGGAAGTCCCATAACTAGTACGGTGGCCCGTTAGAGGCAGTCTAAGGGGTGTGCTTTGAATTCCCACACAGTGATATATTTTTTTTATTTTTTTTCTTTTGTCGGGGAAACCACACCATGCAAAGACCCATGCATGTTTGCATGCATCCGACCAAGGGGTGTGCTTTGAATACTCATTTGATTTGTTTTTTTATTTTTTTTGTTGTTGCTGTTTTTTTTTTTTTTGAATTTTTGAATTTTTTCAGTGAGGACCACACCATGCAGGGTCAAACTTCCCAGAAGCTTCCGTGGAGAGAGACTTGGAGTGGAAGTAAATCTGTAAGGGCACACTAGCAACCTAGGGAATAAAACAGAACGACGAAAAAAGCATTCCCCTTGAAGTGACATCCAATTCAACCAGTGGATCATCCCTCAGTCTGGGAACTACACAAGTCACACATTAATTAAAATATTTTTTTGAAATGAAGGGGTTGCATGTTCACAATAGAAGAAAAACCATGGAATGGGGAAAGGATGAATGACGTGGACTCACTGCCGAGTTTATGAAGTGAAAATAACATAAAATCCAAAGACAACCATGCAATGGTGGGAGCTAGATAATGAGAAAGACTATTACAGTACCCATCGTAACAAAAATCGATCATGCCAGACATCTGAAGACAATACAACGATGTCTTAGCAATTACGCGAAAACATGGACAAATACAAAAAATGAAAAATAATTAAAGAAAATGAAAAGATGTTCAAAGAATGTGCAAATGTATGAACGATGGTGAAAGACAAAAAAGTGTAAAACAATAAGTGTAAAACAAAAAAGTGGAAAACAAAGAAGTGGAAAACAAAAAATTCTAAAACAAAAAAGTGTAAAACAAAGAAGTGTAAAACAAAAAAGTGTAAAACAAAAAATTGGAAAAAAAAGAAGTGTAAAACAAAAAAGTGTAAAACAAAAAAGTGAAAAATAAAGAAGTGGAAAACAAAAAAGTGTAAAACAAAAAATGATAAAAATGGTGAGGGGTGTAGGGAAGTGGATTAGCATGGATGACGATCTCCCCCACAACTAGGTGGAAAGGTGGAGACATGAAAAATGGAATGTGGATGACCGGTTGATGACGAGGTGGTGGCACTAGTTGTGTGGAGCTCACGGAAAGGTTTGAGTTATTGGCGGTTGACTAACTGTGTTCTGGTGGGGTCCCCAAGTTTGTGGATGAGCAAGGCCTTGGATGGAAAGGTTTTAGAGACAATATAAGGTCCCTCCCATAGTGTCTGAAACTTTTTCGGTTGGGATACATGTGAGGGGTTCCAATACAATACCTTGTCTCCACATCTAAATGTGACCTTCTAAATCCTAAGATCATGTCGTTTCTTGTTATAAGCCTTGTGGATTTCATTAGAAAATAGGACCACTAGTTGGTTCTCATCTAGCACACTTAAATTGATCAGTCGTTCAATAGGATAGGACCACCCACAAATGGTGGTCACATTGTCCTCCAACAAACCCAAGGGAACGATGATGGACTAATCTGCTAACTTGAGCCAGATGTTGTTCTTCTTTAGTGGGGGCAAGTTCTAGTTCTTGTACATATCATGAGAGATCAAATTGACCCCTGACCCCGAGTCCAGAAGAGCTTTGCATGGCTCATTCCCTACCACCTAAAGATAGATGAGGGGGCTTCCCGGATCTATCAATTTCCAGGGAAGAGAACTTGCTTTGATCCAATCGATCATGGCATGTGTGAGCATGATCGTCTAGACGTTGGAGTGTGGCAAAATGGATGACTGCTCGGGTGGTATGATGGTAGAGGCATTGTTAGGTTTAGAGGCACTGGCAATAGGCATAGGTGAGGGTGTGTTGAGATTATTAGGCCAAAAAAAAAGATGTTTGCATGGCTTGGGTTTCGGTCCACTCAGCCGAGGTGCTAGTTGTAAGTTAATAGCCCTCGTAGCATTTCGTTGTTGTGGACGTGGCGGTATTTCTCCCTACATTGATGGAGTAGATGGCAACTGAGCGGGATGGTGTGGAGGAGTGGCAGGAGAAGGTGATAGAGGGTAGAAGAGATGTGGGTTTGTCCCCTTGGGTGATAGAGATGGATGTCAAAAGTATTCAAGGGGGTGGTAATAACTAGGAAAGGCCGCACGATTGGAAGAGTCTCTTGGAGAGACCGATTGTTGAACATAGTACCCATAAGGATTTGACTATTTGTAAGGGTACTACTACCTTGGAGGTGGCATCCCCCATGCTTGTGGTTGCTGCCACTGTTGGAAGTATTTATACGGTTGCAGGGGCGTTCCACTTGGATAATATCCTTGCTACTACTAGTGGAACCGCCTGGAATTTCCTTGTGAATAAGGCAACCTTTGGGGTGTCTGCCGTTGCGCCAAACGAGGATTCAAGGCATATACCCCAGACTCTTGAAGGTGTGACACCATAGGACAACATCTCTTAGGATGTTCATATTGGAATATGCCACATTCGTCATCCTCCTCAGTGTCAGAGTCTACAACTTGCTCTGCTATAGCAACTTTTCCCTTACCCTTATGTTGGGCACATTCAGCTCCATTTTTCCTACGCCGATCATGGTCACTATCTTGTTCTTTGGACTCTTTTGCAATTTTCAGTACGCTTTGGAATTTCTCATCCAAAGAGTCCCACATCTTGTCCACCTTTGCCAATATTTCAAATGCAAACTTTTGTAACGGCAAAGTCTTCATATTCACCACTGCTTCCAGTGGTGACTCATCCTCCTCATCACAAAATTGGACCTTCCTCTTTCTAAGGGAAGGGTCCCGATTGAATTTTTTTGCACTCTCCTTTTTCCTAAGTTCTCCTTCTTCCTTTTCCACCTACTCAATGAGGCACTGCAACTGATGGGCCCTTAGCTCCAACAGTCGTTCCTTGGCGTACACGCCAAGGGTCTTTCATGTTTCAAAATGGAGCCCATCAATGATGTGGCAAAGTTGTACCTGTTGAGAGTAACCATGACCAGGGCACCGATGCAACAGTGAGTAGTACCTGCTCATGGTAGCATCCAAGGGTTCATGATTCCCTTATTTCCAACCTTGGATCTACCATCTCAGATTCACCACTCTACAGTACATTTGATATTTGTCGTTGAAAATTTTAAGCATTGTACTCCATCTTCTGATTGATTCTGGCTCCAAGGACCAATACCAACTTTCAGCCTCTTTGATGAGTATACGAGGGAACAGCTTCAACTATTGCCAATCATTATCAATGTTTTGCAGGGTGCAAGCATCATGGAACGCCTGCAGGTGGGTTTGCGGATCACAATTGTATCCGCCTTCAAATTTGGGGATGTTATTCATATTAACATGCTTGATCCGACTATCCTTCATGTGCCTACTTGGAATGTGAACTGCCTCTGCGATCTGGAGCATGCTCCGAGTAGCTAACAACGGCTCGTCCAAATCATAGTCTTGTTGGGGACCATGACATCTGTGATGATTCTAGCTATCCCTTCTTTCATGCTAGCAAGCATCACATGATTGGTCGTGTGCTTCCTCATGTTGCCCCTTCTGAACCTGTTTACCACCATCCTTTCGCTCTATCCTTCCCCTGTTACACTCAGAGCCTGAGTTGGATGAAGGCGTAGGAGAGTGGGAGGACGGAGAAGAAGGAGAGGCATCGCCACCGTTTCGGCATCAATCTCCCCATCTAACCTGATGACGACCTCGGTCATCCAGCCTAGCCTTACTGCGTGACCCTCCATCCCCTTGAGGATTGTGGTCACTTGGAGGTTTTTTCTGAATGATTGACTGGATGAACTGCTAGCCTAGGGGAAGTTTGGTTGAATGGGTATCATGAAAGATGGGATCCCCATCGTCTTGCGGCCCTTGCAAGAATAAGGGGTTGCTAAATTATTTTTCCTTTTACTGTTCATATCTCTCTGCCTACTACTGGTCTCTTGTCTGTTGAGCCTCCATGGGACGATAGTCCCGGTAGTCATGGTCCTCCATGACATACTCCGCCACCTGGTCCTGGATACCCAATCTGCCCAGATTATGATATAGCATCGCAGGAGCTACTTAGTCAGGCAATAGCACGATGCCACCCTTCATGTCCTGCCATCAGAGATGCTCATCCTGATGTAGGATGAATTTGAAATCAAGGACATATTCATCGAGATGTTTGTACACCACCTGACATTCTTGCAGCACCGATGGTTCAAATACCTCTCTCCTGTGAGAAGACATGTTGGATGTTAAATGGTCCATGTAATCAGTGTACCTTACTATTTACTTAAATTCACCTAGCGTGCATAAATACTTCTACCCTAGGTCCGTTCCAATGACTTGAATGATAATTTCACTAAGGTTAGATGACGCATGTAAGACTAACAATCCCTGGCAACAACGCCTATGATGAGCGACTAGGTATCCCTACGTCCAACCATACGAATCACGAGGGTTCACGCACGACTCGCTCGAAATCCGCAGACTGTAAGCACTTAACATACACCAAACCTCTAACCAGTGAAACCTTGGGTTAGAATGGTTGTTGTCATCCTAATCTCACTTGTGAGGTTCTGTTTACGATGGTTAAGTGAGACTAAGGCTAATGACTTTTATATCTTTTTAATTATCTTTTCAGTAGCTAATTGAGGTATGGAAAGTAAGGAATAAAATATTATCTAATCTCTAATTATCCTAGTCTATATTCTAACTATTCCTAGCATAAGTATCCAGTCCCATCTTCCGAGCATGTTCTGAGCATCTCCTAACACTTCTGGGTTACCATACATTAAGTGTCACTAGGCTTACCAAGTGTTTGGGTTACATTCGAGATGGTCGTACTTATGGCCTTAACGAACTATGAATGAACAATAGCGATTGAAATTATAATAACAAAAGCTCAAGTAATTAATGTGTAACTAATAAAGCATAAACATATTAAACTATTGAATGCATAAAATAACTAAGTCCAAATGCTGCAAGGAATGCTTGAATAGTTCATCTTTATTGCCATCACGCCAATGGGCTCAGATACATCAACGTTCGAATAAAGAGCCGATCACTTGGAAAATATTCTATCTCCTACGGGAACAAACTTCAAGAGCTTTGCTACAATTACTCAAAAAATGCCTAAATGAGGCAAAAGGCCCTCTTATTTATAGGCTGAGATAGGTGGCTATGTAAACAGGGCCACGTCGATGCAAGGAGGCTACGTCGACAGGCCAGTGTCTACGCGACCGCGTATACGCAGCCCCGTATATGCAGCCTAATCAACGCATTGACTAAATGACACTTCATCAGGTATTAATCTAGGCACCCAGGTGTTGTTCGTGATCTCTTAATGTGGTGGCAATCAAAATCTTTTAACATTAATCATTGAATTATTTTTTTAATGATATATTTTGGTTCTTACATTTTCATGTTATTTATAATTAGTAATTGGTCTTAAATTTTATTATGTCTATAATTTTTTGAATCTATTGGACAATATAAATGTATAAGCTATTGTTAATCATGGCCCTATCTATAGCATAGACAATGTTGGCATCAACACTTAGCCCCCAAACTAGAAATTGCATGCAAGTGCAAGGAATAGTAAAACAATAGAAATTTTAAGAAAAGATGCAAAAGGTAGAGGATTGAAAAAATCATAAAACATAGGCACATTAAAACTTGAAAGCAAACTATACTATACTGATCTAAACATGATTAAAATAACCATATAATTAAGAGAGAACTAAACATAGGCCATCCTTGTTGCACCATCTTATTTAATTAAGATCAAAACATATACTTTTTATAAATCATAACTTTACATACATACATATATATATATATTATTCTCAATCTTCTCACAAGGTAAAAGTAAAAGGTATGTGGACTACTTTGAGCATGAGACTTATGCCAAACTTAATGAAAAGAACAAACTTATGTAAAATCATAGCTAACTACAACTTTTGGATTTTTCCTTAGGACTTCTTTTTTTTTTTTGATATTCAGAAAGGGAATGGGTGAAAAGGGATTATTTGCTTCTTTCTCTCTCTCTCTCTCTCTCTCTCTCTCTCTCTAAATTTTGGGACAATCAGTTTAAAAGGGGAATGGAGGTTAGGGTGAGGATTGCTGCCAAACCCCATCATACTCAAGAACTTATAACACTGCCAATGAACATTATCCCCATTCTTTTCTTTTGTCTCTCTCTCTCTCTCTCTCTTTAGGAAACTTTGCTCATGATGCACTTCATTCTTAAGGTAGGAATTCCAACACAAGTCTGGCTAATTAGCTACACTACCAAAGAACATGGTCCTTTTGGAACTTTGCCCATGGTGTAGTTCAACCCTTGTGTGTGTGCCTTTTAATTACACTCTAGATGGCATCATAGCAGGTCTCCTAGGTGGTTAAAGGTTCTCAAATGGAGATGAACACATTTCACCCTATTTCTGACAAGATAGCCATTGATCATCACACTTGAGGGCTGGGGCTTATGAGAGGGAAAATGGCATTTTCCAAGGTCACCTAGTGATTGTGGCTAACCACTTTCCAACATCACATATCCTACACTCACATGATCATGATAATTACATGATAGGTTAGCATAAATCCCATCCTCTATAATCCAACATAACTAATAAAACTAAAACCTTGAAATAGATTGGGAAGAATCATAGCATTATTGAAATATGTCATGTGAAGGAGATTATAGTAATAGGATATATCATATAAAGCATTATACTTGAATTATTTTCCAATGGTGTTATGATGATCCAATGCCTAGTAACTTAAATGATCATAATGATTACTAAAATCATATGAAAAGCATAAATCAAATCAAAGCCATTATGCTAAGAATGAGATGATGGAAATATAAAGAAAACATGCAAATACAACTATATACAAATGAAATGCATGGTGAAGGGGAAGAAAGCATGCAACTAAGGATCTATCAGGTGTCTACGTGTGGCACTTAAGTAGAAATGCTTTAGATGAAATGTATTAAAATTTCTATGTAACTTTTATCCTTGTAAACCAGCAATTTTGTACACATTAGGGCCAATGACATTTTAATTTAGAATAAACCTAACCACATAGGAGAGAACTTAATTTGAGGATCTGTTTAACTAGATGCTCTATCTCTTTTTACAACTATATCTTCTATTTTAAAGACTTTACTTGCATGTTTCTTATCAAACAATCTTTTAACAATTTGTCAATGATTAAGATTACAAAAATCAAGACATAATTGTAATTCACTTGTTTGTTTTCTATTAGGCACTAAATTTGATGTCCAACTTGAATGTTTCATAAGATGAATAATTTTATATACTAAAAGTTCATCAAGCTCTTCTTTCATCCAAGTTTTAATCTTAGGTCTAATAGGTCTAAGTTCTTGTAAGTCATCGAGTACAGCTTCTTTAGGAATATGTTCAATGGATATGTTGTCAAAATTTGGCACACCTTCTAATGTTTTAATGATTGGGATCTCATTTATATCTTTGTCCTTCCCTAAAGATGGCGAGTCACCCAAAAGAAACGTTTTTTATCATGCTGATGGTATGACAAACTATCTTCGTAGATTTCTTCACATTTACTAGAAGCAAAAGGATTTATTTCTGATATTTCACTCTCATGATCATTTATAACATGTTCGCCAAGCCCAATTTCAATAACTCCAATATAAAAATTACTATTTTGATTTTCCATAGATTGATTTTGTTGATCAAAAGTTGTTACTACTTGTTTATAAAAAGGCTTTCTTGGTATGACCATGTATTCAGATTTTCCTTTCATAGGAATTAATAATTCTGAGAAATCTGACCTAAAGAAGCCCCCAAACTTGGCTTCAAAAATCCTAAATAAAAGCACACCATAAGTGGATGACATATCAACTACTAAAATATCCATATAGCATGTAAAAGTAGGATATTGTTTAAGTTGTATCTTTACTCCCTTTAATAACCCTACCACAGGTACATTAGATCCATCAAATTGTATCACACTTCTTGCTTGTGGTTGCATTTGTGCTCCTAATGTTTTACATACCTCAAGTTACATGACACTATTGGTTGCTCCAGAATCCATTAAACAATTATGAACATTCTTTCCTAAAATAACCAAAGTTTCAAGAAAGGAGGTTGATCTTTCTTGTTCGACATGGAGTTGCTCACGTTTTGTATTAACAATGCATTAGGACTTTCTGCAAAATGAACTTGCCTTTCAGTTGTTGGGGATTTTTCTTTATTTGTTTCAAGTGTATGAACTATCTTTTGAATCACATCTTTCATTTCATTAAAATGTATAAGATCATACATTGAAATGTTGGCCTTAACTCTCTTCAAATTCTCAACTAGATCATAATTCTTATGTTTGTCTTCAACTTCTTGTGAAGTTCTTTTGGGTATAGAAGGGGAGTTTAGTCGTTGTGAGGCATTTGCTTGGGATGGCCTGGTTTGATTATTTATGTTATTTTGACTAGGAGCTCTTCTATTTGGAGTATAAGGATTATTCCTAATTTTTTGTTGTGTGGTGTTCATAATGTCACTAAGTCTACAGTAGCAAGTGTTATGTGGGTTGGGATCACTTACCATGACTTGTACAAATGAAAGAACTTCTTCATTTTCTGTTTTATGGAGTATGTTCAAGACCATAATTGAGGCTTTCCTATTTTGTTGACTCTGGGCATTGTCACCATATAATGCTAAAAATTGAGAACAAGTTTTCTTAGAATGTTGCCTAGTGTTATGGAGATGGCAATAATCATTGTTGATTGATGTACTTGGCTTTTTAGATTGTATAGGAACCTTGTTGTTATTTTGCTTTAATTCAACTACTTTATTGGAAAGTTTTTGGAGTGAAGTTAATATCTAGGTCATCTAATTTTGAATTTGAGTTGTAGGTCCAACAAGATTAGATATCTCGTTTGGGTTTATGATGGATTGGATTAAGGCTTTCAATTGGTCGTCATTCAAACTAGCATTAGATGGTAGAAATGAAGAAGATGTTAAACTTTGAAAATGGTTGTTTGATGGTTGAGTTAGTTGAAGTGGAGGAGGAGTTTAAAACATAGTATTGTTGATTAAGAAAGTTGGTAGAGGACTACATTGCATAGGGTTGCTAACACTCATCATTCCAAATTGGGTTTAAATGATATTCATGAAGGTAATTTGTTCTGTTGATAGCTTTAAGCATTGCTCCTTGTATTTCTATTATGTTGGGATTAGATTTCATGACATAGGTAAAGAATGGATCAATAGTGGATAAGTAAAAATTGAGGATGCCACCAGGATATGGATGCATCTCACTTGGCACATAAGCAAGTTGATGGAGAAATTTTAGGTTGTAATCCTAGACATTTTTCCCAAGTAGTTTTTTTAAGCTTGTGAAGTTGTTTGATGCTAAGGTCGAGCTAGTGAACTTATTAAACTGAAGCATGAACTTATTTTTTTAATTTTTGCCACAAGTTGATAGAGGCATTAAGGAGCATCAAAAACCATTGGGTGGCTTTACTCCTAAAAGTTATCACAAACACTCTACATGCTATGTCGTTTTGGTCAATGTTATGGATGCCGAGTAAGGTTTCAAAACATTGTATATGTTGGTGGGCATCACTAATAAGGGTTGTGGGATCGAAAAACGAATTTATGTTTTGTAGTGACTTCGAAATATCATGATAATTGGTAAAGTTAAAGGGGTTGCTCACCAAGGGAGCTGAGGATTAATTGGTTGTCATCATAGTTCGAGTTCTTCTAGGGATTGAGCTTGGGAAACGTGAGGCTCGTTGTTTTCTTAAAGTGAAATGATGGATAGTTGGTCGATTAGGGGTAGAGGTAAATGATTCTTTTTGAGAGCTGAATAATTAATGAAAACCACCTTACCAAAGTCAGGACTAAAGTAAGGGCCACCAAAATCAAAACTAGGAAAAGAAGGTTTAGGATTCTAGTAATAAAAATAGCAATTTTCAAGAAATAGGAAACATTAATTTTTCAAAAAAAAATAGAAAATAAAGGGTTTGGAGACAAAGGTTTTCAATAGGGAGCACAAGAAAAAGAAAATAAAATTACGGAAACAATAATTTTGAAACAGGAACAAAATAGGATTTGGAACAAAAAACAAAACAAGCCATCTTTTAGTGCCAAAAAGGTGTTGATGCGTAAATTTTGGACACATTAACATTGGAAAAACTCATTTATGGAGACTATTACTTAATGTACCTCCCATGTCTATATAAAACCTAAGAATAATCTCAACTAAAAAACTATGTGACATTTCAAAAAAAGTAAATTAAACTAAAAAATTGATAAAATTTAAATCGAATATAACAGTCCACGTGACATTTTAGAGACAGAGACTGTTATATTTATGCTGCACGTTGCCAAGCATGCTACCGACCGCTGCTGTGCTGACACGCCTACCACCGGCCGCTGTAGCTGGTAATTGCCGCACGTCACCTACCACTGTCGCCACGCTAACGCGCTGGCCACTTGCTACTGCTGACCCTGCCGTGCACCGTCTACCATTCACAGGTGTCGTTTGCCTATCAAGAGAAGGGAGGGAGGCTGAGGGACCTGCCTGTTCATGTCTGCTGGTGAGAGAGGGAAGGCCCCTGCCCTTTGAGCTGGGTGCTGCCCCCTCTTTATAGGCTGCTCCTCGCCGCTGCCATGAATGCCCCCTTCTACCACTAGTGGATTAAAATCTCTTAATGCATTGGTGATCAAAATCTTTTAATGTTATTCCTTGAATTGTTTTTTTTTTTTTTTCTGTCTTGCTGATAGATTTTGGTTCTTACATTTTCATGTGGTTTATAATTAGTAATTGGTCGTAAAATTTTATTATGTCTATAATTTTTTGAATCTACTAGAGGATATAAATGTATATGTTATTGTTAATCATGGCCTCATGCTTAGCATGGGCGATGTTGGCATCAACAACATTAAAACAAGGAAGATTAAGAAACTGATTTCTCAATTTGTGAGAGTGCCTTTAATAGTCATTTCTCATAAGCATCCAAGGGTTCTTCATCTTCTTTGATTTTTTTAGCCTCTTCTCTCGTACATTCAAATCTAGCTTTGTTGTCTTTTGCCTCAATTGTGGTTTTATGGTGTTCATACTACTGCGAAAGTTCCAATACATCCAATCTTTCTTCTAACTTTTTTAAATTTCCATGGCATCCATGACATTTACAAAAATTCTTCTCTACACAACTTAACACCCCAACTCTTCTTGGCGACATTTTAAAAGATCAAAAACCTTAAACTTTGATACCAAGATGATGAGTCACAACTATAAATACATCATAATTACTGATAAGCATTAAGGTTAACACCTTGTGAACTCTTTATAATACACTAACACTTATGAACTCATCCAAATCACTTGATAGGGAGATGACAAATTACGGGTTATGAGCTTTATGAACCTGTAAAAACTTTTTAACACAACCATTATACAGCATAAATCATTTTTTAAGCATTAATCACAAAACCTTAAGAACTTTTCCTAATTAATGTGAAAGAATTAACTTGAAGGCTAACAAAGGATAGGTCCCTTTAAAAAATGTGCATTAACTTACAAAATTGATAAAGTGCAAAGCCACAACAATCACTAAACAAGGACTCAAGATGCACATGTCAACGAGTTTATGATTTACTTATCATGGTAAGCTACAAAGGATTACGAACCAAATGAATTAAATAACATAAAATTAGCAGTAGCTACTGGCCAATGGGGCATACTATAATCATTGCTTCCCAAACCATTATGAAGCCCAACTTTATAAATGATACAAAAGTTAACTTAAGGATCTAAGAATATGCAAAGTAACAGCAGAGACTAAGTGGTAGAGATAAAAATAAAATGGTGACTCTACCAATTTTATTTTTACAATAAATAAAGATATCAAAAGACATATCCATCAAGTAATGTCCAGAGAGGGAAATACTAAGACCGCCCAAGAAAATGAAAATGAACCAACACATAGATGATCAGTGCTCTCACACAGCAGCATAGGATGTTGGATACTCTTTATATAAAGGCCGTCATCTCAATTTATAGGCAAGGCTATAAAAAAAATGAATTGAATGCAACCGGTACCACATTAGGATTAGTATGCCGCTTGTGACTTCACTGACTTTACCTTCTTGAGAAGAAGAGTAAATTAACGTTATTGCTGCAAATGTGTACTTCTACCATATTGGTTCCATGGGGACGATTAAATGAGGGGTTCAATTCTCTGAGATACGAGAGATTTCTAATGAAAGGTTCTATGTGGCCTTCCAAATAGGAGTAGGTGAGACGAATTGCTAGAATAAAATAATTGCAGTTGCTCAGAGGAAAAAGGAAAAAGGATCACAACAATAGATGCTAATTCAGTCACAGGGATTCGCCGAACCTGGTATCCAATTCTTAAGAAGTCCTTTTGGATCAGCTGTATCGGAGGCCTTGACTGCAAACAGAGCTTGCCCTTCTTGATTGGCATGCGTAGAAGCCAAAAACAAGGTCATTGATAACAATACAATACCAATTCCTTGAAGAAGCTAAAAACCAGGCAAGAATGAGATTTCAAAACCTCTCTGATCGATCAATTATGGATACCCTGATGTATTTGTGTTGATTTATTGAAACTTTTTCAAAATTACAGTGCACATGAATTTTAGGATCATGTAAAAATTTAAATTCATGTATTTACGCGTCTGTGCCGTCACTTTATAGCAGAAAGAATGACAAATAATAACCTTCGAATACATGAAATTGGCACAATATAGGTTTAATTAATTTATTAAAATGGATGATGCTTAGCATCCTCAGCGGAAGGTATATAAGATAAGACAATCGTACATGATACGTAACATATTTCCCTCTGATGCGTAGCAAAAGAAATAATGAGCATTAGGTATCCGTGTCCAAGTAACATGAAAACCTCAAAAGAAAAACTAGGGTGTTCTCGGTCAAGTTAAAGTCAAGCCCTGAATGAAAAAAGGAGAAGACATAGAACCTGTACGCTGTTGTTATTATTATTGTCGTCGTTGTTGTTTCAACAAAGCTTAAAGAAAGAAGTTATAACTTTTTTTTTTCAACTTGTTCCGGTGGAAGTCATGAGTAAGGTTAAAACTAGAAACCTTATTTCATTATTTAAGATAGATTCAAGTAAGTTAGGAGCTCTTGAAGAGAGTTATATGTGTTTCTTTTTTGTGCTATGACTATTCATGTGAGATAGTGTTATAATGTTTGATGAGTGGCAAGGTACCCCTACACTCAACCATACGAATACGAGCACACCTTATGGAACACTTAAGATTAATTATTCGTTGTCTTCCCAGACTTACTTGTAGTTGTCACGGTTGTATGGTTAAGTAAGTCTGAGGTATATGATTTTTATGTCTTTTCGGTTTTATCTCCTATGCTGATAAAGTGAAGGGTGAAGAGATTAATTACTAACTTTAACTAACTAACTAAGTCTAAATTAACCTAGAGTCAGCATCCATACCGTTCACACCCTGAACCAATGCAACCTTGGTTAGCAAATCCTAATCGTTGCTGGGATCACCAAGCGTAACGCACGTGCTTGAAGCGGCGTACTGAGGCACTTAACTAAGAGAGAAGGGTTGAGAGAGATTTAATGACTAATAAAGCATTTAAATGGTAAACAATAAATAATAGTAAATACAGTCCTAATTAGCCTATTCCATGCACTGCAAGGTTTATCCAAAAAGTTCGTCTTTATTGCCGTACACAAACATGTATTCAGGTACAATATTTGCTCGAATAAAGATCCGTTCACTTTGGAGCTCCTACTGCAGGCACATGGAAAATATTCTATCTCTAGAGAGGTAAAACTGCCAGAGTTTCACTAAGGGTCTAGATCTAGATGATAAACAAAGGAGAGCCACCTCTTATTTATAGACTTGGCGACTCACCACAATATCGTGTACGCGATATCGCAGGGGACGACATGATATCGCGTACACGATATCGCGTGGGATGCAATATAGCAGTGAACACGATATCATGTATGGGATATCGCGGCCCATGCGATATCGCGTCCCATCATACGCCCATGACTAAATAAAAACTCATCCTCAAGTTCCTTACAAAATATTGGGACAGTATGGGATTATTGACTCAAATGGAACTAATGGGATGACATGTGAATGGATCATTATTACAAGACATGACAAAACGGGTGTTCATGACAACAAGAGTGAACACCTTATTACATTTGACATCAGGCCTTATTTGGCAGCTGAGAAAGAGAGAGAGAGAGAGAAAGAAGTTTTGCTGCTGCCAACGCCAAGATTGCACCTTGCGTTGTCCATCCGTAAGTATGCCATCGATCTTGTTCCTTGCATAGATGCTTTCAGCACTACTCCATTCCAAGTGTTCCTTCTAAATCCAATCCGTTGTCATATGNAAGAGAGAGAGAGAGAGAAAGAAGTTTTGCTGCTGCCAACGCCAAGATTGCACCTTGCGTTGTCCATCCGTAAGTGTGCCATCGATCTTGTTCCTTGCATAGATGCTTTCAGCACTACTCCATTCCAAGTGTTCCTTCTAAATCCAATCCGTTGTCATATAATTGCTATCTACACACACAACACGGTCTTATATTAGCAAGGGTAAATGAATCATACTGCAATTGATACCTTGCTTCGGTGAAAGGTCCATTGGCTGAGTTGTGGTATGGTTGATACGAATCTAAAGATATCATAGTGGGGACTACTTAAGGTGTAGGGGCTAGGAGAAAATCGAAAAAACTGGGTCTAGACCCCCATGACTAAGAGCAAACCTCTGATAGCAATAGAATGGAAAAAGAAAAAGAACAAGAAAGATACCCAAAAAGAGACAACGATAACGTCGATGAAATGGATGTCAAGATGGAAATGAACAATATAATATAGATTGCCAAAATGTTAGGGAAAAGAATTTAATTGGTGCACCAAATAGAAATGCCAGTGGGTCCTCCCCAAAGCAGGCTCATGCCCTTAATACCCTGACAATCCCACATTCAAAGAGTCCGTAGGCTCTATGAATGTCATTTGGAACAAAAGTTAAAGTCTTAACCACAAGAATTTACCAAAAAGAAAATAATGCATCAACCAAAATATACACTAATGATACAACCGGCAATGAGGTGAATAATGGAGAGAAGGATGGAGAGAAGAGAATGGAATGGAATCCCAAGAACAAGGTGGTGTACAGCCCCTTGTGTAGTTAGTGTTTAATGTGACTTAGTAGATCCCATTCCAAGTCTGGCCTCAAACAAACCACATCCAGTGACTTCGCATTAATGCATTCGGTCAATCCATCCCCTTGAAGTAACAATAATGTCTACACCCAAGAGCCACCACCATTCCGACAAAATAAAGGAGGAGAGAATGGGAAGCGAGAAGGGCCTTAGTTAGAGGAAACATTTTTATTTGAGTTCCATAACCAGTGCTTGTAGCCCAAATGATTATTTTATCTAAGGGATGTGCTTTGAATTCTTACTTTCTCTTTTCTTTTTTCTTTTTCTTTTCTTTTTTTGTGTTTATATGTGAGAACCACACCATGCAAAGACTTTGTAATTTTTATTTGCTTAGCTTCCTGATAATTGAGTAACGTTGAAACGATAAGAAAACTCAAGAAGAACACATCCAAGCACCCAAGAGAATGGCCAACACAAAAGCATAAAGTTCCCTTGAAGTCACATTCTTTTCAATCCTTGAGTCCTTCCTTAGTTTGAGAAATGCCTAATCACCGATTCATTATAGTTCTTATTTAGGAAGGGACTGTACATTTCCAAGCCGGGAGAGACCATAGAACTGGTGGATGTATGGAAGAAGTGGACTCATTGCCTGTCATATCAAAAGAACCATACCTTAGTATCAACATCATAACTTAAAGGTAAAAACCAACCATTAGCAATCAATAGAAAAATAGTTCATACCATCATTAAGAACACTTATTGAATGACAAACTTACAAGATGGAGAAGTCACACACACACAAGAAATGAAAAAAGTATGAACGATGTTGTAAAACAAAAACAAGAAAAGTTAAAGAATGTTGTAAAACAAAAATGTGCAAAACAAAAATGTGTAAAACAAAAACATGTAAAACAAAAATGTGTAAAACAAAAACGTGTAAAACAAAAATGTGTAAAACAAAAACTTAAAAAGAACTGAGAGCCCCCAAATGAGTAGCATAGGTGGCCATCTCCCCCATGACTGAATGGAAAGGGAGAGATATAAAATAATGAACACCTATTTGAATTTCTTAGAAGTGCCCAACTTCTCCCCATTGATGTTCTTAGATTAAGGGGTGGAAGTCGGCAACGCTCATACTCCAATGTATCTATGCCTTCGTTGTGGGCATGAGTTATTCCCCCAGTTTGTTCCATGCATGTTGGTTTTCTTTTTTGACTAACTGTCAACCATGGGGTATCCACTTGTTGTGTGGTTGCTACATACAGGCATCTTTGTCTCATAGTTTCTAGGGCACACCTGTTGCATGCAGGAGATGCAGAGCATTCCTCCATGTCATCACCCGATGAGTCACTGTATGTGATGCATGGAACTTTCTTCGTCTTGATCTTTCCATAAATATTTACCTTAGATATCTCCAAGAAAAGATCGTGAATCCCTAGGCATGCATCTATTGTACATAGCCATGCCCTTCCCATTATAATTGGGAAGTCCCCTTCGTTGCTGTTGACCTCTATCACTAGGAAATCAGCTGGGTATGACCAACCACACACAGTGGTAACAATGTCCTCCACCAATCCCAAGGGAATGGTGATGGACTGGTCAGCCAGCTCTAGTTGAATGTTGCTCTTCTTGAGTTAGGGTAGGTTCTAGGCTTGATACATTTCTCATGATATTAAGTTGACTCTGAAACCTAAGTCAAGAAGAGCCTTATGTGGTTCATTCCCGGTGACTTGGAGGTAGATTAAGGAACTTCCAAGGTCAAATAGTTTCCTGGGAAGGTGGCCTACCTTGATCTAGTCGGTTACGGTATGTGTTAACATAACCGTATGTGTTAAGCTCTGTTGTTGGACTGAAGGGTGCTCCGAAGCCTTATGTGTTGGAGGAGCGTACCTAGACTCAACCGCTTGTGGTTGTGAGAGCTTGTTTGCGCTTTTGGTTTTGATGAAAGGTCTTTTCTTTTTGTGGTTTTCAAAACCAAAAGCAGGTTGAATGGTTATGGCTCTCGTAGTGTTACGTTGCTGCGGTTGAGTGGGGAGTTCCCCTTGCATTGTTGGAGTAGGTGGCATGGGAACTACTGGTGGAAGAGAGGCAGATGGATTAGGAGGATGGTATGGATGTGGAGCATCTCCCGAAGGAGAAGGAGTTCTTCTAAAGTACTCCCGAACTTGGTAGTAACGTTGAGGAGTTGTGTGACCCATGGAGTCACTTGGAGAAATCAGCTGCTACACGTAGTATCCATATGGATCTAGTTGCCGGTAAGGGTATTGTTATCTCGGCGGTGGCATCTCCCATGATTATGGGTATTGCCACTGCTGATGTTGTCCGATGGGTTGTGGTGGAGTTCCACTTGGATAGTACGTCAACAATTGGTGAAACTATCTTGGGTTACCTTGGGGATAAGGTAACATTCGGGGTGTCTATCGTTTGTTAAGTCTCGAGTTGAGTGCATACACCCCAGACTCTTGTAGATGTGAGATGATTGGACAACATCCCTTGGGATGGTCATATTGGTAGATCTCACATCCATTGTCATTATCTATATCTGAATCCATAACCTCATCGAAGATAGTTATTTTTCCCTTACCCTTGTCATGTGCAGGGCCTGAATCTCTCCATTTTTTCTTGTCCTTGTCACTACTTCGTTCCTCCTTAGACTCTTCTACAATTTTCAAGACAGTTTTAATCGTACTATCTAAGGAGCTCCATACTTCATCTACCTTAGCCGAAACTTCCATTGTTAATTTTTGAAGCAACAAGGTTTTCCTATTCACCAACTCTTCAAGTGGTGACTCATCCTCTTCATTGTAAAATCTCACTCCCCTCTTTCAGAGGGAAGGATCTCGGTTATATTCTTTTGCGCTCTCTCTTTTTCATAGCTCCCCTTCTTCTTTGGCTACTTGCTTCAACAATCATTGAATTTCATGGGATCTAAGTTTTGATAGTCTTCCTTGGGCATAAGTCCCAAGGGTTCTCCTAGTTTCGTACCTTAACCCATCTATGAGGTGGCAAAGTTGATCCCGTTGTGCATAACCATGGCCCAGGCAACGATGTAGCAATGCATAGTAGCGGCCCATGGCAGCATCCAATGGTTCATGAGTACCTTGCTTCCATCCTTGGACCTGCTTACACAAGTTAGACACTCTAGAGTATGTTTCATATTTATCATTGAAGAGTTCTAACATCGTACTCCACCTCCTAATGGTTTCCGGTTCTAAGGACCGGTACCAACTCTCTGCTTCCTTTATGAGTATCCTAGGAAACAACTTCAGTTTCTGGCACTCATTCACTATGTTTTGCAAGGCACAGGCATCATCAAATGCATGTAAATGATTTTGCGGATCCACATTGTATCCCCCTTCGAAGCGTGGGATGTTATTCATGTCCAAGCGCTTGATCCGACTATCCTTTTGATGCCTTGTTGGTATTCTCACAGACTCCGTGATATCTAGCATACTTCAAGTGGCAAGTAGGGGTTCATCATGATCATCTTTTTCATGACGTCTATGATATCTACGTTGTTCCCTACTTTCCCTTCTACCATGCCCTTGTCCTCACTCTCGACTCTCTCGTTAAGGTCTCTCATTTTGCCTACCTCTATCCTCACCGTTATACTCTTTATGATTGCACCCAGATGTGGAAGGAGAGGGTGAATGATCTGATGAAGGGGAAGAAAAAGGAGAACCATCGCCATGACGATGTTTCCTACCTTCTCTTCGATGGCTTCAGCCCCGATCGTGATGATGATCTGAGTGCCCATCCTTGTCATATGTTTTTGTTCCCTTAGTGAATAGCTAGTGTTCATGGGGATCAGAACCAGGGTTTTGTATCATGGAGCGTAGGTTCTGATACCCCACCTCCTCACTATTGTTATGAGGGGAAACCTCATTTGGTAGAGAACCCATTATAAGTGGTTCACCATCTCCAATTTTACTTAGGACGTGCAGGATCTCTTTTCCCTTCAACAGTGTATGGTGGTTCTCCTGCCTTGAGTCCCTTAGACGTTGCACTAATGTGGGATGATAATCCCTTGTGTCAAAATCTGCTGCAACGTATTCAGTGTAGAGTTGTGTCATGCCTATCTGTGCCAAAGCATGGAGGAGCATGTTGGGGACTGCACGATCTGTAGGCAACACTATGTTACCTTGCAAGTCTCTCCAGCGCATCTGTTCATCCTGATGGAGGATAAAAGTAAAATTGGATATGTACTCATCGAGATGAGTATATACCACTCAGTATTGTTGAGGAACTGACGGATTTTGGTTATGTGTTTTAGATTGCCAACTGTTTCTTGTATGATCCCTAGGTGGTGTAATGCTCTTATGAGAAGAAGAAGACATTGTGTCTTATTTGGTGTGCTGATTAACCGTTATATAATTTTTTGTTTAATTAACCCTAACGTTTTTTTAAGCTCCCAACGATGTGAGTGATTTTCTATGTTCTACTTAGCGCACAAACACTTAGTCCCCGGCAACGGCGCCAATGATGAGTGGCGAGGTACCCCTACACTCAACCATATGAATACGAGTGTAGCACGTGCGATCTGGTCAAACTCTGTAGACTAAGTGCCTACATGCCTTATGAAACACTTAAGGTTAATTATTCGTTGTCTTCCCAGACTTACTTGTAGTTGTCACGGTTGTATGGTTAAGTAAGTCTAAGGTATATGATTTTTATGTCTTTTCGATTTTATCTCCTATGCTGATAAGGTGAAGGGTGAAGAGACTAATTACTAACTTTAACTAACTAACTAAGTCTAAATTAACCTAGCATCAGCACCCATTCCCACTTACCGTTCACACCCTAAACCAATGCAACCTTGGTTACCAAACGCTAGTCATTGCTGGGATCACCAAGCATAACACACGTGCTCGAAGCGGTCGTTCTGAGGCACTTAACTAGGAGAGAAGGGTTGAGAGAGATTTAATGACTAATAAAGCATTTAAATAGTAAAAAATAAATAACAGTAAATAAAGTCCTAATTAGCCTATTCCATGCAATGCAAGGTTTATCCAAGAAGTTTATCTTTATTTCTGCACACAAACATGTGTTCAAGTACAATATTTGCTCGAATAAAGATCCGTTCACTTTGGAGCTCCTACTACGGGCACATGGAAAATATTCTATCTTTGGAGAGGTAAAACTGCCAGAGTTTCACTAAGGGTCTAGATCTAGATGATAAACAAAGGGAGAGCCACCTCTTATTTATAGACTTCGCGGCACACCGCGATATCGCGTCCCATCAATTTGTAGAGTCCATCTTTATTTTTCATGAAAATGTAATATCTATTCAATACATCTTATAGATCTTCTACTTAATAAAGCTTCTATTTCATTTCATTTCATTTAAGATATGGAGACATTAAAGTCATCCATGTCCATACGAAGGCAATGTAAAGAAGGGGAGAATTAATATCCTATGCAAAGCATCGTCTACTCTATTTTACATACTTTTTTATGTTTCACAATGAGTGAACTCTCCCAGCTCCTCCATCCATTTGGTTAAAGCAATAGATAAAGACTCCACCTATATAACTACTTGGTACTTAGACCCTTTGCTTTTATTAAATAAATGTACATGCTATTGTTGATGCTCTAATTACTAAACAACTTTGCAACATTTCTTAAGACACTATTTCCTTCTACATCGATCCCAACTAGAATAGTAAGAGTATTATTGGAAATTAAGTGTGTTTAAAAATACTATAAAAAGAAAATGTGATAATTATTATATTTAACTTTTAATATTTAAAATTTATAAATATCAAATTAAATATTTTATAAAATAAAAATGCATGTGAAATTATGAATATAAAATCAAAATATAAGAACCCCCAAGTTTAGGAAGCAACCACATAAATCTTCAGCATCATGCTTCACCTATAGATTCGTTTCCATCTATCCAATCATAATGGAATAGTGGGATAGATACTTTGGATTCAAACTTTAGCATTAGGTACAATTTTTTTCATGAAGAATGATTATGTTTCTTACAACATACACTTCAAAATTATGTAAAGTCTTATCAGATGCATAGTCCACTATATGAAATCTAAAATCATTAATTATATAGGCATTAGTATGAATAACTAACTTCTCTATGAATAACTACCTTCTCTATATCATGGGCTATGATGCTCAATCAATTAAACATAGAGGATTGGTCATGTTGCATTTGGTGGTGTATAATCTACAAAAAATACATTTGTAAAAGCAAATATAGTTTATTATTATGAGACTAAAATACTACATTTTTGTGTAACATAACATATACATGCATACTCTTTTCCCTGAACCAACTTGTAAATGTTTAGTGTGTATTTTCTTAAGATTGTTCCCATGAAGCCTTCTCCCTAATTGAAGATATTGTTCATGTTTTCTTTGACCATATATATAGAATTTTGAAACATAAAATACATTAGTATTATTATCATGGCATTTTTCATAAGTGTTACAATAACATTTAAAATCAAATTTTTTAAAAACCTTAATGTTCTAAGCTATATTTATCTTTATCTCATTCATGAGGATGAAACAATATGCTTATTCATATATTGAAGCTAATAGTATGTAAAATGCATTAGTAGAAAGTTCCCTTCCAAGAATAGACTATTCAATGCTAGGGATAGCAACTTCTTTGTCTCTCCCTAGTATGTTATCAAATGTAGAAATGTTTCGCATGTATCTAGAATAGAAATATATAATTTTATTTGCAACGTAGCTCTCATCAATGCAACCCTTTTTTGGATTTAGTTCTCTACATACTTCTTAAGAACCAACATATTACATGCCTACAAATTTAAAGCTCCCTAAGTAGGTGAATAGTAAAGTGTATGAATACATCAAAAAAGATAGAAGAAAGTATTTCTCCAACTCACACAAAATCTAGACAACATCCCTTTGCATTGGATATCTCCAACATCAATAACATTTACTGATAGCTTCATAAAGATGAATCAAAACTTACTTATGGCTTTTGTAATAGTGGGATTTAGGCAATGTTGTAACACTATCAAAAGTAACTTCAAAATTAAAACATATCAGTCATGACTAGTTAAATTTGTAATTTTTCCTTCCTCCACTTGTACACATCTTGGTACTTACAAGAGTACCCATCCAAAACCCTCAAGTTCTTTAAAATTAAACAAACAAATTATTTTTTATTTCTTGTAAAGTTGGTTGCTGATAAAGGAAGGATTGTTCCTACTTACACAATGCTCAAATAAATATTTGTTCACTTTATGACTCCTACTGTGGACACTCAGAAATAATTCTAACTCTAGAAAGAAAAAACTGCAAGAGTTCGACTAAGGTACTAAGAAACTAATTACGAAATCAAGTGTCATTGTCTCTTATTTATAGGTGATGAGACAAGTTCTAATATCGCATGTCCGATATCACTTTGGCATCTCTGATATCGCATATCTGATATCGAGGGTCCGATATCAAGGATCTGATATTGAGGGTCCGATATCAGGGATCCGATATCGGGGGTCCAATATCATGACTCATCATACCCCCACAACTGAATGAAAACTCGTCCTCAAGTTCCTTACAAAATATTGGGAAGGTATGGGATTATTGACTAAATGACAAACTCAAAGTGCCCGGTGATAAGACGCGATATGCATAAGCCGCAATATCGCATACGCAATATCCCATGCGATATCGTGTACACGATATCACATCGTCCCCTGCGATATCGTGGTTCGCCGCCAAATCTATAAATAAGAGGCGGCACTCCCCTCATTTCCCATCCTGGCTAGAAGTAGTGAAGCTCTGGCAGTTTCATCACTCCAGAGTTAAATTCATTTCCCATGTGCCCGCAGTAGGAGTCCTAGAGTGAATGGCTCTTTATTCGAGCAACATTGTACCTAAACACAAGTTGTGTACAGAAATAAAGATGAACTTGATTGGATAAACCTTACAGTGCATGGATAGGATTTTAGTTTATTGTTATTTATTACTTTCCTAGAATGCGGTACGAGTACGACTTGATTACGAGCATCTAAGGATGTGTACGGCTAGTCAAGGAATCGGCTGCTTGTCGCATGCGGTATGAGTACGACTTGATTATGAGCATTGTGACTACTTGGTAACCCAGTAGCGTATTCCAAGATTTATGCTTGGTAATCCCAATGGTAGTCCCAGTGTGTACGGCTAGTCAAGGAATCGGCTACTCATCGCACTTAGGCTAGTTAGGTTCTCTTACCCTTATCTCCTAAAACGTGGGATAAGTACGACTTGGCTACGAGCACCTATGGGTGTGTACAGCTAGTCAAGGAATCAGCTGCTTATCACACTTAGGCTAGTTAAGTGCCTTAGTACGACCACTTCGAGCACGTGCGTTATGTGTGTTGATCCCAATAACGATTAGCGTTTGGTAGCCACAGTTGCATCGGTTCAGGGTGTGTACAGTAAGTGGGAACAGATGCTGACGCTAGTTAATTTAGACTTAGGTCCTTCGTTAGAGTAGTTAGTTCTCTCAACCCTTCACCCTTTAGCATGGGAGATAAACTAGAAAAGACCAAAAAAATCATATACCTCGGACTTACTTAACCATACATTGTGACAACAACAAGTAAGTCTGGGAAGACAACAAATGATTAACCCCAAATGTTCCATGGGAGGTTTAGGCATTTAGTCTACGGAGTTCGACCGGATCGCATGTGCTACACTCGTTTCGTATGGTTGAGTGTAGGAGTACCTCGCCACTCATCACCCAGTGAACAAATCGACAAACATATTATAGCATTGGTGTTCATAACCATTGTGGTGAACATTTGTACATAAACGACATCCAGATCCTCATTTGATAGCTTGAAGAGAGAGAGAAAAAAAAGAAAATGAGGCACGTTGTTTCCGATGTCAAAAATTGTGCACATCATTGTTCATCCATGGCCACATGATCAATCTTGTTCCCTGCATAAATGTTTTTTGCTCTAATCCATACTGAGTGCTCCTTTCTATCCTAGTCCATTGTTCATGTGATCGCCATCTGCACACACAGCACGATCACAAATTAGCGAGGTTAGATAAGATATAATGTAATTGATACCTTGCCTCAATGTGAAGCACATTGGCTAGGTTGTGGGTATCGCATATACTAGGTTACAAGTTTGTAACTAATAACTACCCAAGGTGTAGGGGTAAGATAAGTAATGAAATGGAAAAATTTGCAACATGCCCCCACAACTAAGAGTGAACCTCTGGTAGCAATAGGATGAAAAACGAAAGAATAAGAAAGATGAGAGACATAACAATGGTGAAGCCAATAAAACAAAAATAAAAATGGAGGTCATGGATGGGGTGAAACAAGAAATAGTTGATTATAAGAAATCTTTAAGGGAAAGAACTTAACAATTGCACCAACATGGAATGCTAGTGGGTCCTCCCCAAAGTAGGCTCATGCCCTCTATGCCTTGACAAACCCACAAATCAAAGAGTCTATAGGCTCTAGGAATGATATTTGGAAGCAATAGTTAAGAGTTCTCCCATAAGAATTTACCAATGAATAACAATGCGTCGACCAAGATATAAATTACTCATAAAACTGGCAATGAGGTGGAATATGGAAAGCAATATGGAAGGAGAGAATGGAATGAAATGGAATCCCACAATCAAGGTTGTGTAAAGTCCCTTGTGTAGTATGTGATTAAGGTGACTTGATAGAACTCCGCCCAAATCTGGATTAAAACTAACCACATCCAATGACTTCGCATCAACACACTTGACCAACCCATCCTCCTGAAGTAAAAAGAATGTTTTTATGGAGCAACTACCATTCCAACAAGAGAAGAACAGAGGAGCAAGAAGTGAGAAAGGGCCTTAGTTAGAGGAAACCTTCAGGCATGGGTAACATGTCTTTCTAGTGCCATAACCAATGCTTGTAGCCCATGTTTCTTTATTATGTCTAAGGGGTGTGCTTTGAATTCCCACCAATTTTTTTTTATGTGTGAGAACCACACCATGCAAAGACTTATTTGATTTAGTTGACTTCCTGATATTGGGGAATAGCGGAATGCTAGAAAACCCATGCAAAACATCCCAAGTTTCCAAAAGAACAGCTAGCACAAATGTGTTGCATCCCCTTGAAGTCACACCCTTTTCTATCCATTTGAATCTTTTCTTGGTTTTGAAGAATATTAAGCCACAAATTCATTAATAGGTTTGTTTAGGAAAAGGGACAGTATAGTTCCAAAATGAAGGAAGACCATAGAGTTAAATGGATGAATGGATGACATGGATTCATTGCCTGTTTTATCAAAAGAACCATATCTTAGCATCAACATTGAAAGTCAAAGGTAAAAATCAAACATTAGCAATCAACACTATTATAGTACAATCCACCATCATGAGCACTTATTATATGACAGATGAGAGTAAATCAAACAAAATGTAGTAGAGGAAGAAATAGTAAAAATGTTAATGATGGTGTAAAACAAAAATATGTAAAACCAAAAAAATAAAAGAAACTAAGGGCTTAGAATGGTTAGCATTGGTGGCCATCTCCCCCACAACTAAGTTGGAAGGAGGAGATCCAAAATAATGAGCAAGGTTGTCCATTAACAAAGGTAGTGTTAGTACTAGTTGTTTTAGGCTCATAGAAAGGTTTGGTTTGTTGGATGTTAACTAATGATTTCCTATCTGGGCTTTCAGGTTTATAAATCATCATGGCCCCTTAAGGAAAAGTTTCATGAATGATTTAAGGTCCCTCCCACAATGTTTGAAATTTAGTTCGTTGTGGCACACGTGCGAGATTCCAATAAAGAACCTTATCTCTTGGTTGGTATGTAACTTTTCTAATTCTTAAGTCATGACGTTGCTTGTTGAAGGCCTTGTGCAATTCATTGGATACCAGGGCAGCTAATCAATTTTCATCTAGCAAGTTAAGGTTCATTAACCATTCTTTCTATGCTAGATTGAGGTCAAGGTTAAGGTCACATGTTGTAGATAGTGTATGGAGCTCAACTTGGATAGAAAGTATTGGAAGTTTACTGTACACTAGCTCATAGGGAGAATAGCCTATAGGGAGTTTCCATGTGGAGTGGTATGCCCAAAAAGCATTGTTCAATTTGGCACTCCAGTCTTGTCTATATTTGCTAATGGTTCTTGTCAAGTGTCAATATTTTTGTGATCTTCCTATTGGTGACCTCAGCTTGACCATTCACTTGAGGATGATATGGTGTAGTCAGCTTATTCTCATCTCCTAAGCATTGCATTAATTTTTCAAAGGTTGCACCTATAAAATGTGTACCATTATCAAAAATAAGTGCACTAGGCACGCCAAACCTATTTACGATTTTTTATTGAATAAATCGTGCAACGGTAGATGATGTACAGTCAGTAATAGCGACTGCTTCTGCCCACTTTGTAAAATAGTCAACAACAACAACAATGTAGGCTTTTCTATTGGACATTGGTGTAATAGGCCCCATGAAATCAACACCCCATATGTCGAAGAGTTCTAAAGGTTGAATCCATTGTTGTGGATCCTCCATTCTAGAATTCATTCCCCATCACATTGGCAACGCTCACAAGATTGGATGAAATGATGAGTGTCCCAGAACAATGTAGGCCAATAATATCCTGCAAGCAAGATTTTAATGTTTGTTCATCTCCCAGCATAATGACACCCACAAGGGCCCTCATGAGCATCTTGGATAACTTGTAGTTGATCTACATCAGGAACACACCATCGGATCAAGCCATCGGAACATACCTTATTAAGGTGTCCGTTGATTTCCATGAAATATTTGGCTTAATGAAGAAACTGTTGTTCCTTTTCAATGTCTAGCCCTTGTGGTGTTTCTTGTATGAGAAGATAGGTAAGAATGCTACTATACCAATTTGTATCTATGATTAATTGATTATTTATTACACCTGCAAAGAGGAGTTCATCAGGGAAATAGTCAGAAATTGGAGATTTTTCCTCTTTGTTGTCCCATCGTAACTGAGATAAATGATCAGCAACAACATTCTCAGTGCCTTTATGATCAATCATCATAATATTGAACCCTTGTAAGATCACGAGCCATCGTATGATGTGAGGGCTCACCATTAGTTTATTCATTAGAAACCATATTGCACTATGATCTGTGCGTACAAATATCTTATAGCCCAATACATAGTGCCTAAATTTTTCTAGTGCAAACACCATAGCCATTAACTCTTTTTATGTTGTGGTGTAGTTGAGTTGTGCACTAGCAATACTTTGGCTTGCACAGTGAATGTAATAAGGATGTTTTTGGCCATCTAACTGTGTAAGTACGGATCCTAAAGCAAAATTGGACACGTCAGTCATTATATGGAATGGTCTGGACCAATCAAGAGCCTGTAGAATGGGCGTTTCTATGAGCTTCTATTTCAAGATTTGGAAAGCTAGCTCACATTCCCTGGTCCATTCAAAAGGTACATCCTTCTTCGTTAATTCTACCAATGGTTTTGCAATCTTTGAAAAGTTCTCGATGAAGCATCTATAATAGCCAGTATGTCCAATGATCATATATCTTTTATAGTTTTAGGTTGCCGAGTGATTACTTGGATGACTTTAATCTTTTCAGGATCTACCTCTATCCCTGTTTGTAAAATCTTATGCCCTAATACAACACCTTCTTGGACCATTAAATGGATTTTTTGCCAATTGAGCCTTAAGTTGGTTTCAATGCATCACTTCATTACTTGCTCTAATCGGTCCAATGATTATTCAAAGTCTACTCCATAGGTGGAGAAATCATCCATAAAGACCTCCACATCATTCCCTATTTGCTGCTAAAATATACTTAGAACTAGACGTTGAAATGTTGCTGGGACATTGCACAAGCCAAACGGCATCTGCCTATATGAAAATGTCCCCCAAGGACTTGTGAATGTAGTCTTGGCTTGGTCTTCTAGTGCTATTTGAAATTGATTGTACCCACTGAAACCATCCAGAAAACTATAATAGTAATGCCCTGTAATGGTATCTAAAGCTTGGTCGACGAATAGCAATGGGAAATGGTCTTTAAATGTTGCCATGTTTCATAGCCTAAAGTCTATACACACCCTCCATTTACCTTCCATTTTAGGTACAATGACTAATGGACTAACCCATTCACTATCAGCAATGGGGTAGATGAACCAGCTTTTAGAAGTTGTTCAATTTCTTCTTTAACCACTTACTTAACCTTTGGGTTCAGTCGCCTTTGTAGTTGTTGTTGAGGCTTCATGGAGGGATCAGTGTATATTCTATGTTGGCATATCCTAGGATCTATTCCTATTAATTTGGGATATGACCAAGCAAAGGCTTTCAACCATGTGTTTACCATCTTTAGTAGTCTTTCTTTTTAATGAGGAGCGAGCTTAGCATTAATGATTACCGATTTTCCATTCTTGAGAAATGTATATTCCATATTGGTGGGCAACGGTTTTAATTTGAGGGGCTCTAGCTTAAACTCGTTATGGATTTCCAACTTCCCCCAGTTGATATTTTTGATATCAGTACTTGAAAGTTGGTGATGGACTTGCTCTAATGTATCTATGCTATCGATATAGGCACAAGTCAAGCTCTCAATTGGTTCCATGCATAGAGTTGAATTGCTCTCTCGATCAATTGTCAGCCACTAGGTGTCTTCCTATCTTGTGGCTGCTACATGCAGGCACCTTTGTATGTCAATTATTTGTGCACACTGGTTGCATGCAGGCAATGTTAAACGTTGTACAAACCAGGACTTCTACACGCAGTTACACCCTATGTCACTGTATGCGATGCATGGAACTTTCCTCTTCTCGATCTTTCCAAATGTATTTTCTTTTGATATTTCTAGGGAAAGATCATGTATTTCTAGGCATGCATCAATCATGCTTAGCCATGCTCTTTCCATTATGATTAGTAAGTTTCCCTTATAGTTGTTGACTTGGATCACTAGGAAATCGACTAGATATGACCACCCACAAACAGTGGTGACAATGTCCTCCACTAGTCCTAATGGGACAGTGATGGACTGGTCAACCAACTCTAAACAAATGTTACTCTTTTTTAGTGGAGGCAGGTTCCAAGCTTTGTACATTTATTAAGATATTAAGTTAACACCAGAACCTGAATCCAAAAGAGCTTTGCAAGGGTCATTCCCAGCAATTTGCAAATATATAAGAGGACTTCTAGGATTAAGGAATTTCTTAGGAAGATGGCCAGCTTTGATCCAATCGGTGATGGCGTGGGTTAGCATGATAGTATGTGTTGGGCATGGTCTTTGGTTTGAAGGAAGCTCCGAAGGTTTGAACAATGGCAAGGCATTTGGACAATTAGCCATTTGTGGTTGTAAGGACTTGGTTGGACTGTTGGTTCTAAAGAAAGGTCTTTTCTTTCATTGATTTTCTGAACCAACAGTAGATTGAGGATTAACATCCCTTGTAGCATTACATTGCTACGGCTGGGCAAGAAGCTCACCTTGCATAGTTGGAGCAGGTGGTAATGGAGCTAAGGGTGGAAGCGGTGCAGTCGGATGAGAAGGATAGTACGTTTGTGGAACATCACTCCTAGGAGAAGGAGTTTTATAGCACTCATGAATCTAGTAGTGAGGCTGAGGAGCAACATGACTAGTAAAGTCACGTGGAGAGATCAGCTGCTCAACGTAATACCCATATGGGTCAAGTTGACAATACAGGTATCGTTGATGTGGTAATGGCGCTCCCCATGATTGTGGGTGTTTCCATTATTGATATTATTCATTCGGTTGTGATGGGACTCCACTTGGATAAAATGTCAAGGGTTGGTAGAACTGCCTTAGGTTACCTTGGGGATAATGTAACCTTCTGGGTGCTTGCTGTCTATTTAATCATGGGTTTAGTGCATACACCCAAGACTCTTGCAGATATGACACTACTAGGCAACATCCTTTAGTATGGTCATATTGGCAAATTTCACATCCACCATCATTGTCTGTGTTCGAATCCACAACCTCTTCAATGATGGAAACTTTGCCCTTACCCCTATTACTTGCATACTCAACCTCTTTCTTTTTCCTTCTCTCTCGATTACTACTTTGCTCTCTAGACTCCTCTACTATTTTTAGAACGGTTTGGAATTTATCATCTAGGGAGTTCCACATTTGATCTACCTTTGCTGATACTTGTGATGCAAATTTTTGAATGGCCAAAGTCTTCCTATTCACCATCTCTTTGAGTGGTGACTCTTCTTCATCTTCACAAAATCTAACTTCCTTCTTTCGAAGGGAAGGATCTCTATTGTACTCTTCCACACTTTCTCTTTTCCTTAACTCACCTTCCTCCTTGGTAACTTGCTCCAACAATCTTTGTATTTGGTGGGCTCTAAGCTCGAATAGCCTTCCTTGGGTGTAAGTCCCAAGGGTTCTTTACGTTTCATACCTAAGCCCATCTACGAGATGGCGTAGTTGTTCCCTTTGCAAGTAACCATGGCTAGGGCAACAATGTAATAATGCATAATATCGGCCCATGGCAGCATCCAAGGGTTTGTGTCCTCCTTGTTTCCATCCTTGGATTTGCTTACGCAAGTTGGACACTTAGGAGTACGTTTGATACTTATAGTTGAATAGCTCTAACATGGTACTCCATCGATGGATGGATTTTGGTTCTAAGAACCGGTACCAGCTTTCTACTTCCTTAATCAGTGTTTATGGAAACAACTTTAGTTTTTTCCACTCGTTCTCTATATTTTGCAAGGCACATGCATCGTGAAATGATTGTATATGGTTTTGAGGATCAGCATTGTATCCCCTTTCAAATCATGGGATGTTGTTCATGTCTAGTTTTTTGATCCTACTATCCTACTAGTGCCTTGTTGGAATCCTAATGGCCTCTGTTATATCTAACATACTTTAAGTGGCGAGTAGGGGTTCATCGTGATCATACTGTCTATGGCATCTATGATGCCTATGTTATTCCCTACTCTCCCTTCTTTCGTGATGTGTCTCTCTAGAATGCCCTCGTCCCCTTTCTCAACTATTTTATCTATGATCTCTATTTTGCCTACTATTATTCTCATGGTCTCATCCTTTGCGATTGCATTTAGATCCCGAAGAAGAGGGTGAAGGAGATGATGAAGGTGAAGAGGAAGAAGGACTAGCACCATGACGATGCCTATCGCTTTCTCTTTGGTGGTCTCAGCCTCAGCCGCAATTACAATCGGAATGTCCATTATTGTCATGTGTTCGTATTCCTTTTTCAGACACTTTGTGTCTATTGGTATCAAAACCTAGGTTATGAATAGTTGAGTGAAGATTCTGATACACAACTCCTTGACCGAAGTCAACGAGAGGACATCGTTTTGTGGAAAACCTTCCAAGGCAGTTTCACCACCCTCATTCTGACTTAGGACATATGGGACATTCTGAGACCACTTTTCCTTCATAGATTTTTAATGTCTCTCCTATTGTAAGTTCCTTTGGCATTGTGCCTCTGTGGGTCGATACTCTCTCAAGTCGTGTTCATGCACAACGTACTCTGCTTGTAAGTGCTGCATACCAATTCATGTGAGAGCACGAAGAAGCATGCTTGGGACTGAGCAATCGGGAGGTAACACTATGTTACCTTCTAAATCATGCCATCACAGCTGTTCATCCTAGTGGAGGATAAAGGTAAAGTTTGGTATATACTCATTAGGATGAGCGTATACCATGCGAAATTGTTGGGGCACTGGCAGATCATCGTGTGTACTACGCCTCCAATTGTTCATTGTGTCAGACCTAGTCAGTGAAGCACTCTCATAAGAAGAAGAAGACATTATTGATTATTCATTGTGCACTACACTTTCAATGATTGTAAGATAACTAACCCTACGGGTTTGTTCCAATAATGGAAGGATTTCCTAAGTTCTAATTAGTGCACAAACAACAAATTCCTCGACAACGGTGCCAATGATGAGTGGTGAGGTACCCCTACACTTAACCATACGAATACAAGCGTTCATGCATGATCCAGTCGAACTCCAAGGACTAAGTGCTTATGTGCCTACACAGAACAAGGATGGGTTATGCAATCGTTTTCTTCCCAAGTTTACTTGTAAGGCACGATTGTATGGTTAATTAATAACTAATTTGATTTAACTAATTAACTATTCTCTAACTAGTCCTAACACCAACATCTGTTCCCACTTGTTGGACACATCCTGAACCAGTGTAACACTACTGGGATTACCAAACGTTAGTCGTTACTAGGTTACCAAGTGTTCCACGTATGCTTGAAGTGGTCGTACTGAGTGTGCTAATTCGTTGATAATTAACAAGTCAATAAAAATAACATTAATTAACTAATGAGAGTAGCAAATAACAATAAATAACATTTAAATGAAATAATTAAGCTATTTTTAATGTTGTAAGGTTTATCACAAAGTTTGTCTTTATTTCTAGACACAAGGTGTGCTTAGGTACACAATGCTCAAATAAAGATCTATTCACTTTATGACTCCTACTGCAGACACTCAGAAATAATTCTAACTCTAGAAAGGAAAAACTGCAAGAGTTCAGCTAAGGGACTAAGAAACTAACTACAAAATCAAATGCCCTTGTCTCTTATTTATAGGCGATGAGACAAGTTTCGATATCACACGTCCGATATTGCTTTGGCATCTCCGATATTGCTTTGGCATCTCCGATATTGCGTATCCAATATCAAGGGTCCAATATCGGGGATCCGATATCATGACTCAACAATTTGCATCAAAGAAATGGCAATGACTCATATGGCCTAATCTCTTGTTATACTTTAGATATAGAGCCTCTATGTGTACTCCACAATGTGGATAAGTAAATTTCTCATTTGTACTCCAACTCAAAATATTATCATAGGCTAGGAAATCATTTATTGTCCACAACAAAACACCATACAACATGAAATACTGGCCTTTACTTACATCATAAGTTATTACCTCTTTTGCAAATAGTTGTTTCAATTCATCAATAAGTGGTTGAAAGTACACATCTATTTTATGACAAGGTTGACTTAGACTTGAAATAAGAAGGCATAACATAGTATAAGGATGCTTCATGCACAACCATGATAACATGTTATACATAAAAGTTAAAATAGACAAACATGTCCTCTTGCTACTTTGAATGTTGAATGGGTTAAACCCATCAATTGCAATGGCAAAACAAACATTTGTTGGCTTTACTAAAAAGTTTGAATAAGTTTTATCTATTTGTATTCATGTAGGCACATCTATGGACTGACCCATTTTTTGATCTATTGAACAATTTTTAGCAAGTCATGTCATTTCATTTATAGTCTTTGGATGTATGTATAATCATTGTAGCCTTGGAATTAAAGAAAAGTAGTGGAGCACCTTAGCAACAATCCTGTTAGCCTTTCGTTTGGTTAATGATGTAGAGGATCAGTTAGAAGCATTACATTTAGGACATGACTCAAGTTTGGGATTACTACCCCAAAACAATATATAACCATTTAGGCAAGTAGCTATTTTTTCATACAACAAACTCGAACTTCACATGATGGCTTCTAGCTTATAGACTAAAGGCACCTCATTATTTATTAGGATAAGCAATCTAGCATTATTATTATTATTATTATTATTTTGCAGTAACCTTTTACTTTAACTAAACATTGGATTATTTTTTAAGATAAGAAATCTAGCATTTATTTGCAGTAAAATCTTACTTTAACTAAACATTGCTTT
The DNA here is from genome assembly GCA_015680685.1 of Gnetum montanum. Lineage (NCBI taxonomy): Eukaryota > Viridiplantae > Streptophyta > Gnetopsida > Gnetales > Gnetaceae > Gnetum > Gnetum montanum. Next base: position 1,166,366 of record MNCI01015984.1, on the reverse strand, counting down.
ATAATTCCACATCTTAACAATGAAGGATAGTTTTTTTAACATAGTGGACCCAAGATAAATTGGTATTTTTATCAATTGTAGCAACGAACTATAGTCACATGGTAGTTCATGTCTAACATTTTATTGAGGACAAGAACCATCAATAAGATGATTAGTTGAAAGCTATTATGACTTTATGTTGACATTTTTACATCATGCAATACATGATGGTTTTATTAGTAGTCAAGATCATGATATCTTTTTTTCTAGAGACTTGTCCAAGAAAGTTAATATGTAAGCTTACTTAAGAAAGTTAAGAAAGTCAAGATCAGGTACGAAAATATTGCATACACATTACATATATTTTTATTTTTTTTCCCTAAATTTCTATCAAATCTTATAAGTTTTGCATCTAATAAATAGATCTTGTAACATACCAACTTAATCATCATGTATAGATGCATGTGTGTTGAACACATATTATTCAATACTTTTTTCCATGATAGAACTATATATCCTTAAAGTAATTAGGATCCATGCCTCTATAATACAAGTGGTACTTTACTTATCCATCCTAATACTACATGCCCTCCTAATACAATGCTCAGGTGAAATTCATTTCTTTTCCTAATGCGCAATGGGAATGAATCCTCGAATTTCCATCCAAAAATAATTGTTTATTGACCATATTCTCAGCGCAAGATACTGATCCTTCAAAATCATTATAAGATAAATCCAACTCACAAATTGTTTTGGCGGAAACAGCCACAAGGGGAGGGTTCCATTGAAAGAGTTGTAAGAAATGTCAAAGAAACAATTAGACTATAATAATAACATTACAACGTACATAGTTTGTGAGGGATGGTGCCACTCAACCCATTCCTAGAAAGATCTAAATAACATACTGAATATAGGGATCCTACCTCAGAAGGGATTATTGGAAAGATCTAAAGAAGAAAAGAACGATAGGTTCTGAAACGAAAGAATGGCTCCTAAGAGTTCATTGTACATGAGCTTAAGTGTTTGCATGGAGGAGATTTTGCCAATCTCTAGTGGAATAACACCACTCAAAATATTATTGCTAAGGTCAAGGCTAGAAAGCATTCCAAAGGAGGCTGAAATTGATCCTTGCAAATGATTAAATGAAAGATCTAAAGAAGAAAGGAATGACAAGTTTAGAAACAAAGGAATGACTCCTAAGAGGGCATTGGATGAGAGATCAAGTGTTCCCATAGAAGAGATTTTGCTAATCTCTGGTGAAATAACACCACTCAAACTATTATTGCTGAGGTTAAGCCTAACAAGCCTAGAAAACATTCCAAAGGAAGCAGGAATGGATCCATTCAAATAATTATTTGACAAGTCCAGTTCTCTCAAATAAGAGAGGTTCCCAATGGAAGGAGAAATGTAGCCTCCCAAATGGTACTGGTTGAGACAAAATGGCTTGAACAAACGAACTGCACGGATCAAAAGAAAAAGGATCACAGCAGAAAATGCCAATCCATTTACATGGATTGGGGGAATCTGGTGTCAATTGTAAAGAATATCTTCTGGATGAAGGGAGGACTTGAATGCAAGAAGAGCTTGCACTTTATTGCCATACACGCAAGAAATGAGCAAGGATATTCCTAACAATAACAATGATACGGACACAGATATGGCTAACAAATCAATACCAATTTCTGAAGCAGTTCAAAACTAGGAAACAGGAAGATTTCCGAACCTGTGGTTCGATCGAGTATGGATTCCGTGACTGAATAGGTATCCTTTTTATAGAGACAAAATACCTCTGCTGCTGCTTCTTGATGAAATTTCCACTGCATTTCCACCTGTCACAGGATTACGCCATGGTTGACGTATACGTTGGTTTGTTTGAACTTTTTTGTGTTACTGTGCACATTGAATTTAGGATTACGTAATCAGTTAAATTCACGTATCTACGCGTCTGCGGTGCCACTTTATTAGAGAAAGAAAAGCAGATAACAAGCATCGAATACATAAAAATAGAACAAGCTTTAATTAATTGATCAAGACACAACGTATTTCAGTTTGAAGAGTGGCAGAAGAAATCACTGCATTTTTTTTCTAATCGAAAAAGAAACTGTCATTATGAATAATTAAAAAGAAAGCGTGTGGAGTATATTTTGTATCGGTTCCGTACAAAATTTCGGTCTCCACGAATCTAAGTACTCTTTCCACTTGACATTTATCTTCATTTTGTGAAACTACTTCTCGAGCAAGGCAGCTGATAAGTCATTGTGTAAATAATGAAATTGGGGAAAAAGTGTCCTACCGTGTTCGCAAGGAACCTGCAATAAATTGAAACAAGATGCCATAAAATTAAGATAAATGGAAATCAAACAAGAAACATCTATTTCAAGCAGCATTAGTAAAGTTAATACAATTGAAGGATTCTATGAATGAAACTGTTCCTTTTGAATAACAAAAAGCCCCTCGTCAAGAATTACAATAAGTTTTTAAAGTTTCTGGAAAATCATTTGAATTTACAAAGCAGCATCATCATCGTACTATTTGTTTATTTGCAGTTTTTTAGATATATTCACTCGTTTTTTCTCATATCTTTTTTTGTCTTTTTCGATAGCTTTTCTAAGATTGATGTACCAACCCTTTTTTAAAAAATTTCTGTATAACTTACATGAAATAGAAGACACTTCAAGTCTCTTTCAAATATATTATGTAATTTATCTCTTCTAATAATATTTAGTATCCATTTAAACCTTGGCATTTCTTCTAATAATATTTAGTATCCATTTAAACCTTGGCATTTCTGTGGCTGATTTGTGCCTCTTTAATACATTACCAATAATATTCCTTGAGATTAGTTCTGAAAAAAAAATGGAGCAACTTGGTGCTGGCGTGAGGAAACCAAGCAAGACCCAGCATGAGAGGTGGGCTTCTCTGCAAAATCTGTGTGGAAGTAGTTGAGGAAGGAACCAAACCTTAAATTAATCTATCCGCATGCGTTCCTCATGGAAAGGAAAAGCTTATCCCTCCACCAACCCTGCAACTATTGATTCTGCCTTTTCTACTGTCTGAATTCTGATGATCTTCGCTTCACCAGTTTGTTGTCACAAGAATCCAAAAATATTAGGAAGTGGCCGACAGCCCGGTGCTGATTTCTCATGTTCTTTGACAAATAACATACTGAGGCTTTGAAAAGTAATTTACACTTGCATGAATCATGCGTTCATTCTTAATTAACTAGACTTCTAACTACCGGTACACTCTTGGCTCGACCGGGAATACCAGTGTTCTTTTTCATGGACAACAGTCCTTCAAGAGCGACAATATTAAAAATTAATACTTTTAGTTGATACTCTCGGCACAGAGATTCCTGGCACGAAATTGGTGGGGAAACCAGATGCAATGATGCGCACGGAGAAGCCGTTCTTCTTTTATCATATACAATTCTGAACTTCATGTGCACAGTAATAGAAGAAGTTGTTCTGTTATCTTGTAAAGAGCTGACATGTTACATTTCTTGCTTTCAGGGTGCATGAAGCAACATCGTCCTTTTACTTACCCTTCCGTGTCACATTTTTTAAAAATATTTATTGCTACTCTTTCAGACTATATGTTTTGCAATATATGATTTTAATTTCCTTCTATTTTTGCGAAAATTCTTTAATAGGTGTCCACATATTATCATTATAAATTTGTATTTGAATGATTCATAACTTTTTTCTTTTTTTTTTCTTTTTCAGTCCAAAATGTAACCTAATTATTTTTAAAATTAAATGGCAAATACACATCATTATTATCATCCCTTAACCTTGTCTCAACAAAATAAACATGAATTTTCTTTTATCATTCACTTTTATAAAAACCAAGATTTTTCTCTATTTACAATTTCTACTTATTTATCTTTAATCATTTTTACCTTATCTTTTTTCAGTGTTTTCACATAGAATAAGGTGCTTGTTTCTTAAGCCATAAGACTTAGATTTAAGCATGGGCAGATCTACCTAAAAAAAATTCAACAGCCTTCCAAGACTTTTTTACATGGAGTAAGGTGCTTGTTTCTCAAGCCATAAGACTTAAATTTAAGCAAAAATTAAACACCCTTCCAAGACTCTAAGTGATGATCGTTTGATCTTTTTTAAGTTTGTTCAAATTCTTTTACGGCATAAAACAACATTAAACCGTATCCATTTGGCTGTGTTTTAACTTAAGTAGACAGCATAGCAGAACTCTGTTCTAAACGCACCTTGACTGGAGAGAAATTTGGTGCATGAATCTAATACCTTTCAAAAATCAAAGATGCAAGAAAATGTCTTTTTACCCGTCGTAATCTTGGGTTTTTGGTTGTGGCTAGTCGTTGTGGAGTGATGGCCAATATATTGCCGTATGGTTTAAGACTTTCAGCGAGGGCTCGGAAAATAAAGAGATTAACCGGAAAAATTGTATTTCTGACCATGTGATTGTACAGAGTTTTCCTTCAAATTGAAACTTCATCACAGTTATACAAAATTAGAACGTACATTAATATCTCTTCTGGGAATTTACATCCTAACTACACAGGAAATCTTTCCATTTACTATGACCTGTCTTAATGGGCTGGATGAAATATGCCATATGCCAAGATTGAATCCTCTTCAGACAATTCAATGGTTGCAATAAACAACCTCACATATTTTTCTGTATGGCTCAAATTTATCAACACTTATCTCTAATTATGCAACAACAGTACCATCTAATACACACCAATGATACTACTGAAATTAATATAAAAGCAGCAGCCGTAGTCCTAAAACACACTCCTTTTCTGCTTTATATGTCTCATATTTGTTTCATTCAACCCTGAAAGTTGATAGCATCTAATTCCAAAAACCAGTTTCTTGTGATATTTCTTTAAAACCCATGTAAGCAGTACCATAGAAAAGCTCCATGACATCAAAAGTTCTTTTCAAGGTAGAAGATCTACATAACCAGTTGCAATAGCCACAGCAAGTATAACTGCAGGTGGAAGAATGACAAAAAGAGCAATGCCTGTGAAGAGGCTTGTATCATTCCTTTCACCAACCTGGTTGAGATAATTTTGTCTTCTAATATTTCTTTTCTGAGATGTAGTTAACAAATCATAGGTGGGAGCCCTGAACCGTTTTCCCAGTGGTATTGTAATTTCTTCAACATCATCATCAGTCACTAAGGCCTTCAACTGCTCACGGATGCTTCTGGCTGACTTCACTCTGTTCGATATTTCATCTGCTTTATAAGGTAGTATTGCATCAAAAAAGCAAATAAATTCATGCTCATGCCAGAATATTTTTTAAAATAGTTAATCCCTTGTAGTGATTACAGGATTGCTACAGATAAAGATTATGTGATTTGTTAGAAGAACTAAAATGAGGCATGAGTTTAGATTAACAGACCTTCAGGGATGCTACTGCTTGATGTCAGGAGGTCTAACAGTTCCAGTTGAGACTGGGCTGAGGAGACAGTAGTCCCTGTAAGAATTGAGGAACAAAGGAATGAAACGAAAGAGAGGTACTTGGGATAGAATTGGATCAGGAGAAAACCATTTAGAAAACACGAAGAAAAATACAATAAAAAAGTCCTATCAACTGAACTGAAGGCTGCAAATTAAAATACTTATGAGAAGATCGTGATATCATCTTCATGCTGCTTTTTAAAAAAAATGACCCATATATTAGTTTTAAAGGTTCTTAAAACCCTTATAAGAAAATTTTAATATAATCGTCATGATGATTTAAAAAGACAAAACCCATATAGTAATTTGAAAGTTTCTTAATTAAATGATTCCATGTTTCACTACGTTAAAAAACACAATCAAACAATAAACATTTGGAAAAAGGTTCTTACATTACAGTTTTGAAAAACTAGTTGAAAACATATTTCTTTGTCCCCGTATTTGGCCTTATGAGTTAGCTATATGAGCTCTCTTTTACCGTTGTCCTCTACCTAAAGCTTAAAGTTTTATCTATATGCAAATTTGTAACTGAAAAGATACCTAATTGGGAATGGCTCAACAGAACTCATTTAGTTATATTTTGGTCATTTAGTTATATTTTGGTAAGAAATGACAAGCTGGTTAGGGATGATGATAACTTTCAAGACAAATAAATGAATCTTATTTGCTGTGAAGAATAGGCACATGAAACAATTCTTGTATAAAAAATTACAGCCTAAGTATAACATTTTAACAATCAGAATTCCCATATTAAATTTTTCTCAGAAACATAGGAAACATTCTCTAAAACGTAATGAATTGGTACATTTACAATGACAAGAGGTTTAACCAATTTGCGAATTATCTGATGGCAATATCCAGTAGGGTAACAAAAGGCATGCTCTGTACACAAATCCTGTTTTTACCAAGCACTCATCTTGCATAGACTATCTAAAATACGGACCTAATTCCAAAATCAAGAATACAACTACTGGTATATTTCATCTTTCCACCTACCATTAAACAAATCTAACTAATAGTACACATGAGAATTTCAGACAAGACAGTAATTCTTTTTTCTGTAAACTGATACGGAAATTAATTGAAAACCATGATCGCAATCACACCTTCAGAAACCTCCTCCGGAGCAGTTGGTGTTTGAGCGTTGTCCAGTTCAGAACAGCGAATTGCCCTCCTCCTGAGTTTCCAAGGATTTAAGAAGGATTTTGCAGAAAATCCAGATAACAGCATCTGCATTTTCTCATGGGAGCCATTGCATCTGCGGCAGCAATTTCTCCAACAGAACTGTCTCGGCGATAGGCAATAACCAGGCATCAATGCCATTTTCCCCAAATACCCACCATGATCTGAGAAATAATGAATACATGGATGTGTTTGATTCTGCTCCTGAAGTTTATGCAATTGTGGCCAATCAATGAACGCTGAGTTTTCTGGGTTGAGGATTTAAGGTTTTCTGGACCGTAATCGAAACTTCGATAATAGAAAAATTCTCCACCATTACCTGTGCCTTGGTACCGAGCTTTACGTCCTTGTTCAAATTATTATCCACGTTATCACGCCAAATTAGTTTGCATTTTTATTTTTTATTTTGATGATTTGACGGTTTTATTTTCAGGTAGGAGGATGGGTGATTTCCAGTTTTTCGCAACCTGTACTGGTTTACACGTACGTTTCCGTGTGCTTTTTTGAGAATGACATTTTCGTTTACATACACAATGATTGAAACAATCACTAGCTTAGCTTAGATATATATCTCTATCAATTGGCAGGATGATTTTAAAAAAATAATGTTAACTAAGCCTAACTACTACTAACAACAAGATAACTAAAAGTGGAATCACTCATCCTTTCTCTGTTTCTTTACCACAATTTAGTTTTACCGTCTCGGTCAAATTTGCTCTATCTTTGTTTGTTTATGGCATTTTTGAAAAATAAATCTCTCACATAATAATGCTCAAAAACACCATGAACAAACAAAGAAAAAGCAAACTTGACCAAGAGGGTAAAACTAAATTGGATAAACAGAGAAGGGATGAGTGATTCTGTTTTTAATTATCTTGTTACCTCATCATTTTTTTTAATATCATTTCGGCCAATTGATATATATATATATATATATAAGCTAGTGGAGTGGTTTCGGGCTATGAGTAGAATTTATTTATTTTTTATATTTTTGAAGTTATCATCACTATTTGCATTCCAAATAATATATACTCGTAAACATAAATTGGTTAAAATAGAAGTTTATATATTTTGTATATGTTGATGAAGGAATACATTGCACAATTATTGCAACAAACATTACAGAGTTGTATAATAGGATTAAGCAAAAGGAAAAATACAATGATAAGTGTGAACTCAATATGCCTAATCCTCCAATTCAACAAAACGAACTTCCTATGCAATTCTACTTTGGAGATGTTTAGCATCTAAAATTTTTCTGTATCTTTGCACACAAAAAGGAGGATGAATCTTTAAATAATCAATGGTCTTGACTCCAAATAATGCAAAAAATGTTAAACCTATAACTTCTTTTGTGAAGCTATTTTGTGAGCTATGAGTAGAATTTAATTATTTTTTATATTTTTTAAGTTATCATCACTATTTGCATTC